>VYXF01011135.1:386667-423717 GCA_013397295.1 Polioptila caerulea
TCTGGCGTTCAGCTCCGGCACCAAGCTCTGCGCTGGGCTTGTGCTCCCCGTGCCCGCACCGCCTCACGCCCGGCTGTCCCGCCGGCCCCCGGCCCTGCCCCTCTGCAGCAGCACCGCCGCCTCCTGCGCCGGCCTCAGCGCCCCTGGGCTTCTGCCCAGCAGTCCTCCCGGGGTTTGGGGTCACGGCAGCTCTCTCCGTGTTACGGGAAATACACACTGGGCGGACACCTCATTTATGCCTCCGTCCTCCTTCTGCTGGCACTGGATTTTGCACAGAGCAGCCGAAATATGATCTAGGACACCTATGGCGTGTTGGGTGCCGGGTCACCGACACCGGAAGATGCGGCTGACCCCCAGCCCCTTCCTGCCAGGGAATTTGCCGCGCCTGCTCTTCCCCATATCGCTTAATCTCCAGTCAGCAAGCAGGGTGAGGTGGGTGGCACAAGACATGTAAAGCTCTCTGGATCTTCTTGGCCAGGAGGTGAAGGCAAAGCAGTGAAGCCTCTCTGTCGACTACAGGTCAGTTTATTTTCCGCTGGTGCTTCCTACCGTCCTGAAATGCAGTCCAGTATCCCTCAGTTATGGAGGTCGACGTGTATTGGCACCCAGCTAATGCAACCACGCCAATACCTCCACATCTGCCAACCACTGAACAGCCCAGAATCTCCCCTCTGCGCTGTTGTGGCTGGGGCCGCAGCACCCACCCTCAGTCGGGTCTCCCGTCTCACTCTGGCACTCCAGTGCCTCCTTGCAGACGCTGACATCCCCTCCCCTAGACCTGCTGTGCAGCATTTGTCATCTTCGGTGGGTGTGCCACAGAGGCCTGCCTCGTCTTCTCCACATTGAGTGATGACAGAAGTGAGATCACACACTAGTGCCTGGGGCTATTTGCATATCCTGGTTTTGGCTGGGATAGTTAGCTTTCTTAGAGGCTGCCGCAGTGCTGTGTTCTTTGGATTTAGTATAAGAATATTGTGGATAATACACTGACGATTTAGTTGTTGCTCTGTAGTGCTCACTCCAAGCCAAGGCCTTTCAGTTACTCGTGCTCTGCCAGTGAGAAGGTGCACAAGCTGGGAGGAAGGACAGTCAGGACAGCTGACCTGAACTGGCCTAAGGGATATTCCAAACCATGGAACACTGTGCCCAGTATACAAATGGAGTGGCGTAGGAAGAGTTGACTGGGAGCTGCTGATGCTCATCCCATCACTGAGGAAGGGGCTGGGCATCAGTCAGTGAGTGGCGAGCACCCGTATTGTGCATCACTTGTCTTTCTTGGGTTTTATTCCTCTCTCTTTCATTGCAATTACTATAATTAGCATGATTATATTTACTTTGCTTCCATTATTAAACTGCTTTTAACCAGTGGGTTTTATTTTTTTTTTCCTATTTTCCTTCCCACCAGGAGGTGGTGGTGAGTGAGCAGCTGTGATGCTGCTTAGTTGCCAGAGGGGGTTAAACTGCAGCAGTGGGAAGGGATTTGCTCCCATTTTTAATTCACCCTCCTAGTGCTGCCACAAATGCCCCTGTTGCCAAGTAGAGGACCACGTGCCTTACTACTCTGCCTCCAAAACCTGCTCTGAACACGAGCAGGGAACCAAGCTTTCCATGAATGCAAACAACATGGTACCAATGAGAACCACTGCGCTGCCCTCACAAACCCATAAAATACCTTAAAAGGTAGTGGGGAAAAAAGCTGTTCCCTGAAATCACCTGCCTTGCTAGAGTGGGCAATAATCACAGACAGTAAATAACAGGCTCCATGCTCAGATTCACTCAATGGCAAATCTCTTTGTGACTTTGCTACAGCACAGATCTACAACTAGGTGCAGACCCTTCCATAGCTAGAGCTCAAGTAGGCACTGAAAGAGGAAAAACAAATCACACAGCCAGGACTCTCCTGGAGATTGAGATCACTTTTATTTTCAGTCATTTTGGCGAGGATGTGTGAGCAAGTGTGGGTGTGGTGTGTGTATGTCTGGGCATGCATGTGTGTGTGCGCAGAGTCCTGCCCAGTGATGCAGATTACATGAATACCTGCAATTACAGTCCATGAACTGAGCCATGAAGCATGTGATGAGTGCTACACTGAGGCCCACTTGCTTGCCTCTTCTTGTGCTTACTGCAGTGCAGCATCTCCACCTCCCGGCACTGTTGTTCCAAGGATGCCAGCCTAAGATCCCATCCAAAGGGCACGAGAGGAACTCAGCTCCGGGATTGGGCTCTGCAGGAGTGAGCCAGTGGATTTTCATCTCACTTAGTGAGCTCCTAAGTAACATTTGCAGTTCCCTTTGACACAACCGTATCTAGCTCCTCACAGTGAGGAGCCTCAACTGCTTTGACAAACTTTAACTGCCTCAGAGGTACAATGGGGAAGAGAACAGGGACCCCACATAAACTCCAGTGCTACAGCACAGCCAAGCACATCTTGAGTTCCTGGGAAAGCAGCACCCAAATACACCACTGAGTGTACAATAGCCACCATGAAAGTGTGGCATGGGGGATGCTGCAAGGGAGATGACCCATGCTTCTGCAGCCCCCAGTCTCTTTCATCTGATCTGAGAGACCATAAGGCAGGGTAAATCCCAAACTACGCTCTGTTTCAGTTTAACTTTTTAATGCTGAATCCCTCAAGCTCAGAGCAGAGGCAATGCATAAAGAACAGCACCGCCATGAAAGGAGACTAGTCAAAGGCATCCTGGCCTTCTGGCAGACTGGAAACAATCTTATTTCTCCGACCTTTTTGCTTATAGCACAGTTAAAACAGAGGTGTCCCATCACCCAGGACCCTCTGCAGCTGCCAGAAGTCTCCAAGTACTCCTGTAAGACCTAAAATGACCTAGATGTGCAGCATCACCCTTTGGGCTCACTCTCAGTCACCTCTACATATCTGTATGCTGCTTAGGGACATGCAATTCCTCATATTACACAGACCCAGAAGGCGGCAAAGCTGCTATCCTGAGAGTTTCATTTGGACGGATGCAGGTTTGAATCCCAGGTTTTGCTTCAGAGCGTAACGCAAGGTACTCCAGGACATCTTCCAGCTGCTGAAAGTCCTGGAGTGCAAAGCAGCTCATTAGCTCTGCTTCCAAACCTGTCTAAACCAGTTTCAGCAGGATATCAAAAACCGGTCAAGCAAGGGGTCTGCAAACAAATAAGCAAAACCAGTACAATCGTCTTGAGTGAAGTAGGCATCTAGGAGATTGCCAGGAGATTCTCCTCCTATTCCAAAGGAGTTAATTTCATTGTCAGCTCCACAGGGAGACAGCTGATGCCCCAGTCCTTTCTAACCTCTTCATAATACATCTTCAGTAAAGGCTGCAGAGTGCTCCACAGAGGCCTTAGTAATTTCTAACAGTTTGGTAACTCTCCGAGCAGGGACAAGAACGGGAACATAATACATACTCTGAACTCAGGTATCTGCTGTTAGGACACTGCATTCAAGCTCTCTTTCCTTGTGGCTTGATTCATGGAAAATGACAGATCCTTCAAAAATCCCTGGGGCTCAGGGATATTAAGTGGGGTCTGAGGCAGGAGCTCAGCAAAGGGACACTGTATGAGGATCCCAGGGTGCATCCTTAAAAGACAGTGACAGCAAAATCAAAAGTACTATGGGCCGCTTGGCTTGGTTTGGTTCTCCTGCATGGATCTCCCACCTGGCAACTGCAAAGGGGAGACGTTTCTGAACTGCATAGAAAATTAAATGGCTTTTGCATATTAAAAAAATTTGGATGAAAACACAGTTACACCAGTTACTAAACAGTGGGTGGATGAGCAATCACCGTTTCATATTAAATAGACCCAACTAGATTCATCTCCATACTGCCACACTCCCGGCATCACGGCTTCAGTGCACAGCAGCAGCCTGAGTTCCTGCAAAGGCCAGGGAATGCTCCCACGGAGGTGGCACACCCCAGCAGGAGGGCTCTGTCCCAGGGAGCAGGCTGTAAGACGTCTGCTCTGTCCTCTCACTCCTTCAATGCTCACGCATCCCAGACCAGATGGGCACACTGGGAAACAGGCCTCCGGCTGGAAAAGGATTCCAGTTTGTGGTTTCTTTACAATGTGGTTTCCACGCAACTTCACAGCAACAAATCGCTAGTTTCTTCCTATGGAGAATGGAAAAAGAGGTGAGTAGCAGCAAAACAGGAGGAGAAGGCTGCCCAGCATAGGAGGTGACAGTAGGGAACGCTCTAACACAAGTTCTGCCTGTACCAGGCATGTTTCATGGGCTGCAATGTCACCCTGATTTTTCAAACTTTTCGGATGCACTTTCTCACTTAATGCTTTTCATAGTTCTTAGTCCTTCCTCACACACGGGTGTTATAATTAAAACATGTTTATGATAAAACGAGGTTTACCTACTTTCTCTTGGAGTAAAAAACAACTGATAGGCAGTTGTCTTGACCAATGGAATGGGAGAGGTGTCCAACTTCTCCTCCAATCCCTGGTCCATGTGGAAATACTATAAATTTGGAGTCAGATGTTTTAATAAATAGTTTTTAACCTTTTCATCAAAGAGTGTCCTCGCATGTCCCACAGCGATACTGCAAGACTCAGGACAAGGGAGTTTCCTAGCATTATTTCTGAGCATCATTCAAAGATCTCATCTCCCTTTCACCTCCTCCAGCCACCACAAACAATTTTGAGTCTCCAGTTTATCCACAGCAACACAGAAGCACAGTCAATGAATGATTCCCACTGACATAAGAAGGTTCATGGCCAGAGGTAGCAGGTCAACACATGAAATCTGAGCCCAAGCTAACCTCCCTCCCAAGCTGGAATGATACCCTGAAGAGACAGGAAGCTGACTGAGCTGCCAGCTTTTATTTGGCAGCTTTTCCCCCTGAAGTAAGGTACATGGCTTGATTTCTACTACCTGGCCTCTGGATCTCCTGCTGGAGTGGATTCTGCCCTGCTTTCCCAGCATTAAGTTCTTGCCAATGGGAAGATCTACAGCCTTGCACGTAAGGCTGGCATTTGAAGGATCAGAAATCAGGGGAATATCACCTGTGCAACAGCAGCAGATCCCAGCAGGACACATCACTGTCTTGCAGGATTTGCAGGCCTGGCCACCTCACATCCTGGTGGGCACTGCCTGCTGACTTCTACCACCCATCCCAGGTCTGCCATCACAGCCCCAAGAGTTAAGATCTGTGCATTAACACCAGTATTTTAAGTCCCTCATCTCTCAGACCCTTCCCCAGCATCTGATGAAGGGATCCTGGCTCTGGAAATGCCTGCCTCCTATTGATTTACACTAAATAAATATTTGCATGGAGCAGGACTCACACAGAACAGTTACCAGGGCTCAGCTGCAGGGCACAAACTAACAGCAAAATCTTAGAAGTCCTCAAGGCCACACAGCTGGGGGAGGAACCAGAACTTTGGTACCAGAGCTCAGCCTGCCTTTTCCCACATCTGGAGAGGGAAAATGGCTGTTCATGAAGCACTGCCACCAGGGTCAGCCCAAGGGGATCAGGATCAGTTTGTACCACACAGCCACACACTGCTTCCCCAGATCTCTGCACAAAGATGCCTGAGTGGCTTTCCTAGAAAGATAACCAAGATCTAGATTTTTAGTGCTTTAGTGGACACAATGCACAGAAAATACCACAATGGCAGTACCAGATCATCCAGACATGGCAGACCAGCAGCTGTTCAGGGATAATGGTAACACTGGGGATAAGAAATAGCATGTGCCAGAGGCACACTGACTGCCCTGCTTTTGTCCCTGCATGATCACAGTACCTCCTCACCACTTCATGGCACAGTATATGTGAATGCACAGGGCAGGAAACATTTCCCAGCCTGCTTCTCTGCCAGCCTCCGCTCAAGATTGCTGCATGGGACACAGCCAAGTGTTTTGTGGTGGAGCAATTTTAAAGGCTTCACAGTACCAACCCACTCCCCAGCAAAGCCTTGGCCAACTGCCACAAAACTCACTTGTCCAGGAACAAATCCAGGGAATCCCGCTACAGCTCATTTCAAGAGACTTTTCTCCAAGCAGGTCTGAATTAAATGATATACCAAGAACATTTTTACATTCATCATGAGATCCAAATGGGTTTTCAACACACGATCAATGGGTCCACAGAAACCTATCCCCAGTGCTTTCCCTCCGGCCAGCAGCCCTGCCATCTGCAGCAATTGTTTTCCTTCATGCCTTGTCATCTCCAACTTCGAGATGACTTCATCCACTCCAGCCATGAGGCCCCCACCTGGGAGCTGCCCTGCCCCACAGCATTTCTTTCAGGGTCCAAAGTCCAAAGTCCCATTGATCCCCGTCAGCATCAACTCCACAACTGGAAAGATGGGAGCACTGCAGAGCATCAGCCATGTTCTGCCCGGTGGACAACCTTTGGCACCAGCACTGACGGTTTATCTGCAAGAGGAAAGGATAAAGAAAAAGTAATATATATAGGGCTTATGATGAATAACCTAAGACACACAATTTTCTCTAGGCTTCTAAATAGGGAGCATGAAGTAATGTAAAAGTAACAGGCCTTTTTGAGAACACAAGTTTCCTGCCAGCAGAGTGACTGTGAAACTGGGACACAGTTAACAGACGTTGTGGAAAGCAGGCTAGAGGACAAGGAGGATAGGAGGCATAGCCTGACAGCACAGTACAACAAAAATGGCACCTGCAGGTTAGAAACATGCTGTGCCAAGTACACACACACAGGAGAACCAAATGAACAGGTAGTAGTGACCTGTGGCTCAGTATCAGAGCAGCTTTGTTTTCTGCCTCAGGTGGGCATTTCAACCTCACCTACATGCACAGCTCAACAACCACCCATCACTGAAGCTATTCTCTACCAGGAATGGTATTTTGGAATGGGAGGGTACTGAACAATGAGAACAGCATCTAAAGCTATTGTCAAGACACTGAAGTGACAATAACAGGCTTTCACATACAGCACAGCAGCAGACACCAGCAAGACACTCAGCTGCTCCTCTCAGCTCCCTACCAAATTCCCTTGTGCCACTTCAATTAGAACAGACCACAGCTGAATTTCCATTTTTTCTAGAAAACCCATGCATCAAAAAGCCAAGGCATTGGCTGCTTTTATGTGTGTTGTTCCAAATTTTTTCCCACCACAATGCAGCTCTATTTTCCAAGCACATTCCCACTCTGTGGAGTGAAGTACATACAGGCTATAGATACAGAAGAGGACAGGGCTCCTCTCCAGGGGCACCTCACCAAGTTGGAGGACTGGACCAACAACAATGCTATAAAATTCCACAACAAGTGTATAACTCTACTCCCACAACAGGACAACTCCGTGCAGCATCATAGCCTGGAGTCCTGCTGGCTTGGGATCTGGTAGAGAACATGTTGAACACAAGCCAGTAATGCATCTAATAGCAATGAAAGTCAAGTTGATAAAATAATAAGGGAAACTCAGATGGAACAAAAGGAAAGACATTCTGTCCAAGAATAAAGTCTGGAGAGGTGGTAGCACCTCCATCCTTGTCATCCAAGGATGACACCCTCACCTATACAACGTCTCAAGGAACCTGACCTGCCTGTGAGAGTGGTCCTGCTTGAGAAGGGGGTGTACAGAAATCTCCTGAGGCCCCATCCTACCAAAACCCACCTATGACTGCATTATCTCCTGATCTGTCCTGCCCAATGTGTACCTTGCATCTGCCACGACACAGCTCAGAGAAGATCTCAGCCCATTTCACTGTACTTCTTATCCTCTGAGTGGGCTGTCTATAGCCACAAATAATTAGAACAGTCCCCAGCCTGCGGGGCTGCTACCTTCCAGAAAGAAGTGCTCAGTGAGGGCATGTTTTATGTAGGCTTTCTGGTGTCTACTGACAGGGAAACAGGTCTGCTTTCTGGTCTCACTTGGAACAAGGGCTGATCACAGTAGGAGTGGGGGGGTAAACCAAGGCAACATTAACTCGCTCGCTGCCGTTCTTGGGACAGATGATCTCCGTCAGTCCCTCTGGTCTCGGCTGACTCAGCAGTTCTCCTGTGAACAAATGAAAACAATGAAACATCAGCAAGACAATTTTGGCTTTTAGCATGCCCTTCCTCTCCCCCTCAACAAGTAAACATCCATGAGCGATTCAGGTGAGCACTGCAAGAGAGCTTACTGGTCCTGCAACACAAGCAGGTCCCATACATGTAACTATGGTGAGTGTCCTGAGTACAGCTTGGAGACATTCTGTTCCCCAAACACGTAACATCTGCCATCTTTCCAGTCTCTGCTTTGAATCACTGCACACACTCTCGAGAGCTCCTTAGGGATTCATAGCATCTAGATGGAAGACTCCCTAACGCCTCTCTCCCTGGGTGCATTTGCCACAACTGCCATGGGACTGCTGCCGCATCCTATCAGGACATTTGGCCATGCTATACTCTGCTGAGCACGCAAATCCCAGCTCCCAGCTGTCAGGTCTTCCATAATGGAGGCAATACCAGCTCTGTATTGAGTCAGTAGCAGTGGGGGGCTCTCACAACGCCTAGTATCCCTCTGTGAAATGAGTTGCGTCAGCTCCGCTGTTCAAGTGCCAAGTTGGCAGCTCCTCACTGCTGGCACCCTTACAGAATGTAGTTCAGGGCAAGACACAGGTCAGCACAGTGTGAGAGGAATGCCAGTTGCTGAGATGTGCCCAGCCCTGGGGAACACTCCCCCAACAGCTTGCTCAGAGCAAATCAGGTTTCCACCTGGCTCCATTGCACACGTGACTGGCCCCAGCAAGGCAGATCCCCCAGCTATCAACATGCCATCTCCTCAGAGTAGCCCAGCTACAGCTTAAGACACCAACAACACTAGAAACACCTTTTGATACCAGTCTGGGAAGTAGGGTATACTCTCAAAGGCAATATGGTGTGACCGGCAAGGGCTCAATTCTTCTGAGTGTGCCTGCATGGGTGCCAAACAGACCTACCCAGGGCAGAGGCACTGGGTCACAAATGGCTTGACCAGTGCCTTTCTTTACAGAGGCAGGCCAGATGTAAGTGGGCTGCAGCCACATGTCTACATAAAATTCTCTGGACCTATCAATCAAACAACTAATGTGAGCTGTCCCCACTTCCACTAAAACACTATGGTCCTTGGACTCCTCTATTTTTAAATGCACTTGCAATAAATTCCTCTACTGTTCAAGAACATCAGAAAATGTCTCTCTCTGTCTAGTGGTTATTGCTGGCCATCCCAGGAAAAACAGAAAAGAAATCACTCTTTGAAGTAGTGCTCAGGCTGTGCAGCAATAGCACAACAGGCAGCCCCATCATGGGGCATGAAGCCCTACAAATGCTGTTTCCCTCTTCTCCTTCTCACACTGCTTCTCATTTTCAGGAAACAGCACATCATTTCTTATCATGAAAACAGAGGGGCGGGCTTGGCAAGGAATACGCGCAGTTCCCCTTGAGAGAGACGATACTCCACTTGTAGGGCCATCAGTTCCAGGTTGCTTCCAAGGTCTGCAGTCTGAATTCACATTTGGTTTGAGCATCTCCCCTCACCTACCACCTACATTCAAACCTGAACTGGCAGAACAGCTTTTAAGGAAGGAAGATGCGTCTTCCAAACCAGAAGAAATGTGATGGCATTTGCAATTCAAAGTAAAGTCTGCAAGGCTGCGTCTTCAATTACATGAGCTGTCACACTTTGAAAGCAGCGTTGCACCCCATCAAGCACGTACACCACTCCATCTCCCAACAATTCCCAGGTTTCCAACCTCAGGTTGACTTCCAAACTGCAGTATTGATAATTGTACTGAAAGCCATCTCTGAAAGACAAGTCACAAAATCAGTGCACCATTATGCACTTCAAAGACAGGGCTAATATCCATTAGATCTTAAATCAGAGGAGTGAAATAAGACTGGTCTGTCTGCTTGAGCCTTCACTCCTATTTCCATCTTCCCACTTCAGAAATACTTAGATGGAGATTTCTCACACAGAGAAGATTGCTGTAGGGTAAAATAGATGTCTGATTTGCAGGCAAAACCCTTGCCATGGCTCTTCAGTCACCTGCCTTTTCTTCATGGCTTTACCTTCCCCTCTAGGGAAAGTAAAGCCCTCCCATGTCTCTGGGATAAAGCTCACCTTACCCTGTACCCAGCTCCAACCAAATCTCTTCCAGCCCCACTCCCATTTACTGCTGACATACATGCTGCTCCCCAGAAGAAAGACTTTTCTTACCATTTCTCCAAAAGATATATCACACACCAAGTCAAAAGGTCACCTATGCATCCTTACTATTCTTCCCCCTTTCAGGTAAAAGATGTCCTGCTGTTTACTATACTGTTCTCATCCCCTTCTCATTGCAAACTGGCCATCTTTGCTGCACAAACTCATCACTACACTAAACTAGATATAACTATCTAAATCACACCTCATATCACTACTGAATAAAAGCCAGTGCAAATCCCATTGCAATATGCAATATAATGTATGCTATTAACAAACTAGCACTGAGACACCCTGCTTGGATACAACTCTCCAGGCCCAGAATCTCTTCAATTTCAATTTCAATTCAGAAATTATTCAAACTGTAGGAGATAGCAATAAAAGTCTTCAGGGCCACAGCAGGGTGGGAAAGAGGAGATCCAATGAGGTATTGGACTGACCGATACAAAAGGAAAAGCAAAGTGCCTGGCATGGGGAGGTGTTTGCTCAGTTTAATTGTTAAGTTTAAATGCAGTTTAAATGTAGCACCTTGTGTCTGCAGTACTTGTTCTGCCACTATGTACAAGCAGTATTTTCCATATTCCTCTGTAAGCATGTCAAAAATTTTACTGGAAACCTCAGTTCTGCCTGCCCTCTCTGAAAGATGGCCTGCAATAGCACACACACAGCCACAAAGCTTATCCTAGTCTGAATATGGACTTAGTTTTAATGTTAAGTTCCACAGAAGCCAATAAGGTTTTAACTAAAACTCCAACTACTTTGTCTTAAGCCTAAAGACTACGACAGTCAAGTGTGTGAACAATAATTTCATTTTTTTCAGTAGACAAATCTGCATTATGAAGATTATTCATCTGATTTAAGAGCATGAGCCCCATTTTTAAAGGCCCTTTAATGCTGAGTACTTGATGACCAAAGCCTGATACGTGTAGATGTATCTAAATCCCAGACCAGTTGATAGTAGAGAGACACACACCAAGCCTGCAGAGAGAAGATACTTGAGAAGATGCTCCTTTGCTGCTTCTCATTTGCAATGGCACAAATGGTGCAGAAAAGTTGTATCTGTCCCATGGCCACCCTCCTGGTGTTTTGGTACAGAAACTGGTCTCCACACCTTGGTAAAATGTGCTGCCCAGCAAGTTAAAGTTGAGACACAAATCAAGACCCTGTCATGAAACTACCATGTTTGGCTGCTGCCGTAAATTGGTTTGTAAACTCCCCCAGGCAGATGAGCTGAGCGAGTCATGCTGCCTGCACCATTCAAAAGAAATGTGCTACACATGGGCAGCCCCAGGGAACGGCAGGAACAAACCTCCACCCCTTCCCAGCGCTCTACCAGAAAGGCCTGTTTCCTTTCAGCATTAGCTAGCTCACTTGAAGCAGTTACTTCAATGTCAGCAAGATGTTCTTCACTGCCACTGTTTTATCCCAGAACACACACAGGCACAGCCTCACTCCAAGCTCATGCCAGTGATCAGACCCATGCATGCTGCAAAGCACACTTCACTGGCCTTTCGAAAATACCCGTGAAATGCCAGATACCCGTGACAAATCAGAGAGCTAGGAGAGAGGCTGACAGCAAGGAAAGTGAGTACTTGTAGGAGTGTTTGGTTACTCCATGCTGGCAGCCAGACAATGCCAGCTGTAAGCCTACTTGGCTGCCTAACAGAAAGGAAGAAAATCCCACCTAGACCACCTGCCTTCACACAGTTCCCACTGCAGTGGCTGTGCTAAGTGGCCTAAGGTTCCTCATTCATCTATCAATAATCTGCTGCAAGGGCATAGGGATGAGATACTCTGGCCTGTCATGCCATCGCCTCTCCCTCAGACCTCCCAGGACAACACATTTGCAAAGTAGCAGCCTGATGATGTTTATCATTTTCATGCTGTCATTCCTGCTGTCAGGATCTGGGCCCCATTGGGACAAACAGACAGCAGTGGGTGAGCAGGACCTGGCCCCAGCTTGGTGGTGTTGCTTCTCTCTCTTCAGTCTGCCAGGGACCTTGAGGGTATATTGCTCATACAACAAGGGCATGAGAGCCAAAACCAAGCTGCTCCTATATCTTGCCCTGCTTCAGCACTGACCCACTTACTCCATCATACATCCTAGAGCTGCTCCAACCAAGCACTTACTGCTTTTTGTAGCCCCAATGGTCATATGTTCTCTTACCCAAAATCCCTTCTCACTCTTCCTCCTTGCTCAAGGCCTTCCAACACAAACCACTACAAGTGGGATTGACTGGAGATAGACTTTACATCTCAGCCTCAACTGTCAAGCCTCCTTTGACTAATCTTCACTTGTGACATTGCTCAGCATAGCACTCAGCAGTCAGGCTTTCAGAATAACAGAAAATAGAACACTTCAACACTGCCTGCATACCCAAAGCAGGTGTCTCATGCTTGATTTCCAACAGCAGTCAGAAAACGGGGCTCACATGAGAGCCCTGGGTCCCAGAACACCCCTCTGCATTGCATGCAGTCCTGTTCCCTTTCATCCATACAACTGCAAAGCAATTTGGGCTGGAGAAGCTACAGCTTCTGTGCCCGGCTGTTTGTTGTTTTAAGGTTCAATAGCTGGAGCACTTACACAATTACATCAAAGCTGTCACAGAGGCAGGGTGAGATGAATACTCATGTGCACAGATTTCCCCTTCTGCTTAAAGAGCCCTCACACACTGGGATTTTGCAGCCAGCTCTACAAGAAATCTTCCAGGAGTTTTAGCAGAAGGAAAAGGAGGGAGATGGTGTCTCACAACAAGCCTGCTTCTACTCCACATCATTTAAATCTTCTCTGCCACTCTCTGCTTAGATGAAACTAATTACTTGCTTCATCCAAACGTTGCTGTGCATGACACACAAGCTTATTATCAAGCACTGTGCACAGAAAATACTGCTCTGTACTGGTATGAATTTTTAATATGCTCCTTGCAGCACTGTCTGCATGTCACGCACAAAAATATTCCCCAGAAAGATAGAACACCGCACTTGATTTATTTCTGGAGTCCTGAGCGACCTGATCTACTCAGCCTGCTTGACGCAGAGGGCTGGATAGAGACCTCCAAGTTAGGATTTAATTTTTCTTCTCACTGAAGGTCATTCTCCTGGCTACAAATATAGCCCAAACAAACCAACCAACCAAACAAACAAAAAATGAATAAAGCTGAAAGCAGAGACATCACAAAAGGGAGCAGAGCGGAAAGGGAACAGAGCAGGGTGAAATGCACATTATGAACAGAAGTTTCATAAGCCTGATGTTGCAGTCCCCAGTCGGAGGAACTTAGAACTAGCAAACAAAAACAACAACAAAACTCCCAGCCTGTCAAAGAGCCTTACTGGGAGAGACTGCTGTGCAAAAAAGGCAACAGAGAAGAAAAACTGTTGGTAAGTAACGATCACAACAGCAGGCTGCTGAGCAGAACCCCCCATTAGGTAGAGCACATGCCCAGGAACAAATGAGCCTGGGATTCGATATAGGTTAAAAAGAAAGGGAAGGCTTGAAAACAAAAAGAGAGCTTGCTCTGGAGATGTGGAGTGGGAAAGGCAGCCAGTTGCAAGGCAAACAACTAGCCTACAGAGCTGAGTCCCCAGGACCAGAAGCTGATAGCACAGAGAAAAGGGTGAGGAGAGCAAAGGTCAGAGCTTTCCAAATATGCAACAGGAACCGATTTATGCTTTGAAAGGTTCAAGACCAAAACCACCAACAGCTTCCTTGAGCACAGAGCAGTCTCCTGTGGCTGCCCAGCTCTAATCTAGAGCATCCCAGCTGCTAGAGGGGTAGGCTCAGCCTTGGGGCTGCTGGCTGATCCAAGCATTGGACAACTTTCCAGCTCCTGCATTCACAGCATCAGCTGTCTCTCAAGCCAGCATCTCATCTCTAGACCTCACAGCTCTGACTGCGGACATATTTATGGCTCACCTTGCATACCTCCCCCAGATGGCTGCACAGAAAATGGTTTTCTCAAGGCTCTTAAGTCATGTGAGGCAAAGGTAACACAAAACAACCTCTGGAAACAGACAGCAGTGCTTTTCATGTCTGCTTGGAGCTGATAGGTCAAGCTTCAGAACCCAGAGCTGCAGTTCTCCAGGCCAGGAACCCCAGAGGTGCTGCAGAAGCTCAAGCCTAGGCAGCTTTTCCCCCAGCAGCTGAGGTCACTTTGCACTTCACCTCCTACCTAAGGAGCTACCAGGCCAATTACCCTGGCAGGAAGCCCAGGGCTGTGCCAAAGGCTAAGGTGCTCTGCAAGGCCTGTCCAGGCAGACAGATGCTGTACGTGGCAATCACTGTTTTCTGCCACACAGGGAATGGGAGAGTCACACAAACACCAGCTATGATCTGAAAGGCTTAAGGGGGTTAAATACCCTCCCTCTTCCCCAAGTCCTTACAGGGTCAGCTAGCTCTTAACGTCTCACTGTCACAGCAGAAGAGGACATTGACACACCTGAGCATTTGCAAACGCTCTGGGGAAGCCCTTGGCACTGGACCGAGCACACCTCTGGGTAGAGAACTCGAGTGGAAAGTGTTCTGATGTTCGACTCAACAGCTACAGAGGGGGTTAATTATTCAAATTGAAAATACCAAATTACAACTCATACACTAGTTTTCCCCATATGAGTTATTTGAGATCATCCCTTACCAGTGTGGCAGTACAAGGCTTTCAAGTACAAAACTTGGAAAACTCTCTGTTTTCCCAAAACATCAGTTAATTATATTTTTCTCAGGCACATAGAATTAACTATAGTTATAAAAGGAATTAAATTAAAAGCAAATTTAAAAAAACCCTTACATTCCCCATACCACACATTTTAGTACTTCCCATCTGCAGACTCACAAACATAAATGCAGAGAGCAATAAATGATCAAAACAGCTCCATCAAAATAACTCCAGGAGCAGTCGTGAAAGTTTGAGCCTTCCGTCTCCTGCTGGCAGTACGAAATAAGCAGTTCTGAGAAATGAGAGATGGTTTCCATCTAATCCATTCCTAAGCCAATGTGGGTAAGTGATCTACCATCAACGTGGCTGCACAATGAATGCACCTTCTCTTTCCTCCTTCTGCAGTCCATGAGATCCTGAGTGCAGACAGCATGTATGCCAGGTAACACTGACATCTCAGCAAAGTGCCATGAGGAGAGAGGGCTGTGACTTGTGAAACTACTGCTCCTTCCAAAAAGATGAGGAAAGGGATTGAACAAGATGCCGTTTCTCCACTCTGTTCCATCAAACTCAATCTATTTCAAATAGTATTCAAGCATGAGTAGCCTCCCTTGTCCAGCTTTACCTTTACCTGTTCTGTTGGGCACTTCATCTTTCTCCCTGTGCAGTAGGGAAGGTAGGAACAAGCCATCTCTTCCCATTAGTGACCAGAGCAGACAATGGAGAAAGCATGTGACCAAAGGGGACAAGCAAACAGCACAACATAAAGTCTTAGAATAATGAGAGGGGGCACTGGGGAAAGATTGAGAAAATAAAACGTCCTTCAAATTGCTGAATGTTTTGCTGTCCTTCTAATATCTGAAAAGCTTTTTCAATTGGCAGGCTGTAACACAGCACTTTCTGACAACTGCAATACAAAGCCATGAAAAATTGATTTGCTTCATTAACATTTTAGGAGCTTATTAGCTGGAACGAAATTGACTGTCAAGGCATTTTAAGGGAGAGTCATGGTGTAATGAGCTCAGTGCGAATTATCCTCATCCCAGAATAGAAACAGGCCTGTCACTGAGTAACCAAGCCCAGAATCTACCTTTTGGTTATTTTCAATTCCATCCCTTCAGCCGTATCTGCCATAAGCACTTTTCACTTTGCCAAGGAAAGGCACCAGCTGCAGTGAAAGCTGCAGCCAGCCCCAACCTGTCTGTTCTCACCCAGTAACAGCGAAGGACAACTGCATACAGAGCATCCACCTGAATGCTAGACACCACTGGCTGCAGACAGTCCAGACAGCAACAACTCCCACCAGTCTCAGCGCATCTTTCCAAACAGTAATTTCAAAGCTATTACTCCTCCATCACAAAGGAGATGCTGATTCTTTTTTCGTCCAGATGATCAGCACACCGCAAGTCCAACTAAATGGAGAAAAACCAGTTTAAAGAAGTTCCCAAAGCCATTACTATGATAAACAGTTAACAGGGTCTGCAGGGAGTGCCAGGACTGGTCACATCTTGCTACCTCTGTCTCTCTGTGTTTAGGTCACAACACATGGTGGCCCCTAGAGCAGGCTGTACAAGACTCAGTCCCACTGAGTTCCAGCCTTATGCAACTGATGAGACAGAGCCAAGACTCCATCTGCCCTTCTCATAAATTCAGAGAATTAGTCAAGTCTGCGAGACATTTTTTCTCACAATAGTCTAGCCACTAATATTGCACCCAGAACGGGCTGATTGTTTTCTGCTCCAACACAAAAGCTAGAAAGCCTCAATGCAGGTACTACTACATGGTGCCCTTGAGGAAAAGCAAAAGGAAGCCCCTGATGCAGAGTGCCACAACACAGGAGTTCACAAGCACATCAGACCATTAACTGGCAAAGTGTCCTTAAGCATTACTAAAGAGACAAATCCATATGCTGATGTCATCTGCTGATGACTGACTAAGGCTGGGAGGGGACTTGGGGCAAGTTTTTCCCCTGTTGGCTTACTCCTTCCTCAGAAGATGTCCATGCATGCAATGGTCGAAGGTAGGATTCTGGCTATGAAGCCCCTCTTCTAGAAGATGACAGGTGTCCAGCTGGGAAGTGAAAAACCTGGGGTTTTCCCTTGTAGTAACCTTTTACACTCTGCCACAGCATCTTTTCATTTCGTCTCTTCCTTTTTCTTTTTTTCCTTTTTTTTTTTTTTTTTTTTTTATTTTTTTTTCCTTTTGCCAGCCAAAAAAAAAGAANAAATTTATTTGCCTTTTGCCAGCCAAGAAAAAAGAGAACAAACCAAAACACACATGCAAGACTTGCATCTATGTGTTCTGCCCAACAGTTTTCTCAGAGATTAAGTAAGTTACTTTTATCCCTCCTTGTGGGGTAAAAGTAACTTGACCCCATGAGTTGCTGTGCCTTAGGGCCATTCCAAGGTCTCAGTGTATTTTGCAAATGGAACTGGAAGGAGCTGCATTTTCAAAGCTGTGGTGGTAAGTATTCTCTCCCAGATCACTTGAGGTAAGATGCATGCACAAGGATCCTCTGTAAAGCTATTTTGGTCACCCGAAAACACTCGCTGTCCATCAGGACAACCACAGAACCCACTTAAACACAGGAACATTTTTTTTTTTATCCTTCAACATCAACTGCTCTAAGGAGAAAAGTCTTTACACTGAAGGTCCTGATCATATTAAAATGTTAAATCAATTGTTTTACCTGGTTATTGAACCAAATTGAACTCATCCCTGTTCTAATCTATCAACATGACTTCGTATTGAAGTCACTTTACTGGGGAATTTGGTCGATGCATGTACATCACGAAGTTTATTCTAGGCTCATGCTTAATTGGAACAAAATGCTTCCTTGGCATTTTTCCTTCAAAGCTATTCACTTTCTGCATAGTAATAACTAACCCCACATGCTGTCCACAGGTATGGCTTTAGCTGACCAGGAAGCTGCAGGATCAGAGAAGTTTTGTTAATTACAAGGCCATCAGATATAATTTCTTTCTTTACAAATATTTGCTTCATTTACACTCTAGTTTACTAAGTACATCCTTAGTCAAGTGTTTCTTCCTTGTGAAACAGAGTGTGATGTAGATTTGCATCAAGCTATATGGCTAAAATCAGAGGGAGCAGAGCACCAAGACCAGTGGCCAATTCTCCTCTTGGTCTCATGCATAAGCCACTATAAAAGCCTTGCTGGAGCACATGGAAGTGCCCAAGTAGCACTCCCCAGAGCTCGGAGCCTGAGTCTCTCTATGCCAACAGAGGTGGAAACCTGATTTTTTTTTTTTTTAATCTGTTCTATTTGTTTGGCTTAAACTACCTTTTGTTATTACCAAAATTGCTGTCTTTGAAGTTGGAGTGACCTACTGGCTTTCTCTTGCTCAATATAAATATATAAAATGAAGTTGTGTCTGTCCTTTTACTAATTATGTTAATAACAGCTTTTACTTGCTCCCTCTTCCAGAAGGGATAAGAACTAATCTTTTAACTCTTCTTTTTGTGTTGATTTGTGATTCCTAAACATTTCCAATAATTTAACCACTGTTTTCTGAACTCTCTCATTCCCTAATATCCAAACAGGTGACAACTAATTGCTGTAAATCAGGGCAATAGCTAGCTTTTTCTTACAAATACCATTTTCCCAATGAAAAGTGCTTATTTATGAACTTAATATTGTAATTGTTTTATTATCTCTGCTGAGACCAATGTTTATTGCTCTTTTTCTACCATTGGAATACCTCCCAGTGAGAAATCATGCAAATACAGAAACAATAGCTTTGCTGCTTAACTCTTACAGAGTTCATTGCCTGCTCAATGCCATCTGGTCTGGGCTCTCAGTGCCCAGAAGTCAATTGGAGCATCCATCTTTGCTGTTTAAAAATCGCTTCGATGGTAGTCATGTTTGCTACTGAAACAGGAAGGGGCTCTGAGACCAGAAAGAACTCATCAGCCTCCCAGGGAGGCAGCAGTGCTGCCAGGAGAACATTTAACTCCTCCACCATTTCCTTTACTCCCCTGCACCTTTCCCTCATAGGGAATTCTGTCCTAGAGCTGAGCTCTCTCCTGGTCCCCTAGTTGTGCTATAAACCAGTATTCTAGGTTTCCACCAGGTAGGTAACTCTGGGGTACTCACCAGTGTCATTGTAACACAGCCCTAACCCCCCTCCCCCCCTGCTCCACAAGTTTTTTCAACTCACCTGAACTGCAACTGGCTCTCCTCTGGATGGGATCTGTCTTGGGGAGAAACCACCTTAAAAGCTCCCAGTCATCAACTTACACTCATCAAAGAGGAGATTCGGGGACATCCTAAGCATACACTGGTAATCCCAGGAGTGAGCACTACTGGGATCGAAAAAAGCCAGGAAGCAGCAGGATGCTTGCTCTCAAACGCCAAGTGCCAGAGTTCAGGTGCCCAGTCAGGCTTGCTCTGAGGGGAGGTGAAGCAGGTGTAGCACCTCAAGGGGTGGCTACTGCCAGAAAAGTGGGAAAAATGCTGGCATACTGGAGGAGGATACATTTCAGAGCTGCACTAAGAGTTCACACGCTGTTTAATCAGTGCACTTTGCACATTACAACGGCAGAGGAACAGCCAAAGAAATAAGGTCAATCACCCACACTGTATGCCATTGCCATTACAAGAGGAGTTAATGCTGCGCTCTGTCCAGGACCACAGCTTGTCCTGGGATGCAGGAGGCCCTAGAAGACTACAAGACACACTACTTTGGACACAGAGGGCTAAAAGGGGGAGAAGAAGCCAGACTGGACTAGATCAAGCTTTTCCTTCTCTCCGCCACCAGCGACTGCTCTGTGAGTGAAAAATTATGAGAAACCACATACCCATGAGCTGTTTCAATCTGTACACTTAAGGATTTTGCATGCTTGGTCCTAGTGGAAATGTGTCCCACAGTTCTGGACTTCACCAGCAACTGCCTGGGAGCCAGACAGAGACACCTGTCTCCCTCCTCCCTGAGATGGTTCCCTCCCACCTTCCTCAATCTCCTGCATTTTGTTCTTAAACACTCAAGCCAAGAGAACAGTCCTCCAAGCAAGGCAAAGCTTTATCAAAAATGACTTCCGATTAAAAAGAGGTTTAAAATCCTTTTGTAATGATGACCGGATTATCCGCATCACGCTGCATTACGCAACTGAGAATAAAGCAGCACAGAGCAAGGGGCAAAAGCAGTCTCCAGCAGAACCATAACTTTGTGGGCAGTTCTCAGTTCCAGCACTCACCTGCAAGATTCAGATGGGATCAGGTGCACTTGGTACATGCCAGAGAAGCAGAATCATGCCCAAAATTTGTATGATGCGGCAGCTGCCCGGCAGAGGCTGTTTTGCAACACAGCTTTCAACCAAAGGTGCTGTCTCAGGGAAATACTGATGGTAAATGCTTCAGGAAGCACAGCCAAGAGTAATAAACTCTGACCTGAAACCTGGGCATAGGTCTGCCATAAAACATGACAACTTGTGGTCCCATACTGGCAATAAACTAGAGACTGGTCAAGAACTGCCTTCAAGCTGCCCAACCTCTCTACAAGGACCATGCTGCCAGCATCCACCCTGGTGCCCAGGGGCAGGAGCAGCCACTGCTCAGCTTCCCCCCTAGCCAAAGACACCTGGACACACTGGCACAGCTGCCAGCCTTTGATGGGAAGAACAGTTTTAGCATCTGCAAAGTGCTGGGCCAGAAGTCCAAGTTACAGATTCAGAGCCAACTTACTGCACTTCCCAAAACAGCCCTCCTCTCATCTCTTCTCATTACACTCTCTTCAGCCCAATGGCTGGTTGGGGGCATTTCTTTATCTATTTTAACTTTTTTTTCTTTTTTTAAATCAGATCCCTGTCTAAATCATTAAACTGAACATGATCTTGCCATGTTCAGCAACATTTTCTTAACATTTTGTTAAACTTCACTGTAGGCACTCAAAAATGTGCATGTGTGTGTGCATATAACATGCTAAACACTCTTTTGTGAGAGAAATAAGATGTGATTTATTTCAAAGAAGGTCAAAGAACAAGTTAAAAAACTTAACAGGCAGCTTCAAAAGCTTTGTGGTAGCTTTCCATTACAAAAGACACAGAGAAAGGTAATTTTTTTTTCTCTGATCACAGGGGAGGGTTCCCAGACTTTTCTTTCATCCAAGGAAGTCTTTAGTTTGGCCGAGCCTTTGAGGCACAAACATATTGCATAGGAAAAGGCACACACAAGACTCAACTCTTGATTGTTTATTTCAGCACCTCACCCTAGGAAGGCTCCAAGCTGACCACAGCAGCCACTTGCTGAGCTGAATTATTTGCCTATGCAAGCATCAGTAAAGACCTTGCCAAAATCCAGTGATGATCACCTCAGAGCCTGTAGGGCTCCCTCTGGGCACACACATGCTCCTTTGAGAAACTACAAACTTCTTGCTTACTCAAGCTGCCATGAAAATGTCACCAATGCTGGATCACAGCATGAGCGAGACTCCCTGCCCAAAACTCCCGACAGTACAGGTTCAGGTATGCAGATCTGGCTGGACCTTTCAGTGGAGACAAAGCATGCTGGAGTTTCACTCCCTACATAGCCCTCTGGCACCAAAAAAGGCACTTGGAGATGACTGAAGTTCCAGAGTGAGGCTCACATTGCCTCCGTTTTCACCCACTGAACATTTCTACACAATTGTCCACCAGAAGCTTAAAATTATGATAAAGTAAGATATAAATTTTTGCTCAGCATGTTTCTGGGATATTGAGGTCAGCAAATAAAGGCATCTCTTCCCAGCATCCCAGCTGTCTTCCTTCACTCCATCTCCATATGAAAGCAGGCGTGGGATGTTCAGAAAGAAGTCAGAAGGCTGTTGCAGCAGAGCAGTTAGCTATAATAAAATATAAGCTTGAACCTCCACAGAGAAAGTTTTAACAAAGGAGATGGCTTAAAAACCCAAACAAATAAAACCCACAAACCAAAATGAGTAAGAAAATTTGAAAGATGGAATTACATATTCCTGACAAGAGCTAAAGGTGCTTAGCAGGGCATGATCCCACCAGTGCATTTTCCAGGCAGGGATGGCTCAGTCCTGGTCCTAGCAGCATACAGTGAAAGATCCCTGTAAAACCAGAGGCATGACTAGTTCCCACATAAACTCCCAATGTGTCTTCTACTTCACTGCCAGTCACACATCTTTTGTACACTGTCCTCCTTGAATTTGGAGGATGAGTGAAATGCTGGTGTGTGTGTGTGTGTTAAAATCCATCACCACTGCCGCTCACTACATCTACAAGATATTGAAGAAGTTCAGAGCCATCAAAGCTCTGACTCCCAGTGACCCTCTACTGAGCAGGCAGGGCTCGAGAGAGCTGAGCAGGGCTGTAAGGGGGCCCCAAAACAGCACTGACACCTGCTCAGCATAAGCAGGCTGCCCTCAGAGCCCTAAAGCTGCAGCACTGCCACCTGACTTCACAGAAACAAATTTCTTCTTTCACACTGTAGCCATCACTTAGTGCCCAACCAAAATAGATTTAAGCTGTTCCATAGTAAAAATAACAGCGACCAAGAAACATTATGTCAGATCACAGGAAGGGGAAGCTCTTTTTTGTTAGATTTTCTAAATTTAGTCACATTGATATACTGGAGTCATGTGGATATGAGAATTTTCCAAATCTAGTGCATGCATCACTGTCTGAAATAAGAGCATGAAAATCTCTTGGACAAAGAAAGAGGCTGTTCAAAAAGATTTAGAGAAACGCACAGAGCTGAAAACTCATCTGATTATGCAACGAGTATAAGTAGGCCTGGTGCTTGCTGCTGACTCCCTGGTTTGGAAACCTGCCACTGAGCACCCTCTGCTTCAGCACATTCAACCCCATCCAGCAGTTCTGCCTGTAAAATTGTGGTGGGTTAACCCCAGCTGGATGCCACATGCCCACCAAAGCCACTCTATCACTACTGTCCTCAATGGGACAGGGGAGAGAAAATACAATGAAAGGCTCATTGAGGTAAGAGCAAGGAGAGATCACTCACCAGTTGCTGTCATGGGCAAAATAGACTTGACTTTGGAAAATTACTTTAATTTTTTTACCAATTGAATCAGAGAAGGATAATGAGAAAACCCAAATCTTAAACCCAAAACGCCTCTGCCCTACCCACTCCTTCTTCCTGGGCTCAACTCCACTCCTGACTTTTTTCCTCCTTATTTTGTCTACCTCCTCCCTCTCCAGTGACACAGAGGGTCAGGAATGGGATCTGCAGTCAGTTCATCATATATTGCCTCTGCTGCTCCTTCCTTCTAAGGGAAGAACTCCTCACACTTTTTCCCTGCTCCAGCACGGGGCCCCTCCCACAGACTGCAGTTCTTCATGGACTGGAGACCCCCATGGGGTCATAAGTCCTGCCAGCAAACCTACTCTGGTGTGGGCTCCTCTCTCTGTGGGTCCACAGGTCCTGTCTGGAGCCTGCTCCAGCACAGGCTTCTCACAGGACCACAGCCTCCTTTGGCCATCTACCTGCTCCAGTTGCTGTTGCTGCTGCAATGGGTTTTCGTTTTTCTTCTATGTTATCCCAAAGGTACTACCACCATTGCTGATGAGGTTGGCCTTGGCCAGTGGTGAGTCTGTCTTGGAGTCATCTGGCATTAGCTCTGTCAGAGAGATGGAAAACTTCCAGCATCTTCTCACAGGAGCAAACTCTGTAGGGCTCCACTCCCGCTATCAAGACCTTGTCATGCAAACCCAATGCAAAACTACAGCCACACATAGCAAGGGCATAAGAAGCACCATGCAGACCAGGAGAGGAAACACAAAATCCTCCATCTCTTCTCCTCACTGCAGTAGCACAGACATATAAAAAGGCTAAGTTTGTCCATCTTCCCCTGCCTGGAATGTCCTGGAAACGTGGAGAGGTCCACCTGCTTGTTTATCTTTGAACACAGCAGGCTGGCTTCCTGAAGATCCAGTCCAGATGAGGCTTCCCCAAGAAAGCCAATCCATCCAAAGCACAACCCAGGGAACACTTTGAGCCAGAAGTGATTATTTCAGCTCTCACTGCTTGTTCCTAGTTGGGCTGCTCAGCAATACAGTGGTGCAAGACAGAGTGACCCAAAGTTCAACAGTGGGACAGAGGCTGGCTGGCTCAAAGCCCACATTAAGGCAGTGGAGGCCAAGCCAGCAGCTGTCCTCTCAACCTACAGAACACTTTATAAAAAACATTTTAAACCCAGAAACAGCTCCCTATCATTAAGTGAGAGTTTGGCACCACACAGCTGTTGCTCAGTCAGACACCAGTTTGTCTGGATTTGCAATTTCCCATGCCTTTTGGCTACTCCCAGGTGCGTCTGCAATTTGCAGGACGCCTTTTGTAGAGCAGATCTCTCAAAGGTGTGCCGAGCAGCCCGGCTGCCACCCTACTGTCACTTCTGCTCTGTGCATCCCATCATGACTAAATCCCCCTGCTGAGGAAGGTCATTGCTCCTGTGAGCCACTCACAACTTCACAGATGAAGAATTACAACTAAGTTATGTAGCTGCCTCTTTGGTCCCATATAGACAAGGTCCCAGCTGCTCAGCTCTTTTTTGGGAAAAAAAAATAAATTCTACATAAACAACTTGAACAATTCCCTATCACACATCACAATAAATACAGCTGCATATTATTATATATTGAGGATGTAATCCTGAAAAGTGCAAAGTCAGCAATTTGACGGACAATCAAGCTATTTTCCCATAATGCAGTAAAAGAGAACATGTGTACAGACTGGTGAGTTAGACACGTTATAAATATAGAGACAGGGTGGAAAGATAAAAATTTAAGTGTCAGGAAGGTCAATATGAGATGACTACTTATCAGAATGGATCTTTATCAGCAGCCACTACCCTATCTTTTGGTACTTCATTCTTTATTGATCTCAATTTATCTGAGAATTTTAATGAGAGATGAAAATGCAACTGTTCAGACATGGGCAACAGGAATATTTAGAGTACAAGACTGATGTCAGCCAGCCAGCCTCAGACAGAGGTCCCTGCCTCTCCATCTTCTATACTGTAGAGCCTGTGCATTTCAGCTCTGCACATTGCTTTCTAACACTATCTGTTTAGAGAAAAACTGCTTGCCATGCATACCTGACTGCTGCTTTTAGGAAAGAGGCCACAGGGAGTGGAGAGAGGTACTAAATAGTCAGCAACAGAATTCCACAACGACAGCTAGAGATGCAGCAGGATGCTGCTGCACCATGCAGACTCATGTACTTCAGGACAATTTTGCATTTCTGTGTCCATCATAAACTTTCAGAAACAGCATGATAAAGATGCCTTTTTCTTCTGCTTCAAGAAGCTCACCCTCTCTATGTCTCCCATGTAGGAAGGGGGGAGGGGGCTTCTTCCTAAATGTGAGAACACTTGTTTTGGGACAGCTTTGGGACAAATCAGCCCTTCTAGCAGTCCTCTGCTGCCAACCTGGCACTGATACAGAAGAACCAAATGCACTGCATGTCTCTCAAGGTCAAGCAAGGCCAAATCACTGTACACCTTCAACATTTTTCCACTGTGTGGTTTCATGGGGCAGATACTGCTGGATGCATTGGAAGCAAATTAGGTGAAGCACCTCTATCTCATATCAAACTCTGCAGATTTTGATGCTGTGGAAACCACGGCCAATTAATTTTCCAGGAAGTTTGTACACAGCCCTACCCTGCTGCACGGCAGGCTCTGTCCTTTATCAGATACCATTGCTCACTGGGTATTGCTGGAGAGAAAAACACCTGCTAAAAATGTAAGGAACATGCTCCAAGAGGAATTCAGCACACAGACTGGAAAGTTACTATGTACAGATCATTCAAGAAATAAGTCTTGAGTGAAGTGTCATAACCTTGTATTCTGTTAGGACAAAAGTCTACAATATTACTTTTATCAGTCATTTGTGGGCATGAGGCACATAAATCACTGCCCTACCACTGTTGTACCTTTGTTTTGTTCCTGACATGTTGTAACAGGAAGAGACTGAAAACTCTACAGAAAGTGATGAGTACTACGAATGAAGGAGGAAGAAGCTTTCCCAGAACAGTGTATGTTCCCTCAGATAACACAAATAAAAATGCTTCTCTAAACCGGACTCTTGGCAAACATCATCCTAAAATTGGGTAAAAGAGATATCCTGGTATTGCTTTCATAAAGAGTCTTGCAGAAATGCACTTAGACAAGCTTGCAAAATCCCACCAATAAAAGCCCAGCAGAAGTCTCCCATCATCTTATCAGCACAATTCAATGTATCCTAGATCAACAACAATACAGCTGCTTCCGGGAGTGTTCAAGCAGCAAATTTGAGTCAGCACTTGGCAATACAAGGCAGGTCTGAACAGGATTTGAGACTGAACTTTATTTTGTGCTGCAGGTTGCTTGTTGCTTGCCTTCAGAGTTCAGTTTAGTGTGATCTTCACAAAGCACTCTCTCTAATGGACTTCCCAACTGAAGCACCTTGCTCATCTCAGAGCTTGTTGTTTGATTCATGCAGAGCTTGCCATGCTCAACTTCCAATTCAAAATTAATGCTACCCTGTCAAGTCCATAGGTCCTAGGTCATTTTCCCACTCATCCCCCAGGAATCCACAGCTAATACCATTAAGGACTGTACTCAGTACACCTTTGGGTAAAGCTCAGAGCTCTTGAAAATGACCACTGGGAAAACAAAGAAACAAATCTGAAATTAAGGTCCTGCTTTAAACCATAACCAACTCCAGCAGGCAAGCACTCCAGCAGTCACAGCTCAGTCTGAGCACAGCCTTTATCCACTGGCCACAGACAAGTCACCCCTAACCACAGAACCTGCGCAAGTCTGAAACCACAGTACCACTGACCATGCTGGCAACCCAATCAGTGTTACCACCAAGCTTTAGCCAGGAACACACCACAAATGCAATGTCTTCAGCCTCCCACAGCCTCCTGAGACAGAAACATAAGCCCTCAAAGGTAGTATGTTCAGTGCATCTGAATATCCCAAATTAAATTTTTAACAAAGCCAACCAGCCTTTTTTTTTCCCACAGGTCTTGCACCCCAGCCCCGATCTTAGTTCTTACGTCTGGTTCCCCAGAAAGAAATTGCCAGAGGACAAAACTCTCCCAGCTGGTCTAGCTGGAACAAAGGCCACATTCACAGAGGTGACCTTGCCATCCAAGACTGTAAACTTCATCCATGCAACAGCTTCTAAAAACACCACAGCCTCCTCATCCTCTGTATAAGATAGCTCCTTCATGCTGTGGTTACCAGAATCCCATCAGCTCTCCTGATGTAGGTAAGACCAGCATATAACACACCATGGAGGCAGGATGAGACTCCTGTAACCCAACTGCATTACTTTCTCAGACACAGGTAAGTTCTTATCTAGTCAAAAGCACTGACACATTTTGTTTGCAGCAGAGGAATTTGGTGGTTATAATTCACACAGTACTTTAGGCACTCCCTTCCCACTCCTTGTCCCTCCAAGGAGCTCCCTGAAATAGGTGCTCCAAAGTACCTGAAAAGAGGTGATCTTATTTGGCACCAGCCTGGTTACTCTCACAGTTGTCCACATCTGTGTGACAAGCACAGGTACTACAAATAAGGAGAGGGAGATAAAAGGACATAACTGATTATTCTGTATTCAACCACCAGAACACAATTTTCTTTACATATCTAGAGAGATTATTCTTCCTCTAATCATGATGGGGTGGGGGTAGAAGGTAGAAAAAAAAATTGTACACTGGTGACTTCCAAGAATTCGAACCCCACACAGGACTTTCCACTAAACAAATTTTCCCCTTCTTCCCTGACAAACTGCTTTCAAGAGCAAAGCAAGTAGCCTGTACTATTACTAGCAAATTACTAATTGGAGAGCACATTAGGCTACCACAGTTGCCTGCTTAATACTGCAAAAGCAATGTACACTGCAGCATACAGGAGAGGAGAATTACCTACCAGCTGTGCTCTTATTTTGTTTTTAAACTGATACTGTTTTTTTACCTCTCTATCCCAATGTCAAGCAACCTGTTCACATCCCCAAACTACATCAATGATTCAGCACTGTTAGTGATTTTCCACCATCCTCTCCTGAGATGCATAAGGAGTAGGCCCCTGTAATACACCTGCATGAGGATTGTTCACGTGCTAAATCTCAACTAAACTTACATGGGAACACTTTTCCCACTTCAGCATTTGTGGAAGCAGGTATCATATCACCAGATGTGTGAGCACACAAGACAATGCAAAGCATATTTCATGATACCTGTGTCCACAGCATGTTGAAGCAGCACACAAATCAGTCCTCACATAATCAACTGACTCCAGAGAGGGGAAAACCTCCATCAATAGCTTACCTTACCCTCACAGTCAGTAGCTTTTAAACAGATCTCACACAAAGAAACAAAGAATCATTTGGTACCCAGCAACTCTTTTATAGGTCATTTCCTGCAGAGACAAATTTCAGCAATGGTAATAAAAAACACAAACCAAAAACATAAACCAAAAAAAAAGTAACGCATTGGAGGCCAAGGACTCTGCTTTGCTTCACTAACCAAATCAAAAAGATCCACTCAACCAAATCTAGCATCTCCCTGGTTCAGTGGTGGCAGATCTGAGTCCAGAGGCTCAATGCCCAGAGATGACTCCCATGGGGAACAGGTCAGGACAAGACCAAGTTGTTAGGGGACAAACCAGAAGAGCTTCTCTGTACCAGAGCTGACACACCAGGAAAGCTTTCTTTTTTTAGAAATGCATAGGAACTTCTTGTGTAAGGAAGACGACTCCTTCAAGCAAGCAAGAAGATTTCTTCAAGCAGTGTCAAGTGTACACGTTGCCATTCTAACTCCAAGTAATTTTAGCAAGTTCTGTATTAAGAGCTTTAAAATAAAAGCCCCCAAGCATACCCAATACAAGGTAACCCGATCCTGCAGGACAGCTTTAAGAAGGCGATTCAAAGACTTCAGCCTTTCTTCTGCCACCCACATTCCCTCCCATTCCTGCATCCTCCCAAGCCAGACTGTCAGGCACAAGCCCAGGTCTGCACCGACTACTTCAATTCTCTCCAAAGACTGATTCCACATCTATACCCCACCAGGGACAGTCTCATGGCAGCCATCCATGCTGCATACCACACTCTTCTTTCAGCAACTTCTCAGCTTCCTCCAAGACCCCAAAAACATTTGTTACCCCTTTCAACATGTTTAAATTAGAGGACACCACAGCCATCAAACAAGAGGACTCCAAACACTGTCCTTGCAACTCACAGGTTAATATGATGGAAATCTCTAAAAATCTGTGGTGGCACATGGGCTATTACTGTGTTTCTACACTGTTACCTACAGCAAGTCACACCAGTCAAGGTTATCACTTCAACAGCACAGAAATCAGCTCTAGTCAGTAAACCAAATTATCCATGCTAGAGCCACAGAATGACAGTAGCTTCCCCAAGTCCAGCAATCAATCTGTGCTCTTCTCCTGAACCACAGGGCCCTGTTCAGCTTCATCCTATTGCCCAGATTATCCACATCCAAAGCTCACATGGTGCTGAAGTCTTGTTCCACTGTCTCTAGTTATGCCACAGTACTCTACTGAAGCCACAGCCTGCAGGATAGTATGACAACAGCCCCAAAACAGCCATAGCATCTACTTTGAAAGTCAAGCAAAAAAGACTCCACCTGTAAATGGGGAAAATAAAAGGCTGTCTAATGCTAGCGTCAGGCTCTGTAACAAGCAGGTGTTGCTCTACTGCAATTGTGTATGAAAAGAACCCCAGCTACTTAAAGCATGACTATAAAGTGGAATTAGATAGCTGGCATGAGCCTTTCACTGAGCAGCAGCTCAGATTTTGAAGTGGCTTCTGAGCCCTTGTGACAAAACCAGTCTCACCTGCTCTCGCCTCAACTTGTATGGGGTGACTCGACAGCGTGACACACCACAGCATCTTCCACCTCTCTGTCTCCTGACTCCATCCCAGCCACCAAAGGAGGTCATGACAGCTCTTGACTCCAGTGCAGGGCTGGTGAGCATGGTTCACTTTGAATCATGTGCATAAGCTGGCCTAGTTAGCCCTACTCTAGCCATGACAGAGAGACTCACAGGGGAACTACACTATGATACCTCCATCTGTACCCCTTAAGGTGACTGGCAGTATAATCCCTGCTTCTGTTCACCCTCAATGTGGGAGACAGGCAGAGTAGAGGCTTGTGATCTCCTCCCTGCACTGACACCTCGAGAAGGGGATAGCAAGGCAGGTGGCAGATGCGCACTTTCTCTCCAAAGGAGACCTCTTGCTAATCCTCCAGAACCTTTCAAAGCTCCTCAATGGCTCTGGAGCATCCTTTTGGACAGGGGCTGATAGGCACACACAGTATCTTTGCCCATGGCTTTCTATTTGTTGTCATGTTTTTATTCTGTGAAAACCCACATCACCTTATTTCACTTGTGACAGCATTTTGTCTGTCTTCTGTGATGGACACAGAAGGCTTTCTCATGTATACACTCAAACAGCCTTCACAAGGCAGGAATAAAGGAAAACCACTGGTCAAACATAATCCTTCCCAGCCCAAACATCAGAAGAATCACGCACAGGACACCTTGTACAAACAATAGTCTGGGTGACCCAGACCCAGCCTAGCACAGGGCAAGGGGAAACAGCAGCAGGGCAGTTAGCAGGTGCATANCCAGAAGAATCATGCACACGACACCTTGTACAAACGATAGTCTGGGAGAGCCCGTGGTGACCCAGACCCAGCCTAGCACAGGGCAAGGGGAAACAGCAGCAGGGCAGTTAGCAGGTGCATATGAATGCAAGCTTTGAAAATCCAGTCACATTTGTCCAAACAAAGCACACGTGTCTACTATCAGACAGATGGCAAACCACCTCCACCCCCCAATCCCAAGTCACTTAATAGCTTATAGGACATGAATAACCCAAAAGCTCTTCAATCCAGGGGCTAAAAGAACATCACATACAAATGAGAGCATTTCACAATGCCTGTGATGACCCAAGTGAGGCCTTATTGTCTTGGAGAGGCAAACCATTCCTGTTGGTCACTCAAAGATATGACTTTCTTAGCCCAGTAGGGACACTTTTATTTATATATAGTGCAAATGTGAGAGAAAAAAAACCCCAATTTAACACACTGAGTTGTTATCAGCCAAGTGGATGACTGCAGCCTCAAAGCACACTGAGATTCCAGCTCAGATGCCAATTCAGTTACTATTTCATCCAGCTACAAAACTGTTCCAAACACAAAAACTTCCTTAAAAGCACCCTAACAAGGCATTTTTATATCACTTTCATTCACTGTTTGCAAAATACCTTCAGAAAAAGGAATCCATAATCTCAATTTTTATTAACCATTTCTATGCACAGTGGCCCTATTCCTAGAGTATTTCTGTGTGTATTATCAATGGAAGCTATTGTGCCTAGGACAGAGAGGAAAGAGAAGGTGAGGAAAAGCAAAGATTAATCCTCGAGTTGTGAACTGCCTTTCTACAGGAGATTCTAATAAAAATTTTGGATGACCAAAGAATGCACCATCAGTTTAATGAATGACGACACAGATTGCACAACCACAGAGAGCCAGACTGCACTTCCATTTTTGAGCACAAATTTGGCAGTGTCTACACAGAAATATTTCCCTTATTAAGGTCAACTGGCTGCAAAGCACTTCTTCAGTGCAGTCCTAAAAAGCCCACAGACCTATTTAAGTATTAGGAGCATTGTAATTGCCAGGGATTTCCACTAAAAGAGCTTGGAAAGAAACACAGACATCTCCTCACTACATATTTTTATAACATTAGATCCCTCTCTTTCCTACACCTTGTCAAAAATGACACCAACCATGATTCACTTGCATGACAGCAAGCTTGGCAGCATGACTTAAACATGCACGCCTCCTGATCAACAATATTGGGAGGAAAAAACGTCTTGAGCTTCACGATTGCCATTTAGGGGCTCCTAAACAGTCTTTTATTCATAGACCAGATACACAGCAAGGAATATTTTAGATCAAATGCAGACATACAGGCCTCCCAAGTCAAATCACAGTTCACATTTTTCATATAGTCCAGATCAAACCTGGGCTAGATTTAAGCATCATCCATGACAACAAGCAGGTTTCTCAATGAATTAATTTAATCACTCTTCAGCGTTTCCACAGATCAGCCTTGCCTTGTAAACACGTTTGTCTGCTGTTCTCCTAGCTAGCGTCATGCCGTACCCATGTTTAAGAGAGTCATTCCCTGCCCCAGGGCCGGGTCACACCTGGGATGCCATCCTGTGCCCCTGATGGCAAGGCTTGAATTCCCTGCCAGAGCACCTCAAAAACACGGCAATCCCCTTTCCACAGGCAGCATCACCCAGTGCCATTCACAGACCTGGTACGCAAGCCCCAGCTCCTCCTGTGCTCAGCACACTGCTCACCTGTGCCTTCCCTTCCCAGCACACCCAGCCTGGCTCCCAGGCGAGAGCACTCCTTTCCCACCTCTAAGGAAACGTAAGTGGCCCCGCCAAGCTCACAGGAAATGGCCCTTCAATGCCCCTCTCACGCTTCTGAACCTGCTCTGACTATCGCTGGGGTCAGGAACAACACCAACTGCCTGCACACAGTCTGGCTCCTCTTCAAATTTCCCTTTTAAAGCAGCATCTACTCACAGGGAGGAAAGGGACAGCCACAAAGCATTCACCAGTTAAAAAGAAATAAAGGACATGCGTGACTGGAGACTGGAATTCATAAGCTAAATCTCCACTAGGTGCCCACCACACCATCACACTGCACGTCCACATGTCTGCTGTCTTGATTAATTTTGGTGGGTTTTGGGGGAGGGGTGTTGGGGCTATTTCAGGGGTTCTGTGGCAGGTTTGGGTTTTTTTAGTTTCCAGATTTTTTTGTTTTTTTTTTTTGGAAAGCAGATCACATTGCCCTATGCATCATGTCATCAGCAAGATATCACTCAGCGTCTCTCACAGCATGGGTTCACCCCCCTAGTCCAATGGCTCTTACATAAGTGAGCAGTTAGAGGGAGATACAGCTGATGGAGCCAGCACTCAGGCTGAGGAGCAAACTGCATCTCCCTATTCTAAACGTCCAGAGGACAAGAAAACCCAAAAAAACCCAAGAAACCCAACCCCAAAACAACCCCAAAAAACCCACACCTTATTCATCACATTTGCTTATGAACAAATTCATCACCATTGCCTGCTTTAAATCAAATGCTACAGTTCCCTGTACAATTTCAGGCTACCTCTTAATAATATTCCAACACACCTCCAACACAGTTGTTAAAATGCAGATTTCTGGAGCGTGTCTCACGGTCCAGAGTGTGTTTTGATTTCATGCAGATTTACACATCAAAGCACCTTTCCCATGGCACCCTGCAAGCCGCAGAGCAAACCCAAGCAGAGCAGGGAGGACACTAGTTAGGAGGCAGTACCTGCACACACAAAGTAAAACAGATGCTGCTGGAAAACATCACCAATAAAAATCACAACTTTAGAGGTGACAGCTTTAAAAAGCACCACAACCAGTTATGTTCCAGAGGAGAGAATTTATGATTTTTTTGTTCAAGGAAGAGAGAGAGAGGAAGGAAAATAAAATGCTCTCGAGAACAGCTCCAAAAGGCACGGTCTGGGAATCACTTCTAGGTGAGACACTTAAACAAAGAGATGGAATATCCTTCTCTCTTCAGGGAGGAATGCTTCCTGCTAGAGACAGGGCACAGAGAAAGCTCTTTTTACACAGGGCTATGGAGACCAACACACCCATTGTCTACCAGGAGGAGCTTTCCTGCATTCAGAGAGACTGCAGCATAGGCCAGGTTTTGGGGGTGGAGGGTTGAGGGGGAGATGGGGGACACCTGCAATGCTTTAGGTATCTCTATTCGTGTTTACAAACAGCTCCAAGGAAGTGGGAGCTGCAGGGTAAAAGGAACTGAGGGGAAAAAACACCCCAACATCACAGTCCGATTCAAAACAAATGAATCAAACAAGGAATCAAAACAAGGGGGACAGGTCAGACACTTTTCAACAATGGCACTGCCAAACCTCAGGGCTAAAACCCAAAAAGCAGAGAGAAAAGGCACAGACAAAGGGAGATGTAACACTCCCCTCCTCTCAGAATAGGGTTATTTTAAGCCTGTCTCCTTGGAGCTACCCTAATATTTTCTCTCATGACTCAAACCACCAGGGAAAGGAGTTAGAGCAGAGAAGAAAAGAAAAACGGAAAGAAAAAGAAAGAAAAAAAAAGAAAAAAACCGAAACAGAGCAAGAGCTGACCTCATAAGACACCTTTCTAAATGGGGAAAGCTCCAGAAAAGATGAAAAGACAAGCTGGGCTGTGCCTTACCTGGAAAAGTGTGTGGGTTGGGTGACCCTCTTTTAAGGCACTTTGAACAGAGGACATGCACAGTGTAGTACAGGCCCGGCCATTCCTGGAGCAGGACATTCAGTTCTTCCAGTAAAGGCGTTATAGCTTGCCAAGCTGTCCAGATATTTGGTAGGGACGCGTGACTAGCGATAGACAGAGTGTCTGGCTGCAGAGCTCCCCTGGCAGGCCGGTAACTCACCACCACAGGCACCTTTCCCCGGTAGGCATAGACCTGGTATTTGCCATCTGACCGCTGAACCACGTGGCTGTTAATCTGGACACTGTAGCGTGCAAACAAGCCGGGTGGGAAAATGAATGGAAAGCTATATTCAATCTGCAGCTGCTCGACCACGAAGGACTGTCCGCTCAGATTGGTGCCGTTGATCCATGCCTCTGCATGGGGCACCTCGTTTTTCACATAGCAGGGAAACTTGTACCAAGCAGCTGCCCCATTTAAGGGCTTGCATTTGGGTTTGTTGACACAGTAACACAGCCCCATCTTCTCCAGCAGCTCCAGAATGAGCTGCAGATCCTCCCGACTCTGGACGTGGGGCTTAAGAAGGAGACGGATAACATGGGCAGGAAGGAGGCCATGCAGCAAGAAGCCCTCCACGTAATGATGGAGCTGAGTGGTCCTCAGTTCGTCAATCTGCGTGTCGCTGAGCAGTTTCTGGAGCAGCACAGTGGCATCTCGCTGGCAAAAGACATTGAGGATATCTATGAGCCGTGGCAGGTTGTGGAACACGTACTCCCGCAAGGTGAGATGCTCCTCAAAGTAGAGCAGCTTTCCACTCTCGTGCAGGTAGGACAGGGCACTCTGGAGCCGATCCTCCGTCAGGCCTGCCTGCAAGCCCAGCCGGGCAGAGTCCCACCAGCTAAGCCACAACTGCTGAGCTTGAGGCTGGAAGTGCAGCTCCTCCAGCACTTGCCAGGACTTGGGCAACACTCGGTGCAGGTTTGGGAAGATATCCCGGTGCTCAGCCACCGAGAGGAGCTTGTCCCGCAGGCGACGCACCTGGCAACGGTCCTGGCAGCTGAAAGGCAGCACTGGAGAGAGGATCTGAGGGCGGTGGTTGAGAAGATACTGAAACTGGGCTTTCTTTCGCCGCAAGTTCTTGTCTGAGACCCCGTAAAAGGCAGCATGCGGGCTGGAGCAGCGCAGGTCAAAGTCCTGTCCCAGAGCCTCATCCACCTGCTGGACTAAGCTTTGGAGTCCCTCAGCATCCCTCTTCTCCTGCTGAGCAATCTGGTGATGGATGTCCAGGCACTTCTCTTCCAACTCCCTCTCCGCACAGAGGTCGGCATGGGTTCCCACCATGCACACTACAGCATGGGGCACCTTGGAACTGAGCCAGTGTAGGAAATAGCCCACAGAGGGGTAGAAGTGCTGAGGGACATAGGCACTCAAATTCACCACCAGCACGTACAAGGCTCCAGGGGAGAGGAAGAAAGACTGGATCACATCATAGCTTGGGTCCCCTGCCAGCTCATACACAATGAATGTCAGACCCCTCTCTGCATCTGCTGTCCAGTCCATCACCTCGATGCCCTTACTGCCTCCTGATAGTCCTAGTCCCAGTGGTACTCGGGGGGCATTGGATGGCAGTGATGGTGCAGAGGATGTTGTGTCCCCTTTTGCTTGGTGAGAGGGCACACGAGAAGGGATATCCTGCCGCTCAACAGAGAGATGTTCCACCTGCTGCATGACAGGTACCCGAGTTAAGGAATTATCTTGAGGCTCTGGAAAGGGGCAACACCCAACTGTCACCCTCCCAATGTCTTGCTGTTGCCCAGGAAACGCTCTGTGCTGGGTGTTCCCTGCCTCCAGGCTTCCCATGTCCTCTCTCTGCTCATTTTCCTCCATGAGGCACCGCCTCAGCAGGGTCTTTCCTGCATCCTTTAGGCCCATGAGGACTAGTTTGAGGCGAGGTTTGAGGGCAGGCTGGGAGTGGGCCAGCTCCTGCTGGTAAGCTGCAATGTAGGGGATGCCTTTCATGCACACCTCATACGGGGGCTGGATGAGGGGATTGTCTTTGATCTTCCACAGGGTGACACGGGAAAGCTGCCCAAAGCCCTCTGGCAGGATAGCGATCTGGTTGCCTTGCAGGACCAGCTCCTCTAGGCTGTGGAGAAGCACAATGGAGTCAGGCAGGTAGCGGATGCGGTTGTTGTCCAGCCAGAGAGTCCGGAGCTGGTGGAGCTGACAGAGGTGAGGGGGCAGCACGCTGAGCTGGTTGCGGCTCAGGTAGAGTTCCTCCAGACTGGGCAGCGCCAAGATGGCAGAGGGGAACTCCCCCAGCAGGTTGGATGAGAGGTTCAACATCTTGAGCCGCTGTAGTCTGCCGAAGCCAGCGGGCAGCGCCTGCAGCCGGTTGCCGTCCAGCATGAGGCTCTCGAGGGCACTCAGCTGGCAGAGACCCTCGGGCAGGGATGCCAGCCCGGTGCCGCTGAGCCAGAGGATCTTGAGGCGGCGGAGGGCAGCGATGCCCTCGGGCAGGGCTCCGAGGTGGCGGTTGCCGGAACAGTCGAGCTCCTCCAGGGCGGCCAGCTCCAGCAGCGGGGCAGGGAAGGAGGGCAGCAGGTTGTGGTCGACGTCGAGGGTGCGGAGGTGCCGCAGACGGCCCAGGCCCTCGGGCAGGCGGCGCAGGCGGTTGAAGCTGAGGTCGAGCTCCTCAAGGCAGCCCAGCTCGGTGAGGCGGGGGGGCAGCCCCGGGCCCTCGGCGCCCAGTTCGTTGTGGCTGAGGCTGAGCTTGCGCAGGCCCCGCAGCCCCGCCAGCGCGCCGCCGTCCCCCAGGCCCCGCAGCCGGTTGTGGCTGAGGTCGAGCTCGGCCAGACGGCCCAGGTGGCGCAGGGCGGCGGCGGGCAGGCGGGCCAGCCGGTTGCGCCGCAGGCTGAGCACCCGCAGCCCGCTCAGGGCGGCGCCCACCTCCTCGGGCAG
>VYXF01011135.1:431920-456143 GCA_013397295.1 Polioptila caerulea
GGGCGAGGCGCCCCCCGACGCGGACCGGCCCCCGGCCGCGGAGTGCGCGGAGGGTTCGGGCGCCGCCGCTCCGGCCCCGCCGTCGGGCTCGGGCAGCAGCTCCAGCGGCTCTTCTTCGTCCTCCTCCTCCTCGTCCGCGTCGTCGTCGGCGGCGTCGAGCCCGGCGGCGGAGAGTCCCGAAGCGGCCGGCCCGGGCGCGGCGAGCGGGGCGTTCCGCGAGCTGCTGGAGGCCTGCAGGAATGGGGACGTGACGCGCGTGAAGCGCCTGGTGGACACGGGCAACGTGAACGCCAAGGACATGGCGGGGCGCAAGTCCACGCCGCTCCACTTCGCCGCCGGTGGGTACCGGGGCCTGCCGTGCCCCGCCGGGGCAGTGACAGCGAGCGGGGCAGGGAGGGTTCCCCTGGAATAACTTTGGGCAAGGGGCCTCCAGCGCCTCGGTGATTCGGGAGTGGGCAAGCCTAAGCTGGGAGGACGAGTGTGAGCATACTGTTCTCCGGCGGCGTTTCGTTCTCCTCTCCCCTTCCTCTGGGTGAGACGAGTGGGAGAGGAGATCCTGGCAGCATAGAGACTGTAAAAACTAAAAGTATGGACAGTGATCTCTGTGTCTGATATCCATGGGCTGCTGCAAACTTGTGCAGTGGACTTATGAAGCAAGAAACTGAAATTCAGGAGAGTTGACTTGAAGTAAGGGTTTCACGTGTGTTTTAACAGCTCAGGGACTCCTGTGACGCGCATACACTTAATGGGAATCAGTTTTGATGCCTTGTATTTTGTAATTTCTTTCATTTCGGCGTTGTTGCTGGTTGATGTCTGCATCTCTTGTGGTCTCAGTCGGCTGGGGAAACAGGTCAAGTTGAACAGCTGAACTGTAGAAGTTACAGGTGTGTCCAGGGAAGAATACACCTCTGTGCAGAGAAGAGGTGTCATTATGATCAGAACTAATTATAAAAGCAATTCAGCAGTAAGGTCCAGCAATATAGACTAACTATAAGTAAATGTTACCTTTTGGCAAATAGAGTTGTAACAGATTACTGCAGTTGATAAAAAGAGTATTTCTTATAGGGTGTATTCTGCACTGGGGGCACAAGGCACACAAAATCCATGATGAAAGTGAAATTAAGAAGGTCTTTTAAATGATTACTCCGAACTCAGGGTTTGTACAATTGCTAGGTCTGTGGTCAGTCTAAGAGCTCTCTGAGGTGTGCCACAGTGTTACAGAACTGGACCTTACCCAGTGAAGTGCACAGATCTTGTTTGAGCTTTGTGGTGCACTGGTACATGTAAGCAAAGACAATTAACAAGTCTGCATCAAGTGGTCAGTGTTTAAATGCTGGTGTATGGCTCTAAATCACTGTTGAAATCAGTAGCAAAATGAACTGTTTTACAGAGCAGTGTTGCCTGGCACTCTGAATAGTGCTGTACAATTTATCAGTTGGATAACACACCCTGAGATTGTGTGGGTTTGGTTTTATTTCCAAACTAAAAGAGGCATTTGACAATGCCCCTAAGGGAACTTTTGGTCCTGAGCTGTTTCCTTTTCTTTCTTCTTTGGTTCCTGAGCTCTGCTACAGAAACGGGAGTTACACAAGTGGAGTCTAAAACATAGCAAACTTCTGGGGTATGGAGATGGACTTAATTTTGATGAACCTTGGAACATAATGCTCGTACCAGCTGCATGTGTGCTTATGAGGTTCTTAATGTTTTGGAAGGCTTGAGTCTGCTCTGCTGATTTTGGGTTCAGACTTAAAGTTAGATCTTGCTGCTTTCCCTGAGACTCTAGATCTCAGGTTGTAACTTCAGTGCCTGTACGAACTGTAGTGCTGAAGCTGCTGTGGGCAATGTCTGCCCTGATTAGAGAAGAAATGGACAAAACTTCCTTGAGAGGGTAAGGTTTTGAAAATTGATAATGACATTAAGATGTTAATGTAATAGCAGTGGAGGGTGATTTGTTGTAGCATGAGGAAAATAGCAGATGGAATTCTTGTACCTAACCAATTCCCGTATCTGTTTTTCTAGAATTAAAGACTTTCCTTAGATACCATACTTATTTTATCTCAAATTGCTGCATGTCTGGTGCCAGTGGATTAGACATGTAAGAGCATTAGGCAGATTTCTTATTGCAAAGACCTTGAGATCCTGTGTTTTGGAGAGGTCTGTAAGCAGGCATGTTGATTGAATGCAGCTGATCTTAAGCAGTGTGTATCTGCCAGTGGTACGGTGTGCTGATTTGATCTCCTTTGTGGGCCAAAGTAAAATGAAACTTGTTTGCTTATGAGCATAGCAGTCTGCTGTGTTTTGGGTAGTAACCCATGTTTATGAGCCATACCTAAGTGTGAATTGTATGGCCTTCAGTAGGGGAATGTGTGGATGAGAGTGCAGGATGGCATGTTTTAAACTGCTTTTTTCAAACTTCTTGAAGCTAAACTCTTAGATGAACAGTTTTGCTTCTGGTGTTGTGATTTGTGAAAGTGAAATTCTTCTTCTAATTTCTTCCTAATTTCCTGTTTTTGAGACTTGATTTTTTTTTCCTTCCCCCTCCCACAGGGTACTCGTCTTCTCCCCAGCTCAGTCTGTTTTTTCAGATGTCTCTCTTGGCAGCAATGCCAGGCAGTTAAGTTCTTTTACTGTAATAGGGAAGAATAACTTCCCTAGTTACAGTTCCTTGTCAAAAGTACCAAATTTGTGTTTCCTTAAGTTTTGTACGGTTTCTAATTTGAAAATCACCTTTATGTCCTTTTTTCTTTAAAAAGAGGGACTTCTGAGAGCGCTCAGCATCCCTGGCATATGTGTAAGCTGGAGGTTAAGACAAGAGCTGAAATCTGTTACCAATTGTTTTAAAAGCTGGAGATAGGTCTGAATCTGTTTCTAGAAGTTGGAGTCACCTGTCCATTATTCACTTCCAGATAAATTGTGTAGGGCTGCATCAAATTGGAGCAACAGTTTTATCCACATTTTCTCAGTGTAGGATGCCTGAACTGCCAATTGAACTGAATAAAGGGGAATTTGTTCTTCATCTCTGCGTTGAAGTGTCAAGTAGTGTGCTGAACAAATCTGACCTGCTTAGGTTAGCTATTAATAAGGGAGAAATTAATACTGAGGTGATATCACAGTTATAGAGGCCTCTCTTCTTGCAAGCAGGAAGAGGTTGAGCAAAGCCTAATTTTCCTTTCATCCTGCTTGCTTGGAAAGGGGGAAACTCAGTACTGTCTCAACTGCTGTGTGGATTGCAGGATATTTGTGTCTCTGATAGCAGTGCAGGCTTTGGATATTGTCTAGCAGCACCCAAAAAGCAGGTTCTAAAGACTTGAAAGTGATTGAGTAACTTTAAAACATGTACAAAAAAAAGAAATTAAATAGAGGTGTTAATGTATACATAGCTTTTGCATTCAGTTTATTTCAATAAAAACTAGCTTGCTAAAAAAATTTAAAAAGCAACTGTGCTAAGCATGGACAAAGGTATGTTTGGCTTAACTTTTTATCCATACTGGTGGCCAAAAACAGATACCTAGGGAAGAGTTATACACTTACTCTCTTCATATGATACTTCTCTGAGTAGTCTTCTTGCAGTTTGTGGCTCAGCAATTGTTTAATCAAAACCCAGTTCTTAAATGTGATTAGAGGGTCATCCTATGCTAAGGAGTTCATGAAACTATCGGACTGTTAACGTGTTGTAGAAATAACTTGTTTTCTCTTGTACTTTGCTCTCTCTTTACTGGAATATTCTATGTTCTGCTTAATGATTCTCTTCTTCAAACTGGGTTGAACGAAAAAAACTTTTCCAGTCACTTGTCTTTCTACTGCATTCCTTTGATCTAAAGATGTTACCTCTTTCCCTGCAAAAGATCTTAACTGTCATTGTTTATTTCACCAAAATAAAAACATCTTTATTGTACTATATGTCCCTCAGTAGCTGAAAATACTTGTCATGCCAGTGTTTTCTGTTCTTGTAAACTGGCCCAGCAATTCTGCGTTTGATGGTGTTGTTGACACATAGTTGATAAAATACCTTTTGTGCCAGCATAACCAAGTGATTTGGTTATTCTGTGTGTATGTGAGAGGTAGATTTTTTTCCTGTTGGGAATGCAATTGACTTTTTTTTAATAGTTGGATGATTTTAGTGTATGTGATAGGTGTCACGTTTTAGGTGTAATTAGTCTGGGATATGGTGTGACTTTACTCTCAGCCCAAGATATATGCTGTACACATCATATGTGGTCTGTGAGTTGAAATGCCTGCCCATGGTGTTTGAAGCAGGTTGTCAGTGATGCGTTCATGGCTCTGCGTGTGTCATCCTCCGTGCAGAGCACTCACATACCAAGGATGATTTTCTGTGACTTTTCTACCATTAATACATCTGGATGGGGGAAGATTCCTGTGAGCCTTTCTCTGAAATCCCAGCTTTTTCTGGGAGCCAGCTTGGTAGCAGACTTGCTTTTTCCCTTCTGAAATGAAGCTGAGCCCTACAAAAAGATACGTATGTATTTCCTGCTGACACCTTGGTTCACATGTTTTTAGACCTCTTCCATGATGGTAAATAATTTATAATAGCACCTCTTTCAGAAGTGACTAGGTGGATAGACCTGGTAGAAATAAGCTGAGTCCTACTCAATTTCTTCATATTGCCACAGTCATAAGCTTGTCCAGTTCCACACCCATTTAATGGGAAGTTAAACTTTTTTTTTTAAAATGAAGTTAGCCCCTCATGCTCTTGTGCAGCACATTCTTTTAGCTTTACAGGAGTTCTCTTTCTTGTGTTTTACCCAGGGATATAGAGAGTACTATTAATAATTGCTGGACTGTGGCTTAATGCCCACTTCTGTACCAAGAAGAGGTAGAAGCTTCCAGGAGTGGCTTTTGGAAGTTATGGAACTGGGATCACAGAGTGGAGTGTTCTTGGTCTCACCAAAGCTCAGGCTTGGAGAAACCTGATTTAAAGTGACTTGTTAAAGCATCAGTGATAGAGCTTGTTTTCTTTCTGCTCATGTGTGTAGTAATGGCGAAAAGCTGTTGGGGAAGGCAGTTTTGTTCTAAGCATGCCTTTGATATCACTAGTAATAACTGCTGGTAGTCTAATCACTTTGTGAAGGCTAGCATGTGTAACTATGCTCTAGAACATTTCTGGAGTATACAGCTTTAATCCTGAAGGCAAAGGGGTCTCACTTGGGTTGGGAAGCAGTCAGTGGACAGAGGTTAAGAGAGCCGATCAAGTTGGTTTGTCAGCTAGCAAGCTGTTAATCATAAAAATACAAGCTGCTTTGACATACATCAGACAAGCAGCTGTGGAGGCAGAGCTGATCTGAGTAGCTACTGAGTGTTCCTTGAGGGAGAGTCAGGAAATGGCAAGGAGTAGTTGGTAACTTATGACACACTTCCACTCTGGGCAGAGACACCTGAATTGACCACTCCACGTGTGCTGCAATGTAGAGCAAATTAGATTACATTGCTCTGGAAAGCTTTGCTTGAGACATCATTTTTAAACAACTCTTGACTCAACTTGTTGCAGGTGTCTATGTCCTTGTCGTGGAAGAGACGTCTGACCTCACACAGGTGTTTGTAAAGCCAAGTCACTGCTTAATTCTGCCTTGTGCAACTGAAAATGGGGTTAATAATTTTCAACTGGATTCGTATGGATACAATGAAGAATGCAAATTGTGTAGTCAATTACGAAACATCGTGGCAGTCTTACAGCCCCAGGGCCTGGAAAATGCACACTTCTTAATCTAAAAAAAAAAAAAAGATTGATTGATTAATTACTGGCCTTGACTTTGAAATTTTTTCTTTTATGTTTTTGGTGGCTTTTGTGGTACATGAACACTGTTACTGTCACAAGTGTATTAGTAGAAAGTTTCAGCTTGCTTTCTTTGTGACTAGTAACCTGTTCTCTTGAATTATCTTCTAATACTTTGTGCAATATGTCTCATTCTCATTTAAATTTTTTGGAAGGAATTTACAAGAGGATATAAATACAAAATCTTAGACCTTTGGTTGTACTGAGCCACATGCCCTTTTTCCCAGCTTGAAGGCTTTTCAGTTTACTTAGTTAAATAACTCAGTTTAATTGTTTTCTCTCTAGTGAAGTGGGAGATGTGCTTGGTAAAGTCTTAGGGAAAAAGTCTGATCCCAGCGTGTAGTAAAGCAGGGACACACAATGACTTAGCTTGGACTTCTTTAACCCTTTGCTTATAGCTTAAAACCATTCTGAATCGATCATGTGTCTAAAAGCCTTCAAGGGCTTGTGTCACCCTGATTCTTCCAAGTTTTCCTGATGCACTTTCTAACTCAATGTTTGGTAGTTCCTAGTTCACTTTCTCACAAATAGATGCTATTATTAAAAGCTTGTTTATGTTAAGACAAGGTCGCTGGAAATTCCTTCTCTTGGGAGTGGAAAGTGACTGATTGACAATTGCTTTGGCCAGTGGAATGGGAGAGGTGTCCAGCTTCTCCTCCAATCCCTGGTCCGTGTGGAAATACTACATAATATGGAGTCAGATAATTAATAAAACTCTTTCAGCCTTCTCTTGAGAATGTGTGTTGTGTGTGATTGCTAGTGACCCACAGCAACAGGCTTGTATTCATTCCCATATAGACTGTGTATATGTCTAAACTGTGCTCTAACAAGTGGAGTTGCATTTAATAAGAGCATCTTTCTAGCTTTGCTTAATGTCCCAGTGATACCTACAGGTGTGCTTGACTTGTGATTATACACTTCTGTAAAATTTAACTCCTTTTGGAGTCTTGTTTGTAAATCAAGGACGTGAAAGGAGGAGGAGAAACACGTAATTGGAATCATAAGTCTTCCATGTCAGAAGTCAAACTGTGCACATAGCAACTTTGCAGAGATTGAGGCTGGCATTTGGAGAAGTTCTTGCTATGTTCTGATAAAGTGACATTAACTGGGCAGTGGGTAAAACAGTTCAGCTGTACTTAAACTCCTCAAACTGACTACTTCATGTATTGTACTCACTAGGGAAAGCATTCTTCCAGTTCTACAGGCAAGTCAGTTCGTTTTTTACCAACCTTCCTGAAAATTTGGCCAAGAACTATGTGTCTTTTGTGAACATTAGTAATGAGGTTGTCTGCAAACTATTACCATGTGAAAGCTTTTGACTAACTGAAGGGAGGTTTAAAGTGGAAACCCTAATGGATGTACGTAACAGAGGGTATAGCTGATGCTCCTGTTACTTTCCTTGCAACCCTCTCTCATCATTCAGTGAGCTCAGCTTTTGTAGATCATCTTAGTGAACTAGAGTGGCAGCCAGGCAGGCTATGATACAACAATTCAGCTCTGTCATGACTGTAAGTGAATTGTCCAGCTGTTGTTTGAGCAGGTGAGCAGAGTCTGACTTTATGGTGAAATGAACCAAGAAGTAGATGAGGGTCATGAATAATGTGCACTGAACCAAGAGTGAACAGTTGTAGGTATTAAATCATGTTGTTTTGCCAGACAAATGAACAGAAGTATGTTCTCTTGCAGGTTTTGGAAGGAAGGATGTTGTAGAGCACTTGCTGCAGACAGGAGCCAATGTTCATGCTCGTGACGACGGAGGACTGATACCCCTGCACAATGCCTGCTCCTTTGGTCATGCAGAAGTGGTCAGTCTGCTGCTGTGTCAGGGGGCAGACCCAAACGCTAGGGACAACTGGAACTACACTCCTTTGCATGAGGCTGCTATCAAGGGGAAAATAGATGTGTGTATTGGTAAGTGTCTGTCACTTGTTAGGTTGCAATTTCACCTTACTGTGTTTGTGAAGCTGTAATTGTTTATGTGCTGAACTTGGGATGAAAGATATTGCTTGTTTTAGAAGGGAACTCCTTTTAATCTAGCAGATAGATACAGTGATAGTAATTTAACCTTTTCTTGGTCTGTAATACGAAGTTTGCGGAACTTACGTCAGAAAAACTATCCTGGAGAGACTGGATAAAGTCTCCTTGTTTGTTAAATTACAGTATTTAAAATCTGAATATGTAGACTTGTCTTTCTTGGTTGCTGTCAAGGAAACTAGCTTTACTAGATAAAGTATTTGTTTTTTTGGCTGCTCTATGTGTTGTAGTAGTGGTTAGGAAGATGGTAAACCTTTGATTCCATGCAGTATGGAGAAACAACTCAGACCTTTGGAGCTTTCCAGTACAATTTACAGGACACAATTGTTCAGTGGTTATCCATCTTCAGTATGTGTTTTGTAGCCTGGAGCCAAAGCAATTTCAAATAAAATTGAACGCTTCAACTGTTTAAATTACTGAGAACATACAAAGAGCTTTTCAGTCAGGATGTCTTTAACTTTCGTGTTTTTTTTCTGTACTTAGTAGTACTTTGTTTCTAAATGAGAACTTCTATTTTTATTTTTTTTTTACACTCAGAGCAGTTTCTTGAACTTACACTCTTTTAACATCTACCAACTTGAATAAAATTACCTGCTCGGCATTTCTTTTTAATCAAACATGTAAAGGAGAGCCTGACTTTAGGATGAGGAACTATACATTCTATGTGTTATCCAGATGACAAGACACTATTATCAGACTGTCAGATAACGTCTTTTTTTCTGAAAGCTTTATTGCGTAAAATTCCTTCAGAGAAAGCTACAAAACTTACAGAACGAAATCTTGCATTAGCTTTATTGCAATGTTTAAATCATTACTTAAACAGCAGAAATTGAGTGAAAGAAAATTGGAGGAGACACCAGAATGTAATTTTTCAGTCTGTTTCTTCTTTTTAAAAGCAATATGATTTCGTCTCTGTATGCAAGGTAAAACATGGAGAATATTCTGTAGAAATTGAATATAGTTGATTATGCAGCAGTATGTGGGAAGAGATCCATTGTTATAGTGGGTTCCAGTAACAGTCTACTATGACAATCTTGAATGGAAAAGTAAGTTTAATTCCAGTCAGTAATCGTATGGGGCTTCAAGGAAGTAATTAGTTTGTTCTGTGCTGGACTCAGCCTGATTTTGGGAACTGCTGACTGAAAATCCAAATTAAATGGAAGAAAGTTTGACAGTAAGAGGCTGAATAGAAAATTGTTCTTTCGCTTTGGAAAAAATTTGTCAGTTTTCAGTTTTTGAAAACTTGTATTAGAGCAGGAAAGAGTGCAGCAGCACACTTTTGTGGTTACAGATACAATGGAAGATGGTTGTGACAGATCTCAGGATTTGGCAGGGCAAGACAGAATGGTTAGTGTTGCTTTGTGTGGTTTGTCTAAAGATTTTGTTACTCTGGAGGAGTTGGGGCAGGTCAAATGAAGAGGCAGATTATGTGATACATCCATTTTGATGTACAATGCTGGTAGTGTTTTAAGATTATTTAGATCTAATTTCTATAATCAAAGAAAGAACTGATGGTACCTTTAAAACTCACTCTTAATTCAGCAAGAAGTTGTGGACTTGATGAAAGGAAGTATAGGATTAAATTTATGGCATGTATTACACAGAACTTCATTCTGTATTCTGTGCACAGATTAGATCTGTGACTCTAAATGTTGCTCCATGTATATGTAAATATTCAGCATGTAGTACTCACTGATCAAATCCCAAGGCTGTTCTGCTGTCTGGAGCAGTTTTAGGGTTCCTTGGAAGCAGTGAGCAGGCTTGTAGCACTACACATAGTTCTTCTCCAATCTGCCTGCAAGTAGCTCTGGAGGTTTTTTGGGGCATTTTTTTGTAATTTATTTTAAACAAGCAAGCATGATGCAATTGTACTTGGTTTATCAGCACAATTATTTTTTATGCAGTTATCCATATATGTTGTACTTCAGTCAGGTATTTCATTTGTCAGGATGAGAGTTCCTACTAAAGGCAGTCTCACCAGTCACCAGATTATTATGTACTGTAGTATGATGCTACTTTGGGATTTACTTGGTCCTATAAAACTGATAGGACATGAGTCTAGACAAATAAGTCTGTTCTTTTATGTTTTCAGTGATTTTGAAATTTATATCTAGTGGGCAAGCATGTTTTGCTGTCTTTGGCAAAATTCCTGTTTCTTTCTTGCAGTTTTATATAAAACTTTTATTTTGAGGTCCTCAGCTTTAATTCTGAAGTCTTTTGAAGGAATGTGTTATACACAGGGATAATGCAACAATGTTTTTAGGGCATGAATTCTGACTAGGAATATTTTATTAATACATTGTACAGTACTGCTGTTTACACCTTAAGTGTATGCTGTTGCAACTGATATGGTGGAAGAAACTAATCTGTTAAAAAAAAATTAAAATTCAAAGAACACATCCTTGGAGCACTTCTTTTTAAACAAGTAGGGCGTGCTTTTTCAAAAGCGTTGTTTGAAGAACGGGAAATCCTGACATAACCTAGATTTTTTTACTGAATTTGGATATCTGTTTGAAAAGTAATAGACTGTGTAGAAATTAGTTATCAAACCTCATTTTTGGCTACCTACTCTTGACATCTTCCGAATGATATAGTGAGTGAGAATTTTCCACTTCACCTTCTCTCTTTTGCTTCTTCTGCACCACCTCAACCTGCGTATTTTCAGTATCACATCTAGCATAGAACACTTTTTTTGGTCACTTTACATGTCAAAAAGGGAAAATGTGATAATTGAACTGACTGAGGAGATGCAGCACATTAATGAATAATGACTTTTCAGAGAAAAATTCGAGACATTGAAGCATGGTAGGAAGACCAGCAGCAGACAGGTAGTGACTCCAGCAGTAGAATGCTCTTGTGTCTAGCACAAGTGTTGGAATGGAATGCCTATATTTGTGCTAAAGGTACTATGGATGTTCAGCTTTTGTGCTGAGTTTAGAGTAATAGGTACAAACCCTGCCACTGGGAGAAGCTTGTGTAGAAATACGTATACATGAACTGATGAAAACTCAGCAGACTGTGCACCCAGGAAACTGTAAGACACCAAGTAGCCAATGTGAGTTCTTTTTCTTCAGTTTTACTGATTGCACATTGCAGTCATAGGACAGTGTAGGGAGAGGTGCTGAGTGGAGTATTGGCTCTCCTGGGTGGCAGTTGCTTTTCTGTTCTGGGTCTGGAAGGGAAGGTCTTGGTAAGCAGTACTCAGCTGGTTTGCTGACCATCTCTTGCAATGTATTCAGTCACTGCAGATCTGTTTAGTTGCCAAGTAATTACACTTGAAAACATTGTTTGCTTTCTGTAATCAGTTTTTGGACTAAATTTATTGAAGCATTGGAACCAATCGTTAGTGTCCTCCAGTATTTATGATTTCTAGGATTGCTTTATCTGTCAGGGAGATACATTTTCAGTGTCTGTGAACTGCTTCTAGAGCTAATGAGAAATGGTTTTGTTTCTCAGTGTTGTATTTTGTCCTGGAATAGTGGATGAGTGGTGAACTCTGCAATGTGCATTTGGAGGAATGCATCAGGGTAGTGACTGTTCTGCATGTTGGGCTGTGGAGAAAGAATCATCTATTTCTTCAGTCTGACCGCAGTGTAGACTTTCAGGTGAAGATGCATGTAACTTTTTGTTTTTTCCAGAAATGACGTGTAGCTCATGATGCTCAGAGACTGTAAAAGCCTTGAATGTATCCTTCTTTCTCATGGCAATCAGCAATTTAGGAACTTGACAAAGAGACTGCATTTGAACTGTGTTGCATAGCAATTCATGTACAAAACTCCTAAAAGCTCTAATTTACTTCTTAAATGGTGTCATACTTTTGGCTTTGAAGGTGTTCTGTGGCAAGAGAATTTTATGGCTTAAAAGTCTTGCTGAAAGAAAACAACCCTTCCTTTTTTTGTAAAGTAAATTATTCTTGATTTCTTGATGACCTTTATTGCAAGCTGTTCAGGACCTCCATGAGAATTAGTGAGCAGTCGTTTCTGTTCACAGTTTGCATGTCCTTTGTGATTTTATAAATATCTTTTTTTCTTCTATCAAATGTCTCTTTTCCAAGCTGAAAAACATAGTCTTCTGTTAAGTCATCCCGTTGAATATTCTGGTATTTCTGCCTTCCTCCACCCCCAGCCATTTTTTTTAAGGGTGAGTGTTTGATATGGGGGATATGGACACCAAAAATGGGTGAAGTAGATTTATAGGGTAGCCTAATTTTCTTTCTGGTTGCTGAGCACTGCATGGGAATAGTTCAAAGTAGTTCCTCTGTGCTGACAGCTCCTTTAAAACTATTTGCATAGCACAGTTGTTGGTTTTTTGTTTGTTTTTGGTTTTTTTTTTTTTTTTTTTTTTTTTTTTTTAAAAAGACCCCTTGGGTAAAANTTTTTTTTTTTGTTAAAAAAAGCCTCTAGGCTAAAAATAACCTTACAGACTCTGTGCTTATGCAGTTTGTCTGGGTTTGCTTTGCCCTCTGTTGTGTTTGTTTCTGCAGAAGCTGTAGCTGTTCTTGTGGAGATTTTTTTTTTTTTTCATATGGATCTCCAGTTAAGTGTTGATATCTATAGGTCTACTAGGCTAAATGTTATCTCAGGTGTCATACACCTGCTTCGTTTTTAAGGGCATTCTTCACAATATGCAAACACAAGCATCTTCTGTGGTGATGCCATGATTTATGGACCTGAACATAGAGTCCTATAGTAATTTTAGGGAAATAAAAAATTCTGTCTACTGAAAATCTCCCTTCGTCATTGTACAAAGCTGTAAAAGTTTTAAAAAATCACTTTCAGCCCATGCAGAGCTAAAAGGATCCATTCAGAATTATTTATCATGACTTGAGACTAGTGTTTTTACTGGCTTCCTCAGGCTAGTTATAAAATCTACTGCAAAGATCCTGTGGCATGATGAATTTACTGTTCCAGTGCTATGAAGTGACCTCTAATGGTACTGTCAATGTGCATTTGTCTCTTTTTGACCAGAGAACTTCCGTGTAAGTTGGTTTTTTTCTTTACCCTTTTTGCACTTGAAAGATACAATAAGCAAGCAAGCTAAAACTTTTTTAAGCTAACAGCTTTTCGAATGTATAGGTCGTGCCCTTATTATAGGGATCGCTATTATTTAAATGCCTCTTTGTAAGCATGTCAAAACATTCCTTGCCCTGCTGTGCTTCCTTACAACTGAGGAAGAATTCATTAGTTATTACCTTCTGCTAGTATGCTTGTTTTGACTGAAGGATGTGAAGGGAGTATTATGAGACCCCTTTCTGCAGGGCCGATAAACCTTCTGTTAGGTTTAAAAAAAAATAAAAATCTGTGAAAGTTAGTTTATGGGTAGAAGCAGCACATAGTAAACCTTAAAGGAATTGTAGAAACAATAAAATCATTGAACTTTTAAAATCTTTGAACTATTCATTTGTTTGGTCACCTTGCAAAGAAGGCACGTACGGCAAACAGTGAAATTATTACAGGTTTATGGTAATTTTGTCCTAAGAGATTTTAGAATGCTCGGAGTGTTTCCAAGTAGAGGAACTGTATTACTGTAAAAGTTAAAGCAGTGTCTGATTTTATTACCTGAAAATTGTAATTAAAAAACATTAGAAGTGCTATCAAGAAGCAAAATTGTATAGTAGTTCTTTTTGGAGGTGGGGTGACAGGGAGAAGACTTGGTGTCTTAACTGAAAAATAATTATACTGACTTAGATTTATCTGCTGGATAGACAGAAGCCTGTAAGAAGACTAGCAGCTTCTTAGTAGGAATTAGAGGGGATATTGGTAATTGAGGTCCATTGGGATCTGGTTATACATGTTATTTGTGGGAGAGATATACTGAATTCCTGAAGAGTCTCTTGGAGAACTGGTGTTCTAAAAGGAAGCTTAGATTCAAAGAGACATCCTGGATATCTGATGTTCAGAGGCTTGTAAAATCATTGGAAAATACTCTCAAGTAAGTACTTTCAAGTACTTTGTGAAAAATAGTATAAACTGTTGCCGTTTGTATCAGAAGATTCTTAATATTGTTACTATTCCTGCTTTGACTTTTGAACTAGTGAATTGGAGTACTACTGTTACTGACTCTTCATAGTGTGTTGTGGGGAGACAGTGACTTGTATTTGAATTTTTTTTAAGTTGTAGAAAAGTTTAAAGAGCTTTAGACTGTTCTTGTGTACCAGAATTGTGAGTTTTGCTCCTTTAGGAGGACATGAATTGACCCCTACAGTGTGAAGCTTTCCTATCTGTTAGGTGCAATTAATATTGATATGAGAGGAAAGGTACTCTGTGATTTGAAAAGCTTAACCACAGGCAGTCCTTGTTAACAGCATTTATCTCTTACATGCCCCAGTATGCAAAATAAAAACCTCAGCTGTCCTTAATAATATTTATTATTCAGATACTGATCAAAGCCAAATCAGATGTTGTGGAAGCAAGCTTATGAGACTATAAGGGTTAGGTATTATTTTGATCTGTTTCTGCCGTGTAAGTTACAGTATTTGTTTGGAACTCTGCTTCTTTGAGTAGCAAAGTGGTTTTAAATTGGTGCATACCCAGTGTCTCAAAGACCTAATATGCTTCTCTTGTCTTACTGCTTTTTCATGGGGTCTTTCTCAAAGGAACCTTGCATGGTGGCAGACACAGGATGGAAATTTCATGTTTTAGCTTGGGTGGAAGAATATTTTTGTTGTCTCAATTAAGTACTTGTTCCTGGTTTTAAATAGTTTCATGTCCTCTAACTGCTTGTTTAAGTTATGTTAGCTTCAGAGTATTAATATTCATCACAGAAATGAAAGCCTTGAGGGCTGAGCCTCACATTTTTTGCATCTACAGTGTTCAGTAGTCTGTAGTTCAGACTTGCCCTGTTGAAAGAGACCTGAGAATAAGGCTGCCTTCTCTATGAGCTGTTGGGGGTGGAGGAACCCACGACTGAAATAATACATTGGTAATTGGGAGGCATTGTAATACTGTTGTCATAGTAACAATGGACTGGAGTGTGAGACAACAGGGCTTTTGTCAAAAGTGACAACAGAAAATGGTTTGGGGCATTCTGCCATGGCATGAACAACTGCAGTGCTCCCTGGTGGATTTGGGCAGAAAGACATGAGGGAAATGGATCAATTCCTGTATGAGAGGGATACCTCTTCAGTGTGTGACATCTGCGTGCAAACAGGTCTGTTATGGAGTGTAGTCTGCAGGAGGTACTGTGTGCTGGTACCTGTGCATGTGGAGCTGTGATAGACACTTCTGGAAGAATCTCTCTGAGCAGTGTCAGTCACACCTATGTACCCAACAAAGAAAGGTCTTGGAGGGCAAGGAACCGTAAAATAAGTGGATCATTGAGGCAAGGTGGAGGTGCCGAACCACAACATTTCTTTACAAGGACCAAGCATTGAGCTGGATTAATCTTCAGGTTAAATCCTCTTCAGAAAGAAAATCAGCAGTAAACTTCATCGCAGAGAGGATGATGCTTTGTACAAATGAGGTGCCTTGTCTGGGATTTAATGCAATGCATTATTTGAAAGCTGGTTTTCTTTCTGTTAGGTTTGAATTGTATTGACAGTTAATACAAGCTAATCTAATATCTAGATTTTAGACTTTTTCCCAGTCCTGTTTCTTTTTCAAAATTCAGGTGTTAAGAAAACAACTTTTTTTTCCTCATTTGCTTACTTGGCACAGGAGGATCTGTGGAGGGCAAAGAGAAGAGTAATTTATTTTATGGTGTTTCTTTACAAGTGTTCGTCAAATCAGAATCTAATTTCTTGCAGTGAAGGAGGTGTTATGATAATATGCTAACACTCCTGGAAAATTTGCTATAGTGTCTTTCTGGGAAGTTAAGGTCTTCAAAAGTACTGATGTTAGCTATTTGCAAATTGACAGGGAGGGGAAGAAGTTGCATGTCATTCAGAACAGAGTAGTGGAACAGATGGTTGTTTTGCAGACACTGAAACTGCTTTCAGATGTCCAGTATGAGTTTAGAGTGGCTTTCTAAATATGTTGCAGATATAATTAATGTTGTGGGACAACACTTCTGTTTACTGTAGCAATATCCACTTTTAGCTTCTCAGTGGAACCATGTGGTCCTTAATGCAGTCATATGTGATTTAAAAACAATCTGTAGATATATGTGTAGATGTTAAAGGCATAAATGAGCGGAGCAAATTCTAGCAGAGGCCTCAGATGTTTTCTTAGACTAATGGAAAATATTGATTAAAGTATTACTACAGGATATAAAGGTCTTGCTTTTAAAAATATGTAGGCAAATAAATCTTTGTCATATAGTGAATAAAGGAAGGTATCTCTTTTTAATGATTTGGTTTTCCTGTAAAGTGTGCAAAATAAACTGTGGATGCTTGAAGCCTGCTGAAAATACTGAGCTCTTGCCTCTTGTTTCGGGTGGTCTTCAGCTATTTGTCCAGCTAGGACTCATGATTGATAAACACAGACTCCTGTAATTCAGTGTTTCAACGTGTTTATACAAATGCACCATGCAGTAGCATGATGAGATGTCTGATGTGAATCCTGCTATTCATGCTGCTGTGCGTAGTCTTTGTGTTTTGCTGATGTCTTGTCCAAGCAAGCAATACTGAGCAACTCCTTCACTAGGCACAGTGCTTTTGGACCTAACTATAGTATTGGATACTGAACATATGTGATGAAAGATGGAAGAACAATTTGTTCTAATATTCTTGTTTGGGGTGGTACAAGGATGGCACAGGACGTGGGTGACCCAGGAAAAGAACCCACTGAGACTGATGTAGCATGCATCGTACCCGAGCGTGAGACCTGTGGCATTGACAATACCTCACCTGACAGGTTGAGATTTTTGCGTTGTAGAATATTTGTTTGTCAAGAACCTAATGTTAAATATGCTAAGACTTGCCCCGCTCTGTATCAATAGGCCATGGTGGTGAGCAGTTCTAGGGCTGCAGGAAAAGAAGTGGCTATATAGCACTGGGCTTGAAAAATTGACAGCAATGCTACTGTTTTACTTAATAATGTGAGCTAAGAGAGTTGCTGGGGAAAGTTTACAATTCTGATACATGTCGTCAGTTTTTAATAGAGCTCTAGGTCTGCTTGAACTTAGTATATTCTTAACTTCATCGTTTTACTTCATAAACAGAATTTTTGAGAATACTCGTGTCGTCTGGCTAACCTGTAGCTCTAACCACATTTTCATGGACTAAACAACTTGTTATTCTTAAGATTTCATATGTTGCTTATATCTCCTAAACATTTGGTAGCTATGTTGTGGACTAATGATGAGTTTACAAAATTGACCAAAAGTTCAAGTTTATGCAAAATGTGCAGAAGTTATTTTACATTTTGGGGCTTCTTTAATCTAAAGAGTTTCAGGTCTTAATCACTTCAAAATATCACTCTGTGTGTGCCATAGGGTGTGTGACTAAGACACCATCTGTGTTCTGTTGAACTTGTGTACTGTTGAAAGCTGGTGGGCACTGAAATTCACCTCTGGAAAAGGAGGAATGTGCTCGTAGAATGTGACAGTTTTTCTGGGGTTTGGTGGTGGTATCTTGTGCTCACCTCACTGAATGGTGGGATGAGAGCTGCTGCTAGGGTTTAGATCCTTTTAATTAATGTTTTTTCAGATGCTTTTCTGTTTTGGAAAAATGGTAGATCCCAGACAGGTTCTCATAAACTTTTAAGATCCCTTTGTTCATGTTGGTTCTTGAGGGTTAGGTTTTGGTTCACTGGCAAATAGTGCCTTCTGATAGCCACACTACTAATTTCACATGAAATCTATAACTTGACTTCCACCAGGACTTTTCACCCCTCAAACTTCACCCGGAAGAAATGGTTTGCTTACACAGGAGATTGGAATGCATCCTTGGTTTCTCTTAACTCTCCTGAATTCCTTTTCCTCTTAGGATGTTCTTTGTTCACCTGATTTGCCTCAGTAACTGCTTTTGCTTTTCAAGGACTCTGAAGGCAGGGCTCTTAATCTGTCAAATGCGATGTCGGGCTTATAGCTGACATTTATTTGAATAAAACTTGAAGTAGAAAGGTGAATTCGTTCAGAGAAAAGTTAAATTGGGACCAAGCAATGAAGACTTGTCCTTAAATCAGCTTTCAGTTTGGGATATAAGTGAAAACATATATTGCTCAGACAGTAGGGCAGCAGTTAAGATTTCTAGCTGTTCAGTATGGTACATTAAACCAATTGCTTGAAGCTTAAGTAGTTGCAGAATTGCTGCTTGCAAGGAAAGGGGTTGTGATGTAGTTATCGCATAGTGAGTCCTCAATCCATACCATCTACACATGGGTAAATTGATTTTGTTAGGTTTTTTGGGACCTCTTTTGATGAAAGGGTCTTCTATTCCATTTTGCACACTCAAAAATATACGTGTTCCAGATGACTGCTCAAACACACTGAGATGTGATTCTTAAGCCCTTTTGTGAAATGGCCACAAATCAAAACGTGGGAGGTTCCTTCTGAAGACCAGGAAACGCTTTTTGCCATCAGGACAAGTATTTACTGGTTGCCCAGAGAAGTTGTGGAGTCTCCTTCTTTGGAGATACTGAAAAGCCATTGGAACAGAGTCCTAGGCAACTGAGTGTAGGTGGCTCAGCTGCAGCAGGGAGGATAATCTACAGAGGTCCCTTTGACCACAACTGTTCCATGATTCACTATGATTCAGTGTTAAAGGAGTGCATGTGCAAGGCTGCAAATAAATGGGATTAAATAAATACTTGGTGTACTGTCTTTCATTGCTTGTTAGCTCAATGAAAGGTTTTTTGGTTTTGTTCTTATTTTCTTCCCTTTTTTTTTTTTTTTTTTTAATTAAACCACAAAGATCAAAATATTTCCTAGTTACAAATGTAGAGANATGCTGATGGCTTTACCAGGCAGCTGATGTTTTTTTTTTCCCTTTTTTTTTTTTTTTTTTTTTGCTAGCTGAAGCTTTTAGAGTTCTTGCATTTTGCAGATTCATTGTGGAACTCCCAAAACACTACAGTACTTTTTGTGCAGATAGTGTTCTTGGAGAAATATTTTGCAATGACAGCCCTGTCTCTTGCGTGATGGGAAAAAGCCACAAACAAAAGAACTCCAATTGCACTTTGGTTTTGAGGTGGCTTTCTAGAAGACTGCATTCTGCATAACCTGCATATACTTTCGTTCTCACTCTTGGCTGGAATGGAAAATTTTAGCTGGAAAACTGTTACATCAAAAAAAATGAAACGGGGATATTTACTTCATTAAGTCCAGGCAAGATCAAGGCTTTGAATTGCTGTTCATGTAGGCTGAGCAATCTACTCTGGCTCTTTCTCTGAGGGCAGAAGGATATTATCAGCTTCTGCTGTGCTGCCTACGGGCTCTGGAACCTTCTGCATGTTCTTTCTTTCTATGCATATTTAATCACAGGTAGGCAGAACTGGCATACCAGGGAGCAATTTCATAGTGCTTCCTACATACAGAAAACTAATCATTGTCAAAATCACAGAATGAGTAAGGTTGGAAAGGACCATTGGAGTGATCCAGTCCAACTTCCCTCCTCAAGCAGGATTCCCTAGAGCGTGTTACTCAGGATTGTGTAACTCAGGATGCACCTACTTATGGGGCAAGACTTGAAAGCAATCACAGAGGGAGGAGGGAGCCTTTCAAAAAATTATCTTCTTCCCCTGCTGGAAGAGCTCTTGTTGTGGCAGTGATGCTTGTGGTTTTGGTTGTCGGGTTCAGATCCCTTCCCCTTACTTTGCTTTGATTAGATAAATCTGATCTCTGGAACATCTAGTGCCAACTTAAGTCTTGAATGCATTGAAGTACATTGAGAAGTGAGGTTTATGGTATGTAGATATAGACAGGAAGTCAGGTTGTCTTGCTACAACGTTGAAACTTCATTAAGCAAAGTCTGAAAGTACTTCTGGGGTGAACACTGACCGAGACAGAAGAGTCTTCCTGGAAAATTAGGAGTTAAGATCTTTTCAAAGGGATGCTTTATGATATTTTTCTAATTTTGTCTAGATCCTTCTTTCTCTTCAAAACAAACAAGCAAAAAGGTGGTACTGGGAGACCTTGTTCTCAGTGCTTCTTTGTTTTCTTACTGCTCCCTTGAAGCTGTTTCTGTGAATTGCTCAAATAAGCTGAAGGAACCTGATCTCCAATTGTTGTTTCCACTTAATCTTTTACCGGGCCTCTGCTCAATTTGGTATTGCATCCTGTTACTGTAGGAACTAGTGCAGTTTCCGCAGTGTATGGATTCGTGCCTTTCAAAGATCAGATCTGTGTCAATAAAGGGAGATACTTGATATGGCTGTCCTTTGACCCTGATGGACCAAATGGTCATTTTAGCTGTAAAGCAAGAAATGCCTCTGCTGGGAGAGCCATATTCCAAGCTGTCTGTGTGTATTGTCTCCTCCCACATACTGATGCCCCCGGCAGTTGCTGCAATTGTTTATCTAATGACAAGGTAACAGAAGCATGCAAGCAAGTGCTGTATTTATCCAGATCACATCACATTTTGTCAAAGTAGCATTATTTTTAAATCTAGAGGTGGCTTTAAACTTCTACTTGAAAATAACCATTTAACACCATCTATCTGTATAAATTTTAAAACGGTGGATCTCCAGGAACTGGCCTGCAGGATTACAATCATAGAATGGTTTGGGTTGCAAGGGACCTTTAAAGATCATGTAGTCCACACCCCCTGCTGTAGGGAGGGATAGTTTTCACCAGATCAGGTTGCTCAAAGCCCTGGGTAGCTTGATCTTGAGTACTTCCAGTGATGTAAATCCACAACTTCTCTGGATAACCTGTTCCAGCTTTGCAAGAAGTTCAGGTGGATGACATATGTAGCTTTTCCTCTGTCAACTGATGCAATCATTTAATTGTGGAAGGCTACCAAATTAGTCAGGCATGATCTGCTCTTTCTGTCTCTAAGCAGCTCCCTGTCTTCCATGTGTTTTGGTGTGTCTTCCAGGAGAATGTTGAATGATTTTACTGCATGTGGAGTGAGGCTGCCTGGTTGGTAGTTCCCAGAGTCTTCCTTTTTACCTTTTTTCAAAATGGGTCTTATGTTTTACTTTTTCCAGTCTGGGGATTTACCTTATTGCTAGGACATCTTGGATATGATTTGGTATTGCTTGGCCATTTCAACATCAGCCTATTCCTTCAGAACGCTGGGATACATCTCAGTGGGTCCTATGGACTAATGTATGTTCAGGTATCTCAGGTGGTCTTGAACCTGAGCTTAACTTAGAGTGGAGGGAACTGCAGCCTTCAGCCTTGAGGTTCAGGGAACTGAGAGATGTGGGAAGAGAGATTCATATTGGAAGCTGAGGTGAAAACCCGCTCAGCCTTCTTTGTATTGGTTTTCACTAGTTCTCATGTCTTATTTATCAAGAGCAGGTATGTTTACATCAATCTTCCTTTTTCTAGCCAGCGTTCCTGTAGAACTGTGCATTTCCTTCTTATGCTTTAGTTTGATCTGGAGGTCCTTAGTTGGCCATGTTTGTCTCCTGCTCCCCTTTCCTGTTTTCTTGCACATGGTAATTGAGAGCTCCTGGGCTCTATGAAAAATGTCCTTAGAGGGCTGCTGGTTCTGTACAGCTCCCTTGTCCCTGAGGGCAGTTCCTGGGGGATCCCATCCATTCATTCATTCAGCAACTGAAAGTGCACTCTTAAAACTTGGAGTCCTTACTCTATTCTTCACCTGGTCTATATCCATCATGATGGTTAATTCCACCAGGGCATGACCACTGCAGCTCAGCCTGCCACTAATCTTGACATACCTAATTAATTCATCTATGTTGGTAGGCAACAGGTCTAATAATGCTTCCCCTCTAGTTGTGCTGTCTGTCACTTGGATTAAGAAATTATCCCCATTGCACTTCTGGACTGCAGGGGGTCTCCTGGACTGCTTACCGTTTACTGTGCTGCTTTTTCAGCAGATGCCAGGGTGATTGAAGTCCTCCAGCAGGATCAGAGTGTGTAAACATGACATCTCCTTTAGCTGAAGGAAGAACACATTATCACCAAGCTTCCCTTGATGAGGTAGACTGTAGTAAACACCAGCCATCCAGCCATGAGGTTTCCTTTGTTGCCTTAGCCTCTAAATTTTACTCATAAGCTCTCAACTTCTTTATTGCTGTTTTTCCAAGGCAGCTCTCTAGAGTCAATGCTTTTTTTTTTTTTTTTTTTCCCTTGGAGGGCAGCCACTTGCTTGCTTTTCCTTCTTGCCTGCGACTTCTGAAAAGTTTCTAGTTGTCTATTTCAGCATTCCAGTTGTGTGGTCCTTTGCAGAATGTTTTAGTGATACCGTTTATATTGTAGCTTTCTAGCTGAGAAGTGGCTTCCAGCTCCTCCTGTTTGCTACCCATGCTGTGTGCCTTGGTATAAAGATATGGCAGCTGTGTCACTGACCTTGTCACCTTCTTAGAGGACCATGCTATAATTCTTTTGAGACATTTCACAGATGTTTCCCCCTGGGTTCCTAATATATCAGCAGTCCCTGACTTTTCTCTGTTGCTCAGAACTTTATCACTTTTTCCCTGCTGCTCCGTCCTGCTGTCAGAACCCTTGTTTCTGTCTAGGCTATTTGGGATCACCACCTAATTCCCTTTAAAATTTTTTGTTTCAGCATAGCGGAGCCTAATGTTGCTTTTGTAAGCTTCTGCTTCATACAACTGTAGTTGTAGTATTTGTCTCTTGCTGTGTCTGGCCCCACCAAAGAAAGCCAACATGCCGGTTCATTAGGAACAAACCCATGTTTGGGGTAATGGGGAACTGGAATGCCCTGAACAAGGGAAGTAGAGAAGGCAAAATGGTGGGAAGCTCTGAGCAGCTCACACTGACCCAGCAGGACTTTGACTGGTAATGTTAGATGTACTCTAAACTAGAAACACAAAATGACTCTTTTCAACTTTTGTCACCAGCACGTGTCCCTGTGCTGTCCTTTCTTGTGCCAACCAGAGCGTGTCATGTTGTCGCAAGTGATTGCCTGTCTAAGCTGCCTTGTTGACTGACCAAATGTTTGCAGTCACATCCCCCCAAAGCTGCACAGGGCTACTTGTGACAATTCTGCCTGTGTGGTCTAGGTGAAACAGGTTGCCCAGAGAGGTTGTGAAGTCTCCTTCTCTGGAGATATTCAAAAGCCTTCTGGAGACTCTTGTCCCTGATCTGCCACCAGGTTATCATGTCTTCCTGCCAAAAATCTACCTGCAGTGTTTCCAGATCCATCTGGTTATTGCCTCTATCCTATCCTGACTCTGAACTACATGCTTTGGTGTTCCTAGCCTTTCTGCTCCATAATTCTCTCTTCATTCAACTTTGGTGACATTCACTGTAAAGGGGCAATCAAGAGCATTGGTCCTGTCTCTCCTTCTTTCCCAACTCCTGTTGACTGAGCTGGCAGTGGTGTTTGAGGCCGTGGATGCCATCAGGTTCAGTAGCAATACTTAAATCTTAGGACTCTGTGCAGCCTCTATAGTGATACTGTCTCTCAGGTTTTCTCCTTGCAGTTCCCATTGCTGATGAGTACAGCCTGTTTCTCCATGACACAGACAAGACTGTGTTTGCTCATAGTGGTGGAAGTTAATCAGTGATACAGTGGTACTTGATGTTACTAGCCATATATTACATATTCCATTTTATAAAGCTAGGAGTAGGGTGCTGCAACTTTTGTTATATATGGTCATTTAGCAAAAAGGCTTATGTATCTCGGAACTTGCCAAAATGGGAGTATTTGCTCTACATCTAGACAAGAAACTGGTGTTCTCATAACATGAGAAAAGCTTCAAAACTTTAGTGGTTTGCTTGACATGTACTGGTAGTTAGGGGAGAAGATGCATTTAGCATTGGCCGAGGAAAGTTAATACTTTGGATTCCAGTGTGTTGTCTAGATGTTTTCAGAATGTGGAGGTAAATGAGCACATTATCTTTCTTGTCAGCTTGGAAACATATCCTACACGAGACTTAGACTGAGAGGTGTGTGTGTTTCTGGGACCTAAAGTTAGTGAGAGAGTGACCAGCTCTAGAGGTGTCATTTAGAGAAATGGAAGATAGTGCTTGTGTTGTAAATTAGAAAGAGGCCTTTTTCTTCAGCTGCATCCTCTGTACCTTGATTCTTCCAGAGTAAGTAGATAAAGCTAAAGTAATATAGTTTGAAAAGAACCTTTGGAGATCATCTCCAGAAGTTGAATTTGAAAAGGGAGAAGAAAGAATATATACTAAAGCTGAGGTAGCTGGAACAGACCCCAAGCACAAGGCAGTGGGACAGTGATAAAAAACTGGTGGGGAGAGAGTATGCAATGGTAGAGCTGTGAGCAACTCTTGAAAATTAAAAGCAGTAGGCAGCTTGAAGTACAGATACTTTTGGGAGGTCTGCCTGTTGTTCTTGCATTTTTCACTCGAGTCAAAAATTTGGATGTACCTTTTTTTTTTTTTTTTTTTTTTTTTTTTTTT
>VYXF01011135.1:456182-472384 GCA_013397295.1 Polioptila caerulea
TTGTATTTGCATGCATATGAGTTGAAATAAAATGTGATCTTTTCCATCAGCGTTCCTGTCGGGATAGTCAGGAAGCTGTGGATTTTGGGCCTAGAGAAGTCATAACTGAACTATTCTCATTTTTGTGCTAATACAAACAAAGAAAAGTATTTTTATCCCTGTTCTATTTCCATTGTATTTATGTCTTTCAATCAAAAGTGTTTTAATTTGGCGCACTTTCAGCTGTGGCAGTATGAAGCAGGAAGGACTAAGTACTTGGATGATGGTTTCTATGTAGACAAACTTCCTTCCTCCCCCCCCCACAAAAACACACTTATCACTTGTTGATAGCTACCAGGGAAGTTTTTGCTCTGCCTTGTTGATGAAAATGTGAAGGTTGAAACTAACAAAAGTAAAAATGTTTGTTCTTGACAGCCAAGTGAGGTTGTGTTGGTTAACTTCACAGTTCAAAATACCTATTCCAGGAGGCTGTGGGCCAAAAGTTTCACTTTAGGAGTTGTCCTGCTGTAGTGACTTGGCAGAAATCTGAAATAATTAGTGGTTGTAGTATATGCTCTTAGCAATACAGTAGCTTTTAACAAAATGTCGTGAGACTTATGGCCTTTCTTGTCTCTAGTACTGATCTAGTATAATAGCAGTGTAATTAAATAAGGCATTTCAGATAGTATGTGAAAATCAGAACCTGAAGTATTTTAGCAGCTGCAGTGAGGGTAAAAAGTACAACTCCAGACCAGTCAATGTTTGTACTATAGTTAAGGTTACAGGGTTTTGATGTCCATATGCAATATGAAGATTCAGTAAAAGGAAGAGCTTCTTGATACTGTTTGTACAATATGATCTGTTGAAAAGGGAGGGATAGCCTGTTAATGGTATTGCTAGATTCTTAGGGACACTTATTTTTTCAATACAGAAGAATAATACACCCCGATGTCCCCGTTGTCCAGAGGAAGTAAACCAGCATATCCAAGTATGCTAATTAACAAAGTTTCAGGACTTAATTTTTGTGCACAATATCCCTACCTGTTAAGTGTACAGAACTGGAACAGAAGTTTCTTGTTAGAAACTATTTTCACATTCCCTTTTCAGGCTACTCAGAAACCATCCTCTAAAACCAGTGTGCAGTGTTTGAAATCCAAAATAGCTACAATTAGCTTGAATGGCTTGTTCTGTTGTGTTTCTTTATAGAGGGAATGTTTTTTTCCCACACAGGTGAGCTATCTTGAAGTTTTTACACATCCCTGGCATATTGAAAAGGAAATTTAGAGAGACACACTGTGTCTAGATCTCAAATGCCCTGTTGTTAGAAGAGACTTTGTCTTGGGCTAAAGTGTTAAAGGTTTAGAACATGCAGGAGAACATTCAGTTAGAAGCTACCTGGGGTTTGCCAGGTATTGAAGTACAGCTGTGTTACTTTGATAGACTAAACATCAAATACTGGATTTCTCTTGTTAATTCTTGTTGATGACAACATCATTCACTGGGCTATCTTTTTGTGAGATGATGTACTTAAAAAGTATGGAGACATTAGAATCAAGTAGTCAATAGAGGAAATATAAGACTAAGATGGCCTTTGTGACCCATTTGCTTCCTTTATTCATACGCATTCTAATGCAGTCTTTCTTTATATAATTGGTTTCTTTTTCCAAGATGCCATTGCCTCCATTTCATGGTATAGATGTGTTTTTAGGATTGACAGTATCTGCAGGAATAAGGCAGTATCTGCAGGACCATACACCTGGCTGTTGGAGAAACTGGAAGACGAGTGGGATGAATGATTGCAGAGACAAGAAAGATGAATCTCATGGCTGCAGCAATTGAGTTCTGATAGGTTATTATTCTGAACCTCGTCTGGCCACTTTAAATGTGTGTTCCACAGGCAGTCAATAATTCCAGGGTTTGCAGACAACCAGCTTAAGCCTTATTAGTAAATTTTTAATGTATTTGCCTAGATTTTAAAAAGCCTAAAATTAAATTAGCCTAAAATTTTAAAACCCAAAAATTAAATTAAAAAGCCCTCATTTCTGGACATGGAAATTGTATGTTGTAAACATTGGCCAAATCCTTCATAGTTCATCAGCATAACTGAACAGGTTAGATACACTGCATAATCCTGTGTCATTTTAGCCAGGAGAGGAGCTGGAAACAGTACTGTGTTGTGTTGTCATCTGTGTGTGCCAGCAGAAGTAGCAGGGAAGCACTCTTGATTGGTTTGCATAGGATGGAAGAATCAAGAGACTTGAAAATGTGCTTCTGGTTTAACACTGAGCTCAGGCTGTTGCAGATGCCTTTGAGAGTTCTACATCTGTTACCTGGCATTTTTTAAAGTCACCTTTCTTGCCCTAACCTGCCTCACCTTGGTGTCACATGCTAGTCCAAACCCCCAACAGGTCAGATCCCAATCATTCCTCTCTCTTGGTCTTTCTTCATGGACTTTTTTCCTGGGCTATTATCTTTTCCCCTGCCACATCTTCTTTTTCAGTTTTCTCCCCTAGCTCTTTGTCTGAGGCTTTTTGCCATGTGAATCTTTTATTGCCTTCTGGTCTGGTCCGTGCTGTGTTTCATAGTTTTGTACTGCCTGCTTTCTTTTGATAGACAATTAGTTGCTGGTAATGTCTTTCAGGCTACTGTTCTTACAGTGGTGCCTCTTGGGACAAATGGCTTCCCTCTTCCCGGGTGTGTAGAGTAACTAACAGGGTCCAAGAGAAAGAAGATGGGACATAGAGAATCTATCTCTCCATACTCAGTTCTTGTACTGCCTATTGTGTTTAAAAAATCTGCAAAAGGTCTTGTTTGCCTGTTCCTACTGGAGTGTGCCTGAGTGGCTTGAGAGGCTGGCTCAGTCTCAAACCTGTCCGTGAGTAAGATCTCTCAGTGGGTGGCAGCACGTATGGCACAGATGGTGTCTTCAGAATCGTAGGTGCTAGATCCTAACGGGATTCAGTCAGCACGTGCTAGCTGGTTTTTTTCTCTCCCCCCTCCATTTTGGTGTTTTTGACTTGACACAGGGAAAAAAAATGCACCACCGAACAAAAAAGCTTGGGTTTTTCCTAGGCTTCCTACTTGAGTCTTCTTTCAAAATTATCAGGCAATTGAGCCTTCTCGTCAAAGCATAAAATAAGTCAAGTTACTTCACTGAAGCACCAGACTTCTGCAAAAATTCAGCTTGGAGGCAAGCATGTAGCATTGCACCATGTAAGCTAAAATGTATGAAATTTGGCAATGTTTAAAGAATTGGAAGTCAGAAATGTATAAGAAAAGAGATTTGAATAAAAACAATACCACTAGTTAAATTTGTAATTTAGAAAAAAAGATTTTCTGAAAAGTGTTTTGCTGGTTAAATTTTTTTTTTAATGTGTGTGTGTGTGTATAGATATACACACAGTATCAGTAATTAGTCTTGTTCTGTGTTGGATTATGTTTTTTCTGGAGAATTCTGTCTGTGAAGTATTTTTATACCCTTAGTTACAAAAACTGTTTGCAACTATTTCTTTGTCTTGACTTCTTCACTCCAGCTGTATCTCAACAGATACTGTTACATGAACAACCATAAATGTCTGCTGGTTTTTATTACTCATCTCCTTGACCTTGATTCTCTGTATGCTGTCCTGTTATTCACACTTGTACAAAATAAGTTTGTTGTTCTGAATTTGTAATATGTTGTGCTTATTTTGCATGACATTTGGGGCCTTTTTGTCAGGTCTCTAATGTTGTGGTGGGCTTTGTTTTCCATTTCTGTCCAAAATATCTTGATATTGAGAGGCAGTGATCTGTATTGCGTTATGTTGTTTCTGATCAAAAGGTGAAATACTGGGATTTTTTAAATGAACTTTTCTAGTTGATAGTTTATGGTGTCAGTGCCTTCCTAGCCTTATGGTTGCATATTGTATTCTTAAGTGGTTTTACGTACTTGAACTTTCATGTATTTATGGGCTTAGTAGGGAAAAGAAATACCAGTGAGTGTAACAGCCTCTGAGCATTCAAACTGCAGGGTACCAGGTTACAAATCCTACCCTATTTGTTACACTTCTTGAAGGTGAGCTGATATGCCATGGTTAATATTTCCTATGCAAGTGATGAGCCACTGAAAGGCTGGAGTATTGCTGATTTATAGAGGTGGACTAACTTGGGATATTCAGCTGGAAAAGGAACGGGAGTGGTATCAAGCAGCAGTAGTGGTAGTAAAAGCAGAAGCAGGTTCCACAGCAGACTTCCCAGTGTGAGTCAGTGAAGGCACAGCATACCAGCTAGCTGTCAGGAGGAACCCAAACCTGACTATTGCAAGAGAGTCGAGGTTCATGGTTATCATGCAAAGTCATGTGGTCTTACTATATCTTAACTTGCCAACTTAGCCTTAGTCCGGAGAAGATCCTTTGCTGCAGTGCTTAACAAAAAAAAACAAAAAAAAAAAAAAAGGGAGAGAGAGAGGGAGAAAAAACAGAAGGAAAAATAAAGAAAATTGTGCCATGTTTGTTTATGCCTTCATCATGCCGAGGAGACACTTAACAGTAAATAACCTGTGTATACCTGAGGTAAGATACTGTTTCTGCTTTCCCTGCACAGTGCTGCTGCAGCACGGAGCTGATCCAAACATTCGGAACACCGATGGGAAATCTGCGCTGGATCTGGCAGACCCTTCAGCAAAAGCTGTACTCACGGGTAAGATGCAGACATCTCTCAGCAGTGTAACTTGAGTTTATTTTGTGTGTATAAGTTCAGCATCAGAAGAGCCTTCTGCCTTTCCAGATTTTCTGTTGTGTAAGAGCATTTTAAAACTGTCTTTTGCCAGATTTCATGTTGATGTAATTGTTGTTAATCTGCTATGCTGCTATATGCACTTACGCTAAAGCTGTAATTTTCTGTTATAATATAATTTGTTATTTACTTTATTTCTCTGGGTTTTTTCTTCTTAATTGATACCCAGCAGACAGATTGAACGGTATCCTGTAGCCCCTTAAAAAAAAAAAAAAAAAAGGAAAAAAATCAGGTCAATTGTTTTAAGACCTTCACTGTTAGGCAAGCAAGGACGTTTGTGTAACTATAAAAGTACCTGTGATCCGAAAGACAACCTGCTACCGATTGCAGAGATCAATACTTACGTTAGATTTTGCTGCAGATTCACATGCTGCTCTTTGCCTTCCTCTTCCTTGTTAGTCATTTTGCATTGAGCCCTTTCTCATCTACCAGTTTTTTTCTTTTTTAGGGGCTATTTATTAGCTGCGAAACAATGTTTCATGAAAATATCCTAAGATATAACTTTGTTTTTACAGAGCTTTAATTTTTTTTTAATAAATTAACTGTTGTGGCATACCAGTGAGCATGAAAAGTATAATATAGTAGCCTGTCAAATCAGTATCAAGAAATATATGGTCCTGTGTGCTGATTTTGACATCTAGAAAATAATGTTTAAAACAAAGTAGTACTGGATTTTAGATACATACAAGTAGATTTATAGAAAGGAATTCAGCAGATGGGGTTCATTTGAAGGAATAGCTGTTTTTCTTTTGCCTTTATTTCCCCTATTCTCTCTCTCTTTTTATTGACAGCCTAATTTATAGGTTATGTGCTATGAAACACCAGTATTTTTTCTTCAGATTATGTTCAGAGCACACCAGCTCCCTTCACTTTGTCAAGAACATTTCCTCATCTTCTTTTTTCAGTGTGCTGAGTGCTATACATAATTATCTACAGTGCTGCAGTGATTTGAGAGTGCCTTTGGAACAGTGTACTTTAAATACATATGATTTACTTTAATTACTCTGTGTCAAATTTAAACACGTTCCTACAGTGTTAACACTAATGTTAGCTGTGCTAAGCAGGTTAATCTGACTTTTGACTGTTAATGGATACAGTTGTACAGATGCCGAAGATAGAGAGGGCAACAGGGAGTCAGTGTACCTCAGAAGTGTTAAAGGATATGTGCCATTTACTTGTGGGGGACTTGACATACCTGCACTGTGGGGTTTGCTGGCCCCAAGCTGCTCTTCAGGCTATGCAACTTCAGAGGATAGTAGAAGATTAGGAAAGCCTGTGACCTCATGTCTGCTCCACTGATTTCTCTGGGTGCTAGATGACCTTGTGCTTTAGGCAGGGGAGAGGGCAATGTGTCATAACAGACAAGTGGAGATGGATTTGAAGCAGTCCTCTGAGAACATCCCGTGAAATGCAGCCAGTGCCTGTCTCTGGGCTCACCCCTAATGCCTCACACACACCACCAGTGACTGAAGCTGTCTGCAGCCACTGAATGTTACCAGGTTGTGCACATAGATACACATCATGCTATATATGTGTCTAGTTGTTCATAAAAAGGCATCATTTTTGTATGTGTTTGTTTTTCCCAGCAAGAAAATCAGCTTTTGTTGTATCAGCTTTGTCCTCAAGGTGGCTCTTGGCTACGCAGGGCTCTGTTCTGTGTACCTGAGTTCCAGGCTGTGCAAGCAGGGCTGGGCTCTGGCTGTAGCTGCCTTGTGATGCACAATAACTGAAAAACCCAACACTCGAGATGTCATTTAAATGGAGGCCAGCTATTAAGAGCTGTATTTTTCTGGATGTTGCCCTGTTTTGTAGTATCTCTGTTAGGCTGCTATTTCTCATGCATTTTCCCTGTGTTGTTACCTTCAGGTCTTGCTTCATCCCTCTGGAAGAAGGAGGCTTAAGGGATTTCTTAGGATCTATCTGGCTGGGGATAATCTTTAGCTACAGCAATGCTTTGCAATTAGGTGCATCAGAACTTAAAGGTATTACTGGATTAAGGATGAGAAGGAGATATTAACTTAATTTTCAGTATTTAGTATTGAATGGTGGGATTTTAGGAATGCTCATATTTAGAGCTTTTGGAAGTGGAGCACAGTCCGTAATTTGTTACTGTACTTTAAGCAGCATGCGTATCAAAACTGCTCTCATTGTTATTTTTTATTCCTTTTTCTATCTGTGTCCATCATAGAATGTCCTGGGTTGGAAGGGATCTTAAAGATCATCTAGTTCCCTCTGCTGTGAACAGGAGGCACCTTTCGTTAAACGAGGTTGCTCAGAGCTCTGTCCAGCCTGTCCTTAAACACTTCCAGGGATGGGGCATCCACAGCTTCTCTGGGCAACTTGTTCCAGTTTCACAGTAAACAATTTCTTCTTAACATCCAACTTAAACCTACCCTCTTTCAGTTTGAATCCATTTTCCCTTGTCCTATCCCTACACTCTCTTGTAAGAAGTCTCTCACCATCTTTCTTCTAGGCTCCCTTCAGATACTGGAAGTCCACAATTACGTCACCCCAAAGCCTTCTCTTCTCCAGGCTGAACTGTTCCAGTTCTCTCAGCCTTTCCTCATAGGAATCATGATATGATTATGACCATAATAGACTTTTCCACATTGCTGCTATGTTGGTTGTTGAAGAACATGGACTCCTCTCCAAATTTTTTTTGACTGAGTATTTGCATAGGTTAGTGCATCTGTGTTAATTGCTTTGTGAATGAACTGTGATTACAGTGTCCCTTTGACCTCCAACACAGCAAAAGTAAACAGAAAACTTGTTGGTAATTGATTAAACCTTTTCAATTTGACAAAGAATTCTGTGTGTGTTTTAAAAGGGAAATTCCTGCAGCATTAAAAGCATTTCTGCTGTTCTGGCAGCAAATGCTGAATCCACAATGACTTGTTCTTTTCTGTCTTCCAGTCTAGAATAATGTATACTCTCCTTTTCACCTGGATTGCAGAAAGGATATGTAATGCAGTAGTTTCTGGCATCACTTCCAGACATTTTCCTGCAACATCCTCTTAAAATATGTGTTTTATAAGAATACATAATGCTGATGAAAGGCTAATATTTTGATGGAAATGGACTTTGAGAATTTCTTTGTAGAATAAAGGGAATTTTCTAGAAATTAAACACCCAATACCATCTTCTTAAAAAAAAAAAGGTTACATAATTGAGGAATCTGCTTTTTACTATCTAGAAAGCAGCCTATTTTCCTCCTTTTGCAGGATAGGCAGTATTTGTGTGAACCAAGGACTTCATGTTTGAGAGGGTGAATATTTTGTTTCTTCTTACTTAGCATCCTAAACTGTTCCTGAATCATGTTTTCAGAAAAAGGATTGTAATCCTCTTTTTCTCTAGGCTGAAGTGGTACAACAGGCTCCAAAAACATATCACATCTAAGAACATCTAAGAGCTGTTAAACACACCAGATTAATAGCCTAGTTTATTTGATGTTAGTTTGATTGTCTTTGGGGGGTGTGGTTTCTGAGATGGGGACTCATCTTTGTTGCCATACATAGCACTGTGGCACTCCCATCCAAAACAGGGCCTTTGAGAGCTTTTGCACAGCTAGTCATATTAGTCTTCATTATTTTCTTACCCTGATTATTGCCTCCTTAAGGATTAACATCCTTTTATATCTTCCCTGTACAGTATATGATGAGCCAACAATATTGTTAATGATCTATGTGAATGATATTTTTGTTTGGTGTTTTTTTCACACAGAGATGCTTTCTTGCCACTTATTCCCCATATTATCTCCTATTCAGAAATTCTTTCTTTATGTGAATAGTTGTTCTTTGTACTTGAGCAGTTTCCAAAGGAACTGTTAGCAAGAGCTGAAGGCATTTGTGTTGGATATTTTTGTCTGCTTCATGCCAGTGTTTTGTGGGGTTATTTTTTGTTGGTTTCAAGGATTATTCCCTTGAAACAGATCAAAATGAAAAAAGTCTGAAAACTGCTGCATCTCTAGATTAAAGGAAGATTTCTTAGGTATGAAATAATGTCTTGTTTGTTAATAGAATCAATTTTCAAAGTTAAACGAGACTCTGATCTTCCTGCTTACTATGGAAATAATGTCTTTTACAAACAAAGTGCTTTAGGTCCTATTGAGCACTTCTCACTTGAGTTTTTTGGATGTGTAGGATAGCTTGATGAGTGAAAGTATAGCTGGCTAAGGTTACTAGAGGTGTTAATGAGAATTTATGTTTTCATCTATTTGTCATGTCAACTTTTTAATTTGAGCAGAGAGTATAGTTCATATACTGAAATATATTTGCACAATTCTTTTTGAAGTGAAATGCCATTCATGCATCATTTGCCTGCAAGGAAGAGAAAAAATCTGTTATTTCACTACAATAAGTTTACTGAACTTCAGAGAATGGAAAATGGATTTTAGGTACAACTTATGCATTTTTAAAAGAGCATCAAGAAAAGAAATTTTACTTTGTTAATTTTGTTTTTCCTGTGGCACCTTGACAGCTTGACTGTCTCAAATCCTAAACTATTTCCTTCTGGGTTGGTGTTGTTTCCTGCCAGGTACTGTAAGGATTTTGAAGGTCTTCAATAGCACTTTGTTTTGGGAGGTGCTAACCTTACCTCCTTCCCTTTAATTGATCTAATTCTTACACAGTACGTGCTTAATCAGATAATTTCGACAAGGTTTAGCTTCTGTCTTTACAAAACAGTATAATAAACATCAGTACAAAAGGGAAAATGATTTCATTGAGGTAAGGAGAATGGTTTGGGCCACCCACTTGTCTAGGTCATTGTCCTTTCTGACAGTAACACTGGATCTGCTGCCTTACAGAAAAGAGCAAGAAATCCTGCAGTTGAGGAATATCATTGACCTGCAGAAAATGTTCACCTTGTTTCATATAAGCTGTTGATACACATCTTGAAACAAGAGGTCTGAAGAGCCTTTTCCAGAACTTGTTTGAGCTTTGAAATGTATGTTTTTGTGATTGTTGCTTGCTTAGCGTTGTTCGGGTAGGTTTACTCTTCGTTTTTACCAAGATCTAAAAGGAGGAAATAAACCACATGCTCTAGTTCACTGGTATGAATGCCATGTGATGCTTTTACATTTGGGGTCCACGGTGATCTGTTACATTTACTTCCTGGAGCATTATGAGGAATATCAGCTTTCCTCTGGGAATGCTCTTTCAGTCTTTGGAAAGATATGGGAAAAAGGTACTTGTGGCACAGACCTGGAACATAAAGTATACCATTTTGGTGGTCCTCATTTAGAAACTCTAGTTCTATGGATTTTAAATCCTATCTTGTGTTTTTTAGAGAATATTACAATGATAACTTTCTTGATGTATTTCTAAATATATAGTTTTTTAAAATCTCATTTAGTGTGTGGTTTAATTCCCACTTTCCTCTTTGAAGAAAGTGCACAGGTTGCTTAGCAAGCCCGGAGTTAAATGCCATCTTCTATCAGTTCTGGCATGGTCACATTTCAGTTCTATTTCACATTACCTTTTTTTCTTACTGAGAGGAAGGTGGAAGAAACAGTCCTCTCTTTGTTCTAGATGTTGTGCCGTACTTGGTTTGCTCTTCTTCTTTGTTTCTTCTTCAAGAAGAGCAGTTCTTGATCTTTAGAATGTGAACATACGAAATTCCACCTCAGTGAAAAGGAAGTTGCACTTTGGCAGTACTGCTGGAATTGCTCATTCTCTTGGTGCTTTCCAGCACTGTGTTATTATTGCAAGATAATGTATCTTGATTTGAGCACTGTGCTCTGGTATAGCACCCAATTGACTTCTGGAGCGATGATTTAATAGCTTTCATGGCATTTTGTTATTCCAGATTTTATTCAGGCTAAGTTTGTTTTTTATTACCTCTCTGATTGCAGAAGAGCTAAATGGTTTATGGGAGCCTCTAAAGCAATTCCGAATTCTGAAGTTTGTGATTTATATTCCAGTATAATTCTAGGTGATTTATATTATGCATGCAGTGTTTATTGTCAGTACTCCATTTCGTTGCTCATTTTCTTGGTTTCTTTTAGGTCCTTCTAGCTTCTGCTGTTTTTTTCACTGGTAATTAAATAATTTAAATATTTCCTTCAGTGTGGTAGGTTATTTAACACACGTTGCAGTGTATTTTATCCAAAAGGAAACAAGTTATTCCAGCTTTTAAGTGTCTGAAGTATTTTGGTTCTGACTCCATAACTGCGTAATTTCTTTAATCTCATATTGAGGGACTTGTGCAAGGATTTATGTGAGCTGATGTGTGTGTTCTGCTGCCTAAAGTCTGTTTCCATGCCCTAATGTGCTTAGATGTCTTCCCATTGTAGCTTCAGCTCTGGATGCTCGTTTCATAGGGCTTAATTTTAGGATAATGAGAGCTTCTCTCTTTCCTCCTTCATATTTTAGAGTTAAGTGCTATTATCCTTATCCGTTGTTAAGGCTTAATGTGTATCTTGAAGTGGCTTCTTTGGTATGTGGGTGTCAGCCTAGATCAGGCAACTTTTCATTCTTTGTAACCTCAATTTAGGCAAGGAGTTAAAAGCCTGTAGTCTGTTGTGTAGGTAGTCAAGTAAGAAGAGGCACAGTGGGATTTAGGATTGGTGCTTTTATGAAAAGCATGGTTTTGATTTACACCATCCCCCTGGCAAGGATTTTCACTCTTTTTTTCTTTTTACTGTTATAACAGTTCAGTTGTATTTACTCTTCAAATGGAATCAAACTCTAAAGTAGCCAAAGGAACAAATTATCTTTTCAAAGTTTTCATAGAACGTGTAAATCAAGTGTTTTGGGTTTCTGTTTCTCAGTTCTGCTGTTATATAGAGTTGTGGGTGCTTTGAAAGCTTTCAGAAACCTAATGTACACAAATTTATTTAGCCTATACTTCACACCGAAATTTTACAACGTCAAACTGAAAAAAAGCGTTTATTCCCAGGGTTTGTTTTTATTCATATGGACAGAATAACAAGTAGGATCTCCATAGCTTGTAAGTAAAGAATACAAAATATATTTTTCATGCTGCCCTAGGAAAAATAATTGCAGAAATGTGTAAGAGGCTTTTCTGTTTCCATAGTGCATCAGAGCACTCATCTTCTTTTTGTTGCTCTGCCTTGAGCACTGAATTATCTTATGTTTTATTGATTTTTTTTTTCTTCTCTAAATGTTGATTAGATAATTTAGTTTGTTGTTAAGTTTAGGCTTTGTTTGTTGGTTTTTTATTAATATTCTATGTTATACATTTCTGATTTTCATAGTAATTTCTGCCAGTCTTAAGACCAAATACAATTTTGATCTCTACTACATTTTTCCATTGTCCGTGGGTAACCTTCCTGGATTATTGTACAGAAATGACCTTTTCACACTATGTACTGCTTATGATACAGGCCAGGTGCAGTGGTAAGAATTGAGTGGATTGAGAATGTTATATCATGAAACTTCTCATTTATTTGGTTCTGTTTGTAAGTAGGGTAGCCATGCTGCAATTTTAACTATTTTAATGCAGTTTTTGTGTATGCTTGGTTCTAATATGTAATTTAGTCTGTAAGCAAGCATAGAACTCTTAAGAAATAATTTTTAGCTAGCAGGAAAATTCCTGCCTACAAAAGCTCCCATTACTTTTATATCTTGTACTGTAGCTTCTAGAGCAGTCTTTGATACTTGTTTTCTTTGTTTAAATATTGAAAGTGATGAGCCAGTCACAGCTGAAATCTGTGTGGAGTCTGTGAATTCATGGACAGAACATTTAAGATGATGTTTTTCCAGGTTTAACAGATCAATCTAAAAGAATGGTAATGTTGTGTAAGGAAAATATACTGACTAGGAAATGGGAGAGGCAGACAATCTTAATTTTGCCTTTTTATGCATGTGTTAGGACACAGCCTCCTTATGAGACTGCTTACTGTTCCCCACTGCCTCATTCAACAGGATGGATGACTGTGCTCTGGGGAGGAATCAAGGCTGAGCAGTGTGGCTGTGCTGGGCACTCTTTCTGTACAGAGCTGCTGCACCAAATTTACTGTGGCGAGAGTGGGCGTGTTCTTGCCACCTGAGGAGTGCTCCTGCCTTGATTAGTAATGGGCACAGAATGCAATTGAAGTTACAGCAGATGGCACCTTGTTGGGTCAGAAACTTTGTTTCCCCTTTAACTTTTACTACACTACACACGTGCTTGATGTAATTTAAGTTCAAGTGTAAGACTTTGTCAAGGAGTTAATACTCTTGAAATTTAAAGGGACTTGAAAATTCTCTCGTAGATCACACAATTTGTACTTAAGACTGTAATAGTGCTCTGTGGGTTTGTTTGAAGCTCTTTGCAACTTCCATGTCCCAGGTTTTGTATTGCTCTTTTGCTGGGCTTGAAGCACACCCTGTGTATTCGTCTTGGATATCCCATATCACCTTAGGATGCTCTGTCATAAACTGATAACTGATGTGCCCTGGATTCTGCTGCTAAATTGCTCCTTCCAGAAGTTTCTGTGTGGTTTCTTATTTATAAATAAAGCAGGTGTCCTGCAGATAAATTTTAGTTTGTGTGTTGTCCTTATTCATGATACCGAATGCAGGGATTCAGTCAGGGATCCTGTGAAAGTGGTATGGTCATAGTGGAGTGCACATAGACACAGGTTGAGTTTAGCATGTGTGGAAAGTCAGTCAGATATTGGAGGGGAATGTGTTTTAATGTAAGTAGACTTCTGTAGCATCACCTTTTTTAGGCTTTCTCCAGCACTCTCCTTTTTCCTGGCCCTTATTTGTGTAGGTATCTACTCACTTTTGCCTGGATCTGTGTAATCCTAGCTGTAGTCTTCAACAGTTTAGACATATGGACTTGGATTTATCAGGATGGCCATACTAGGCATTTCTTCTAAGTTTGAAATGTGGGAGAACTCTTGGGTCATACACGTCTCTCTTCTAAAATATCTAGGTATTAAAGTTTCTTCTCAAATAGAGTAGAAGAGTTGTATATTGTATTGAAATACATAAAACATACTTGAGCTTTGTGGACAGCACAAACACTCTTTGTCTTAAAGATGTGGTGAATTTATAATTAAAAAAAAACCAAACAAAACTAGATTGAGATAATAAAGAAAAATTTCAGCCTGAGGGATTCAAAGTTGGCAGAATTACGATTGGGAACTAGTGTTTAAATCATAGTTGTTAAGTAACCTTTAGTTTTCTAGCAGATATCAGAAATGCTACCAGCTCTGTCTCTAATATTGGTTTATTGTAAGAGTAATTTCTTGAGTGAAACTTGTTTTGCTTTCATGTGGTGCTGGGCCTAGACCACCTACCTTGAAGTCTTTCAAAATTATTGGCATAGAGAACTTTCATAATCGTAGAAATACGTAATGGAAATGGAATTGACCTAACTTAATTTCATGAGGTGATCTGATTCAGCAGGCTCAGATGCAGTTTACACTTCATACGCCCATGGGTTAGATCTTTCTTTGATATACAAAACTTTCCAGAGGTGAAGGAGGCATGAGAAGCTTATACTTAGTGTCATGTTACTTATGCTATCACACAGGCCAAGCCCCACAGGTGGGATGTGCATCTTTTGCACCATGACCCAAGCCCAGTGTCCAAACACTTGAGGTCATCCATGCAACTTGGTCTGTTGAAGGGGCAGTACATGGAGGAGAGAAGGGAAGGGGCAGGAAGGTAATCTAAAGCAAATGACTGTAACCTCTTCCTTGTCAGACAGGTTGAAGAGAATAGGTAGAACCTGTAAGAGACTCTGTTTTCTTTCTAAAAATATTTCAGGTACCCTTCTACAGTTGGCTATGGCATCCTATGGAGTGTTAGTGTGGAGTCTTGATATGTATCTGTCTACTTAGAGTGTCCCACTTCTGGGACTTGCTTCTGTTGTATTTTACATATGCTTTTAACTCTGGAGAGAGTGTATACTGTTTTATACCAGGGCTGTAGTGTGTGGGAGTGCTGTAATTCTCATGTGCACACACATATGTGTGTGTGTTTATATTATCAACAAAAATGAGCCACTTCTGGGGTTAGGTAATGGCAGTATCATTTTTACATAGTTGAAGTCACAAGTGTTTTTCAGTGGTGCATGAAGAGGCTTCTAGAAATATGCTTTTCTCTGAATGAGTATTTTAGTGTTACAGGTTTATGAATAAACTAAGAAATTTCTGTTAAATTAAGGAGCCGTTTCACTGACTGATCCATTGAAGCTACCACAAATAACATAAGTATTGACTACTAAGTTTGAAGTCACAGGGTTTGGAGTCTGGTGAACTTTGGTTTGTTTTATCTTTCCCTTGTTTAGGAGTGAAAGAAAAAGCAGTCTTGATGACTGAGTATTTAAAAAATATTATTAAATAGTTTAATTAATTGTTAGAATTATTTGTCAAATAAAAATAATCCCCAGCTTACCTAAACTTAGAATAGAATGTAGCTTAAAAATGCTAAAACCTAAACAAACCCAACTGTATTTTTATCCTCCTAGGAGGCTGCAATAAGAAAGGAATAAAAGCCTACTTCTGTTGTGTTTGTCTAATTTCCTAATTTATCACTGAAAGGCAAAAAAATGCTGTGGTGGATAGTGCTGATGCATGAACTTGAACTTTGTAGAACAGAATGTATTTTATATTGTATAGGTAGGACTAAAAAGAAATCTTTAAAAAAATTATTCAGGTAGCTGGGTGTTTCAGTTTAGTTTGTGTGGTGCCAATATGTGGATCTGTAACTGAAGAACATGGAAAATTTACTCTAAAATGAAGAAAATTGAATGGAACTGTTTTTGAAAAGTTAGAGTACTTTCGTTTGTTGAAGATGTCAGGCTCAACAGAAGATTTATTAGCTTCATTTCATGCTTTCTAACTATTCGTTGTGATCATTAAATAACAATCAAGGCTCTTTCTGTGTGATGAGAGATCACTCGTTATACTTCAGTTTTCACTGGGAAGAATAAGTATTAGCATTTAAATGGAAGTTGCTAATTTCTTCTTGCATGTCCTCAGGTCTCAATCCTGCCAGATGCTGAGCCACTGTAGCGGTGATCCAAGATCTGGGGTTAAGCTGGGGTTTATTCAGACGTTTAAATGCTGCACACAGAAACAGGGCTACAGTGCTCACCATATTGGGGAGGAAGATGGAGACCATTCCAGTGAGGGTCTCAGTGGAGGTTGTTCTCCTCTGGGGTGGAATGGGCATGGCATGAAGACAGTGGCTGCCGTCCTCATCTTGTGAGCAGACAAAGCCTTGTTCCAGATTTTATAAAATGCAGCAAGTTACTTGTGAAAGGTCTTTTTTTTCTGTGTGCAGTTATTTAGAAGTATTATCATACGTGGGTATAAAGCAGTATTTCCCATCACAGTAATGAGCATGCAGACCCATTATTTTGCATCTTCTATTTTTATTGTCTTCATGAACAAAGAAACATGGTGGCTTTTTTCTTTAAAAATTGAAGTTAAATTTCTGAGCTGTAGAGAGTGTGGTTGAGATTTTAACTAACTTTGAGCATTATCCATG
>VYXF01011135.1:472574-566386 GCA_013397295.1 Polioptila caerulea
TTTTTTTTATTATTTTCTTGTCTCATGGCTAGAGTTGTTGTATCTAGGCGGCAGATGGAATTTCTTCTCATACTTACTGTTCATGCTTGCCTACTTGATGAGGCAAATTGCTGCCTTTATTTTTTTTGGTTTGGTGTTTTTGGTTTTGTTTGTTTGTTTTGTGGAGTTTTTGTTTGATTTTTTGTTTGTTTTTGTCTTTTATGCTTTTCCAAGGGTAGGGAAGGATTTTACTGGGTAAGGGGCTATTGTCAGTCAATTGTGGATGTATGATGAAGATTGTTTCTGAGCTATAGGAGTTTTCTCAGAAATTAGACTGAATTTGTCATTCTTACATGGCTACTTATCAGACTTGCACGAAAGTTCCAAGTTCATAATATAGCAAAAATTAACTTACTATCAAGCTTTATGCTGAACCTCTGTGTAATATTTTTTGAGGTGACTTTAAAAAGCTTGACCTCACTGGTAAGTAAGAAGTTATCTGTGTCTTTGAAAATGCAATAGCTGTGGTCTTCCTTTATCTTTACATCTTCCATACTTGAAGGACAAACTCTGGCAAAAAGGACTGTTTTTCATGTCTCACAAGCCTGTTTGTTTCCAGTGTGCTTTAGAGACATTTCAAAATTACATTTTTTGTTAATTGTACCCAATTTAGTTGCATTTAATCATATGCTCCATAACTTCCCCCTGTAGTGCAATGCAACTGTTCTTATGCTTAAAAGAACTGTGTGATTAAGTGCTTTGCTTGCTTGGTAGCATTGAACAGTTTCTAATTTTAACATAATAGTTAATCTATTGTCAGTCTTGCACAAAGACACAAAATTTTGAATTGGTACCACATTATTAATGGAAGTCTTTCATGCATCTGGCAAGCTATATTGTAAGTTAAGCAAAACCCTTTTGTTTTGGAAATGTATTAATAAATCATACTCTGTTATGTTGCAACTCTTACAGAACTAGAACTAGAAGACAGTAGACCATGAAGGATGTGTGCTGTGCTATTGATTATCTCTCCTAAATAGTTAGTATCTATCTGAAACCTTTGTTTTCCACAATGCTTTTTCCTGTCCCACAAAGACAGCTCTGCTTTTGTTCAGAGTAGAATAGTAGTTTTCAATGCTGATTTAGACAGGGTCCTGAGACTTGTTACAGATGTTATAGATACCATTTACAGACATTGGAGGCATTTTACTTTTCCTTGCAACTGCTTATGGGCCCAAAACTTGGACAAAATGGATTTTATCCTGTGTTGCAATTCTCGTAGTTAAATAATTTCCTTTCTGTAACAAAAGTGGGTGTTTGAGATTTTATTAGTCAGACATGTTTTAAGATTAGCCTTCCTTCTTTATGGACAATAAGCTTATTTCTCTGCTGCTTTGTTTCAGACTCCACAGATCCTGCTGCTTTGGGTGATAAGTGTTTCCATAATGTTAAGCACTCATTAGACCATAAGTGGCTCATGTATTTTTCATTGTTGCATGTATTAGTCCTTTAAACAGCTTGGGAAATGAATTTTAGCTACAGAAATTCTAGATTAAGTCAGGTAAGTTTGAACTTTGAGGGTTGAAGCAAAGAAGCAAATTGCAGAGTTGGAGCCTAGATTAGAAGTGAGTAACGCAAGCTATCTCAGTGAACAAGAACTATTTTATGATATAAAATATAAAATTGGCTCCCTCACACTTACCCAGTAGATAAAAGGAGTATAAAACACTTTTCCCTTTCTCTTTGAGAACACGGAAGAGAAGCTGTGAGTTAAGTCTTACCTCTTCAGATTTCCCATGCTTCTGTGCATGTATAATTGTTGGCTGAGGAGCACTGTGTCAGTGAGCAAGCTGGTTTTAGCTGTCTCCTTTTAGCACTTCATTGGGAAATTGTTTTTGTATCCCCAAGCTTATTCCTTTGGAAATGGCAATTTACATAGCTGTGTCTGTGAGAGTTAGGACAACTTGGGTGTTGGGAGGGGTACCCTAGGCAGAACATGGGACCACGATACTTGTGTTAAGTCTGGACAAAGTGTTTAGAAGTAGAAATAAAACAGCATTGGTATTTAATTGATACATTAATGTAATGGTCCATCTCTGCAAACAAACTGTGTCTTCCCTTACTAAAACCTCAGGTCAATTATCTTTTATGCAGTTATTCCAAGGAAGTTTCTACAAAGCTTTCCTTGTCAGTTACTTCCTTGCTTGCAAAAAATTGCATAGTAATTAAACTTGCAAGCACTGATCATCCTAACAAAGTGCAGACCTTGGAAGGAAGAAACTGACAGCAAAGTTCATGTCACCATGTCTCTCACCCTGCACCTTCCTCAGTTCTCTGCAGTACCTTTATGGATTTCACAGCTTTCACTTGATTAGAAATTTCAAGAGGGCCCTGAGGGTATTCCCTTCATCCCTTCTTCTTATTCTCTTCACTTTTCTATTTGATACATCTTGTTTCTAGAGGATGTTCTCAATGGGCTGCAGTGTGGATGGATATCTGCTCTGGCACTGTGGAGGGAATATCTTCTCTGGCACCCACAGCCCCTTCTCCCTTTTCTTTTTCTCTGACCTTTGTGTCTCCAGGACAGTTTCTTTCACATGTTCTTACTCCCGTTTTACAGCTTCTGTGCTGTGTTTTTTACCCTTTCCTCACTACATCAGCACAGAGGCACCTCCAGTACCTCTGGTGGGCTCAGCTTTGGCCAGCGTTGGGTCTGTCAGAGCCAGCTGAGTGGCTGTGTCCAGCACAGGACAACCCCATATCCTTTCTCTGAGGGGCCACCCCAGCAGCACCTCCTGCTACTCAAACCTTGGCACCTGCACTCAGTGCAGGCTGGAAGCTAGAGAGACAAAGTCTCCTGTGCATCACAGCGAGACTTAGGCGTGTTAAAAGCACTGCTAACTTCAGCTGCCCGAATGAGCCTCTGTTGTAATGATTGACATCTGCTGTGTGCCATGTATGCATTGCTATCAAGCTGATTTGAGATACAGCCATCTGGAGTTTAACCTCAGTTATTTAACACTGCCCATTCCAGAAAGGCGCTTGGGTCTGTGGTGTGAATGTGTCAGTCGTTCTGCTTCTATCCAGAATGTGATTCGTCTGCAATTTATTTGTCATTAAAAAAAACCCCTCAACATACTTATGTGAAGAAAGGTTCTCATCTCTTCTTTTTCACAGTAAAACAGCCCAAATTTGCAAATGGCTAACTTCATATTAAAATTTCAAACAATTTGGGATAGTGCAAATATGGATAGACCTCTGCTGACCCCAAACTTTGCAATTTACCTTTTCACATTTTACATGTAGTCTTTTGGTAACATTTTTACAACACAAGTTTTGTGTTTTCCATTTTACATTCCTAACTGTCCTGGAAAATACTTTGCCTCTCCAAAAGTAAGACATGAAATATTTAAATTTCTGTGATTTGAGTTTTCAAAAGAATGAATCCTGAATGCAAGTAATGGTACTATTTACTCAAGCTGTATCTCTCCTTGGAAGAAACATATATTACTCTAAAAAATTTAAATAGATCCTTTCTGCAGTAATTCATGAGATTTTCTTGAGAGTTTTAGCTGTAATTAAGGACACAGTCTATGTCATTATAAGTAGCATGATTTTTCAGCTCCTCAAAAATGACATTGATGTAGAATGTAATAGTAATTTGTCAGTGTGCATGAAGAGGAGCTATAATTTTACATTTAGCATTCAGCACATACACATTTTGACTACTGTGAATTTTAGTAATTTCTATTGCATTATGCTTTACAGTTTGGTAATAATTTAAAAATATATCTAGATTTCATTTGGCATTGCTGCAGTGATGGTTCTTAGCACTTATGTAAGCAAAAACATCTATAATGTTAAAAGCAGAATTTTATGCTAATTAGGATCACACTTGCTATTCTAAAGAAAGCATTTACTCCTCCATATAGAGCAAATATAAATAAAGCTGAGGATATTAAGTGTTGCATTTAATGGGTAAAGAAAATGTCATGCTGTGTGACTACTTACCAGAAGTTTTATTTCCTGGTATTCATCCTGTCCCAGTAAGTCTCTTAACATTTTCCAGAGGCTTCACAGCTAGTACTTCAGCTAATATTTTTTTGGATTTTGGTATCACAGCCAGAATAATCATTTAGAAGTTCACAAATATGCTTCTAAAATGTCCCTCACCTACTTTTCTCCAAGGGCTATCACTTGGAATTGCATAGTTCCCTGTCTGTTGCGATGTTTCCACATCCGTTCTGTTTTTCAGGATTAGTATGTATAGAGCCATTCATAATGGGTATATACTGTGATGAAAAGCACAGAGGGATCCACCTGTGGCTTTTTCTGGTGCAAGAAGAGACTAGAGACCAGTGTATTTGCAGTGAAAGTGGGATCTGTTAAAATATATATACCAGTGTGCCAAAAGAAATCCTAACCTGAGAAGCAAACTGTCGTCTGAATACTTTAGGTATCATTAAGAGTGCTGAAAGTGAAGGTTTTTTCTGAGGTCCAGCTATGAGAGCTAAATGTGATGCTGCCACTTGTGTTTTTCCTTTGTGCCAGAGTAGCTTTCTACAGTGGCACACTTTACCAGGAGGTTACTCCTTTGCCCTGTATTAATGGTGTTCTACATATCATGTGTTAGGTCTGGTAAATTTGCTTCGAAGATACTCAAAAGTGTTAAGTCTAGAAGGATTTGTACAGGGGAGGTTTTTTTGCCTCCCTTTGGTGTAGGTAGTTTAGTCTTGCTGCAGGCCATGTGCACAAACCAGTAAATTTGAATATTCACTACAAGACAGCTGTAGTCAATTTTTAAATCAGACTTAGGTGAGCTAACTCTTGCCCAGGGTGGTCCTTCTGAGAACATCCTGGGCACATAACACTGCTGCATTGTATTCATGCCAGCATGCTGCATGACCTACAGAGGTACATTTTTGAAGGCTACTGAAAAAGTCTTTTCAGTTTGGGCCTGCCTGTCTTGTTGCTGTAATGTTCTTCTTGTTTCTGATTGTTGATCCCATAAATGCTTGTCCTGGCTTCCCATATTTGATAGGAAAAGCAAGGAGGTGTTGTCAGGCTCTGCAGTTTAAATTGAAATTTGCTGTAGGTCTGTTCAGAAAAGTCACCTTAAATTGCAGCACTGAAATGATTTAGTTCAACAATTCTGCTTGATCTCATTTCTTCCTTCTTAGTTGTCACTTGCCCTTGGGTTTAACAGAGATATTAAACTTCCTGGGAGCCAGAAATACCTGAGATTCATTTATTGCTGTTTCATTTAAGCCTACTGCTAAAGTTAATGGGTTTTTGTCCTTTTTGTACTGTGTAGTTTGAATATCTGAGATCTAAAATCTGTCTGGTGTCATAGAATTGCAGAAGCTCTTGGGCTGGAAGGGACCCTTGAAGATAATCTAGTCCAACCCACCTGCTCAAAGCAGGGTTGACTGGAGCAGATTGCTTAGGACCACATCTGGTCAGGTTTTGAGAAGCCCCAAGGATGGAGACTGCAAGTTCTCCTGGCAGCCTGATCTAGTGTTTCATCATTCTTGCAGTTGAAAATATGTAAAAAAAGTTTAAGTGGCAACAAAATAAGAACAATTAGTTTTCTTGGTGTCTGAAATCAAATATTTCTGTTGAATTGTTTTAATATATCCATGGTTGGTGCAGAAACTTCACATTTGGCAGGTGACTGTGCTGGATTCAGAGGTGTGACTTTAGTTGCCCCAATGGAAGTCCACCTCAGTTAGAGTGACTGTAAGTTTTTGAAAATTTTCATTCACAAAATCTCCGAAGAACTTACTATCAGGTTATGGCAGAAAGGTGAACATTTTATTACTGCTGGAAGTATTTGTTCCACCTGACTTCCTGAAGGTACCGACTATGCTCCAGAATATGCTAGCAGGTATCGAAATGGTGGGAAGTTGAGGAAACAATGCAAATCAAAAAAAGCAAGCTTGACCATGAGTTGTTAAAGACCTGTTTAAATTATGCAGTGTAAATAGAGTGTATAGAGTTAAGTAGTTAGTGAAGTGCTTTGAGCACTTAGCAAGGTGACTTAACAAGGATGTTTTTTAAAAAATAGCTGTTGTCAAAGGCATATTCATTTCATATTAAAGAAGCAATTAACATGAAGCAATTAGTATGCTGTAGTATGTGCTGTGTAAACTCAAACTTGCATTTACTTTGCATTTCTTTCCTGACAACAGCTAGGATCTTATCTCTCGGGGAAAAAAAACCAAACCAAAACAAAAAAACCTGTTTATTTCTGTGATGTCCTGATTCCTCCCCTTATCAAATAAAAACACCAAATATTGCAAATGGCAGTTGGTCAGTCACAGCATTTAGTAACACTCCTCCAAGACTGCTGCTTCTTGTTACACCTCTGCTCTGGAAAACATGTGTAATCTGCTGGTGGGAAACTACATGATTAAAGTTTGTCTGTAGCTTTGCTTTAATTGAACCAAACACAAACTTAGTGAAGTGTGTGTAGGAATGGGGGGAGGAAATCTGATTGCAGATATATCTTAAGGCTGAGAGTCAGACTTGAACATACTCAGAAATGTTAGAATTGAAGTTGCACAGGTAACCTGGGTCCAGGTCTTGGTGTTTTTTTTCTGTCCTAGCCAGTAATTGGGGCTCCTTATATGCTGATAGCTCCAGATCTTAGTTAAGGTAAAAGGACTTGTGTCTAGATTATAAATCAATTGGTGAATGGTAAGTTGGAGAATTTTCACTTTGATTTAAGATATAGCTGAAGTAAGAGCTGTGGTGGAAGGCATGACCTCTTTTTTTTTAAGGAGCCAGGCTTTGTAAATATGGTATTGACAAAGGCTATTACAATGTCAAGGTTTCTGGTTTTGTCCAAGGCCTTTTGTTTACAAATGCTGATTTCAGCATTTGGAAACATCAAATTCTTCCCAGTCTGTGCTCTGGGAATCTTATTGAACTGTGTTAGGATGGGCAGGGAAAGGCAGCTAAATATTGCCAGACTTCTCACCCTGCTATGCTGAGTGGAAGTATACTGTGGGGGAGTGTGGGATAAAGGTTAAGTTTCTTCCTACTGGGAGACAACTTTGAAACAGTCCCTTAGCATACTCTGCTGATGGCCTTCTTGAGTGTGTCAGAAGAACTGGCCTTAAGCAGGCAATACCATCCCTCTCTGTATACTGGTGAGTTTCAGCCTCCTCTCCTAATAAAGTGCTTATTTCTCTACTTCCAGTTTCTATTACAGGGTGAGATTATATAAAATACTGAAAAGTTATCTCTTTTGTTGCTGCTTTGCATGAAAATTTAAAATGTTAGCTCTGTCATTGTGAAGACATGCTAATTTTTCTCATATTAATATGCCTGGAAACAATTTTCTTTACTTTTTCCCAATTCATGCTCCTTCACCCTTTATCTTCTTTCTATTTCGTCTTTCGCTGTATTTGCTTTTTTTTCAAGTTAGGTTTTAAAATACTGAGATTGGATGTTGCTGGGCATAATAACAGGTTCAGTTCCCTGCTTTGGAAATACAAAACCTTAGAGGCCTTTGCCATCTCTCCTGTCAATTAAATATAAGGTTTTTGGGGTTTTGTTTGAGTGTTTTTTCACTGTAGGGTAACTCTGGTCTGGTTCAGTCCTGTGGACTTGGCACATACTAGCAGTTACTAAATAAGGGTCTACAGTGCATTCTTCTGAAAACTTCCTGAAGCATCTGTGTGGTGCCCTCCAGGACTGCTACAGCATATGTACAAAACTGCAGTAAGTCAGGATTATGATTGCTTTGAAAGCCCCGTCCAGATGTAGAATAAAATGCTTATGTAGATACACCAGAGTATCCAGAGTAACCCAGACTTCTACATTAATTGTATGGATTGGCATTGCCTTTGGCAGAAATAAGAGGAGGTGTTTCTGTGGGTGGCCAAAGATACTTTCTTCTTAGAGGATTAGGTTTTTTCAGTCACTTTGCTTTTCATTCTGTTAATGTCAGATTTATTGCCCCTAATTCATTTGATCCTGCCATGCTATGTTTAGTGCTATTCTTTGTTAATGAAGCAGTCAAAGCTTTTTTAACAAATTGAAGAATGGCATCAGTATAAATTTGCTGGCCTTTGTGTATTGCATAAGCAGAGCTGTATGCTGCAGGATGCAGTGTTGCTGTTGCTCTTATTCCTTCAGTCTTTGCAAGTGTCTGCCAAGCAAATGGAGGATGGAGGTGCGCTGAGTCTTGCTGTTGTTTTGAGGGGTGAAGACCTTGAGGAATATCACCATGTCCTGAATATATTCACCTTACCTTCTTGTTTGCATGTTATGTGTCAGGTGAATGACTTTTAAAAACTCTGCTTCTCAGTACAGTCTTGTAATAGAAAGACTGCCTTGAGCAGGGCCTTACTACAGGTGAAGGTAATTTAAACAATTGTATCTGTAACAAGGTGCTATGTCAGTGGTCAGTGTTTTGTGACTACAGTTCAGGGTGTCTTAAATGTTTGGAATGGATTTGGATTGGAAAATCCCTATTTTAATATTTCTTCTGTTTATATATACGCTCATGGTATCCAGTGAGGTGTGCTACACACCAAGGAAATAGTTACACACCTTAATTCACCTGGAGGATTCCTAATGTCTCTCTTGATATTAGAATAGTTCCTGTCTGTAACTCTTCTTTCTGTCATCTTCTTTCAGCTGTCTTTTTCCTGTTTTGTTTCTTTTCCCTGACTATCTGGGGAATGATGATCTCTAGAGAGGATTTGGTACTTGATCCAAGAGCAGATTCCTTCTGTGTTTCTTGGTACCTATATTCTATGAGAAAGCCATGTCTGAAACTAGTCCTTATTTTTTCCCTTGTTTTCCTCCTCCTCTAGTGGTCTCCAGAGGATTGAATTATACCTCTCCCTGCTTGGCAATCGAGGAGAGGTTAGAGAGGTTTGAAATGAAACTGCCTGAATGAATTGAGTCTGTATCAGGTAGAAGTTGAAAGAAGTGCTTTTCCTAGCTTGTCAGAAGAGAAGAGGATTTGGTACTTGATCCAAATGCAGAAAGAGTCCAAATTTTCATAATTCAGTACTCAGAGTTGCTTATTGTTCCTATAGACTACTGAGTGCTTTAGATAGACTGATAACTCTATTATTGTTATTGTGCTGCTCCACCACTCTACAATGCATGTGGAAAGAGGAAGGAAGGCTGGCTGTGATAATGGCACCAGACAGAGCAATTGATTATGTGCTTGAGCTGAAGAGTTTCTTTTTTTGTGGTAAAGAAACATGATAGCTCCCCTTTGGAGCTGCAGTTCAACAAAGTGCATTAGACATGAGAATATCAAGGTCAGTAGGGCTGCTCACTTGTATGCTTAAACTTAAGCATACTTTACAGCGTTCTAACTATATCATTTTGGGGACCTGGAATAATCATTTTATCATCTAAGCGTCTCATTAGTAGGAAAATATAAATAAAATCTGAAAAGTTTGGACGAAAATAGCTGAATTAAGCTTGAAAGACTGAAGGTAAAGGGTGCAAGTAAATGCAGAGTGAATTGATTTTTAATTTGTTTAAAATCATCTTGTTACTACTTTGGTGGCCTAAGGGATTGCAAATCTGACCTTGACAATTCTTTTACACTGCCAGAGCAGAGTAAATATTTTTTTTTTTTCCAGAAAGGAAAAAGATGATGGCACTTCAGTATAAATATGCAAAAGATGCGAGGACTAGTAAAGAACTGTGAGGTACAAAAGGCTTCCTGGCCTCCTGCATGTTTGAAGGAAAATTGAATGAAGTAGTGTTGTAGTTGTATATCCCTGGAACAGAATTCCTTAACCTTGTCTGGCCTGGTTGAGTTCTTTCCATAGGCACAGACAGTGTGGTTGTGGATGGCTCTGGATTACCTGTCTCCTTTGACACATCACAACTTTATGGATTTGATTGCGTTTGCAATGATTTTTTTTTTTTTTTACCTTGCTGTTGTAATACAGTTTAATGGCAGCCTTGATATTGCTATGGCTATTGTAGTGATCAGCCTTGCCAGAGCACTGTATGAACTGGCACTGGATTGGAGTTATGGGAATAAGTAATTCGAACCACAGAGTAGCCTGCCCCCTACTTTTGAGCTTTGCTTTTTTTCCCCAAGGATAATGTGATTTGTCTGCCATTCACGTTCTTTGTTGTTGTTACAATACCTGTATTAATCCCCATCTGAACTAATAATTCCCCCATTATCTGCATGGATAAGGCATCCTGTGTTTTCCTTTGAACCATTGCACCAAAGATTTGTTTGGGGTAATTTACCTTTCTGATGCTGTCTCATACTGCACCTGTCATCTTTCCTTGAGAATTGTCTTTGACCTGTGTACTTGCTCTTGAGGTCAAGCATGAGGATCTGCAGGTGCTTGAATTGATCTCTCCCTGTTAAAAGGAGGCACTGAACTAGCAATGTCACCTGTCGTGGTGAATTTATGATGCTTTCTTGCCAGGTCTTCAATAAAAATGATGTACTGGTTTCTTCAGTGTTCTTGGGGGATGCACACGTAGGCAGGTGCATGTTCAACTCTCTTTTACTTTTGTGATGTTGTGCAGTTTCCATTTCTTCATAGTACTAATTTTCTTTTGTCTCCACTTTCTGTATTGCCATTCTGATTAAAAACCGAGGCAAAGCTGGTGTGAAGAAAGCCAATGCTGCCAAGCAGAGAAGAATGTTCTGTCTTCAGTTAGCTTTCAAAGCAAGAATGAGTAAAACATTAAAACCACATCATTTCTTCACAAAGGAGTGTCTTTTCTATCCATAAAATGCAGCTGGCTGTCTGTACCTATGAAATGTCTGTAGAGCTTCACAGGTGAAGCATGTTTGAAGACCAAAATGAAGATGGTGAGGTACCAGTCTAGAGTCAGTGAATGAGCCAAGGGAAGCTGAAAAACTGACTGGTGGTTGATGGCTTCCTTTTTGGCAGAAGAGCAAAGTGGTGTATTCCAGAGAGAACAGCTTTATTTTTCAGGGATTGGGAAAATACAGGCATGGATTTTTACTCTGCAAAGAGTACAAGCAGTGATTTCAGGCTTTTTGGAGAATGCAGGGAAGGGTACTGGTTATATAAATGTCTCAGTATATAATGACTATTTCAAATAATTTACAAACACAAAGAAGTTCTCAAAGATATCTCCAGGAGGCTGTTATTCATAGATAATGTTCTTTTTTGTCAAGTACCTATTCTTTGAATAGAAGCTTCATTCTGTGCAGTACTGCACTGCATACTGCATTGAGATAAGAGGACTGACGCTATAACGTTTTCAAGCATTTATTTTGAAATGTTGTCATCAGAACATATTTTAAACAGCTGCCTGTTCTGTAGGGTATAGACTTTGGAATGGCATGTTTCCTTTCTCTAGTGCTATATTTTCCTTTGGTCACCTAAAAAGTAAGCACTTTACTCTCTTGAAGGCATTCCCTTGTGTTTTGAAATTAAACCTTCTGTATTTTCTGCTGTTTCAGTAGCGTTTTCAGTTCATAACTTAATTTGATTATTTATTGGCCATAGAAGAACATGGTCCATATCCTTCTGTGCTCTGCAAATTGGTTTTTGCTTGCCTTTTAGGAATACAGTGTTGTACTTGTGTCTGTTTGCTGTTTATTTTGTATAATGGCAAGAACATTTTGGCATAAATTCAGAATTCAGTTTGTTCTTTCAATCTGGGCAGGCAAACAGCTCTGTCCTTACAGAAGTAGCAAACTCATGGCAACTTTCATCTGACTGCCACCTTCAACAAAGTCCTTACTTACCTCTTGCTATGGGTGTGTGTCTGACGTGGTCAGCCCAGGTGATACAAGTGACTGACAGGGCTGCCAGCTGTTATCAGGAATAAACCTTATAGACTTGCTGGAGGAGCTTGTCTCTATGTAAGAATTAAACCTCATGTAGTGCATATCAGTACCTTTGAATACCTCTCAGATCCTCACATCTACCACTGGCAGCCCTGAAGTAGCAGCTTCTCATGACAAATGACTGATTCTATACAGAATCCCTTCATTTCCTGTATGTGATCTACTTTTACTTTCAGGAAGGTAATATGGGAGGGGAATAACAAAAACCAAGCATGTGATGTCATCAAATCCAGGAAAACTGAGCTATTCATTTCTAAAAAGCTTTTGAATAGATTCATATAGGGAGCTGAGCTCAGTAAAATATGCAACCTTTACAAGCACTGTTCCTACAAACAGTGGAAAAGGAAGACAGAGCCTTGAGATTCTTCATTCTGAATAGCTGAGGACTGAGAATCTGGGGTTTTTTTGATTAATAAAATCCAGCCTTTTCTAATATTTTTATAAGTAATTCTGGATGATCATATTATTCTTGCTACCTCATTTTATTAATAATTACTACTCTAATAGACTGTACTTAGAGGATTAAGCACCATGACTTCTGTAGCTAAATACTCCTTTGCAGTTATTGACTTGCCCAAAGTCATAAGGCAGGTTGGTGTGTGTTCTGCTCCTGCCTGATCTCCTGCTGTAGGCTTCCCTGGAGTGGTAGGCTCTCAGTACTCTGCTCAGGAGTGAGACAGGGTGTAGGCTGCACTGGCATCTTGACTTATATCCATTGTTAAACTGGGCAGTCAAGAGCTCACTTCAATGTATGGTCAGTCTGAATTCACCTTCCTCAGGACAGACTTTGTGCTGTGGCCAGGCCTTTTGCAGGAATGAATACAGGGAGTCTACATTTCAACTACCTTCGCCTGCAAGGTAAATCTTGCATGTTAAAGGCAATTTTGTGCTGAAATTGAACAGATCATCTGATGCTGACTGCTGTCAGTTTGCAGAACCATCCAAAAACCTGGCTGTCCATTTTGCAGTTGTAAACAAATTCAGTTTTTTGTTCTTGTTAAGCAAGTTCTTGTTAAAATGTAGGCAAGGCAGACCTTTGTGAAGAGACATTTTCTCAGTAATATACTGTTTCATATGTGGCTCTGCTGGTTAGTCTCTTGTCATCTATTGCCCTGGAAGTGAAGGATTTATTCTCTCTGGCAGAACAGACAAAAATAACCTTTCCTTTGAAAGGAGAAGTGCAGATTCTTTTTACTTTATATCCGTCATAGCTAAAAATCTTCTGTGAGCAGCCTTTCCAGTAGGGAAAGACAATTTCTTTCCTATATGCGCAAGAAAAAAGAATTGATTATAAAATTGGAGGGATGGAAAGAGCAAAAACCCAAACCAGCATTGTATGTAAGTATAAGATTAAATATACTTGACTAAGAATGGAGAGAATAACATGTCTCTGTTTGCATTGCTGATCTTCCCCACAAATCTAAAAGATAAGTATTTTAAGTGATGCCTTTTCAAATGGTGCATTATCCTCAGGGAGCTAGATGAGAACTCTGATCAGTGTTAAAGAAACTTTTGGTCTAATTATCCAGTAAATCTTCCTTTCACGGGTCTCTCTTCCCTTGAAATCATGTTGTGCTATGCAGGGAAACCTGTTCCTGCTCATTGGCAGGGCAAATGTAGCTCCATCTTCAGAATCTACTTACTTTTGTCTGCCTGCACTACTGCAAGATGGTAGGTAAGTGTTTTTCTCCTGCACAGCTAGCAGATCAGAAGGAAAAATAATTTATGACTTGCGTGCATTGTGGCTTCTTACCGTATGTGGCTGTAATTTCTATGTAGAATTTCTATTCTGGCTTTACTAGGGGTGGGAGCAGCATCTTGGAGAAGGCAAGAAATAGGGGAAGGAAAAGAGGAATGTGACTGCTTGTTGAGACCCTTCTTAGCTGCTGGCTGGGAATACCCCTGCCCAAAATCTGCAAGTATCATACTTCCAAGTGTGATTTGAGTTGCTGAAGGACACCAGTGAGGGAAATTTTCTTGTGAAGCACCATCTGTATGCTCAAGAATTATGTGGCCTTCTGTATATAAGCATAACCTTCTATTTGGACCAATAGAATATAAAAACTGTCTGACAAAAACCAGAGGCAGACTGACATCTTACACTGTTGGGCTCCTAGAGAGCCCACTGCCAAGGGTCAGGGCTACTGGTGTGACTGTTGAACGGGAAAAGAGAATCCAGAAAGTTTTTGTACTCCTTCTCTTTGAATACTTCTTTGCCTGTTCCGTTCCTTTTGTCCTTTATCTAAATCCAAAACCATTTTGATTGCAGTAAAGGATGTTATGGCTAGAACTGTTTTAATGGCACAGTGTGATCCAGCAAGAGCTGTCCTTTCTCTGGGCGTTTGTTCTTCCTCCCTGCAGTTTTCGTTGTGCTGCTCTCTGAAGACAGACCCAGTTCTCTTATAACCTGACTTTGCTCTGCTAAGGGATGCTCAGACGATGGGAAAAAGGAGAGTCAGCATCAGGAAGCAAGTTCTGTCAGTAATAATCTCCCCATTTGCTGCATCAGTAACTGGGCTTTTATAGAAAGGGATAAGCAGGAATCCTAAACTGGTGTTGGGGAAGGTACAGTATGGTTTCTCCTTGATGGTATGTACTCTCTGGGAGGAGTGTTAATACTGAGTTAGCTCATGCTGAACTAACACATCTAGGGCACTGTAGAGAGAACCTGTGTTAACTCTTGCGTGGTCTTTCCTTTTAGATTAAATGGAGATGTAAAATACTACTTTTTTGAAAGGTAACAATGAACTGTATCTTAGAATAACTTTGAAATTAAGCCATTGGACAAATATATTGGTTTAGGAACTGCTGGTAATGACATTACCTAATAAGAGGATCACTTAAACATATTTTCTTTAGTATTTTAAGATCATTAATGGTTGTGATGAATGAGGAATGTAGGAATATTTTCTGGCCAATAATATATTGAATTATTTGAGGTAAGCTGAGTCTTTAAATCTAGTGAGATTTCTGAAAGTGCATGAGAAAGCAGTATTTTTTCCTACTTTATGGAGAACACAAATATCTTTTACTGCAGGTTTACACAGAAACCTGCAGAGTTATCATGCTGAGGATACATGCAGTTTATGTGTTTCCTTCCTGTCCAGCAACAGAGGGAGCACCTGTTTTGGAAAATGCTTTATTTATGGCTATACCTATGACAGTAGAGTTCTTGTACTTAGTTTTCCAGTAGCAATAAAGTACATGGTGTATCGACAGTTTCCATTTGGGCAGGAGTGATGACTGGTGTCTGTAGTCACCTTGTAGAGGGTATGCCTTGAACAGGCAGATCTGTACTGCACCTGATGAAACTTGCTGGGCATGAATGAAAGTTGAAGAAGGAATGCTCTCCTTATAATGACAGCAGTCAGTAAACTAAAGCACTTTAATTAATGAGTTAGTATTTCTTTCCTTCTCTGACTTCTTTTTTCCTGTGGTGATATTTCATTTCCAGTCTTTATAATGAACTATATTGTCATTTAGGACAATAAATTATTATTTTGAAGAAATCATCTGTGTAATCCTGTTACTTCTGAGGAGCAGCTAAGGAATTTGGGCTTGTATAGTTTGAAGAAAAGGTAGCTGAGAGATGCCCTCACTGCTCACTCAAGTTTCCCGAGGAAGGGAGGTGCACAGGGAGGTGCTGAGCTCTTCTCCCTGGGGTCCAATGACAGGAAGCATAGGAATGGTTCAGAGGTGTGCCAGGGGAGGTTTTGAGAATGCATGTTAGCATTTCTTCACTGAGAGGGTGGTCATACACTGGGACAGGCTTCTACAAGACGTGGTCAGTGCCCTAAGCCTATCACTGCATAAGAGGCATTTGGACAATGCTCTTAAACAAAAGATTTAGCTTTTGGTCAGCCCTGAAGTGGTCTGACCGTTGAACTACAAGATCACTGTAGGTCCCATCAAACTGGAATAGTTTGTTCTATTATGCATTTAACCAGTAAAACGTTTGAAACAATGAGGTTGATATAAAGAACTGAAAATATTTCCAGAACTTGAGTTGTATATAGTTTTTAATTATTCTTTCATTGCTGGTAAATAATTGTAACCCTTTTCAGACCTCCAGGACATTGGCAGTAGGTACTGTTATTGCTGTATTTCCATCTTGTGGTGTGTTATTCCAACAGGAATGGCAGAAAGTGCCTGAGTGTAAATAGAGAATTCATTTTTCTCCCAGCTGGTGTTTAATAGTCCGTTTTTAGTGAGGATAGCGGTTTGCAGATTTAGATTTCAATTACTTCCTGTAAATTGCAGCTTTCTTTTGTCTTAGAATATGCTCTTAGTCGCATTAGGGCACAGAGCTGCTTTTTGCCTGAGTGAATATGAAGAGACCCTACCATGGCTCAGATCAGGAGAAGCTTGACCTGGCTTACTAAAAACGTCTTCAGAAAAGGTGTTAAAAGATAACTTTGAAAAATGAGATAAAACAACTGGAACCGTTGTATTTAAGTAAATAATATCTATATCATAAAATCTCATGGGGACAATAAGGGAGGCAAAGAATGTTCCAGGTTAAGCAGCTGCTCCTTACTCTGGGATACCAGCACTAGTCTTCATATCAATCCACATATCCTGTCTCCTTTCTTCCTCTGATTTGTATCAAACTTTCCCTTATTTTTTATTTTGACTGAGCTAGCAAATAAAAATCCATGAGGAGGAAAAATTTGCCCGCAGCAGGAAGGCAAATGAGTTACTTTTGGGGAGTTATTTTGTTACTGTCTTTTTGTTGCACAGAAACGGGTGTTTTGCAAAATGTTTAAACGAAACTGTTGACAGATCAGTTTTGTGTTTGGCGTGACAAAATGGTTCATTATAACAAAATCTATTACCTCTGTTTTGTTTTTCTTTTATTAAGGGCTTACTTGCTGTACTTTGCTTAAGTGTTGCATAAATATATGTTGGCTCTCTCATTGCTGTGTGTTTGACAGGTTTGCCCCATTTCCTCCAGTTATAAAGGAGTTCCTCCCTTCTGCTCGCTACTCTGGGGCCCAGCAGGCAAAGGAAATGTTTTGTATTTTTGTCTAGGAGCTAGAGGAGTGATTTAACTGGATTTGAGTTCCTTCCAGGATGTGTGCTGCAGGGCAAGCATGGTAACACACGTGCATTTTTTATGAGGTGACAGCCTGTGTTTTCTCAAGTTTGTAGAGTAACTTTAGATACACAGGGCAGCTTCAGATGTACAGAGGAAGGATTGTACTGTTCAGTAAAAAAATACCTTGGCACATATGTACATTTTATGTCTCCTGTTCATTTTCTAGCAAACATTAAAAACCCCTCACTTCTTTAAATCTGTACAATTTGTTAGTACAAAATCTGTCATGTTTGCTGTAGCTAAGAGAATATAAATTTTTTGGTTAAAATAAATGCTTCAGTTTTAAATCCAGCTATGGATTTTCAGACACACTGTCCTCAGCTTGCTAGCACGTTTTATCTACCGTGGGAAAATTGGAGAGACTGCAAAATTTAGTCTGCCTGTATTTACTCTGGAGTTCTTTTCAGAGAAAGATGAGATGATGAAGCATAATTTTGGAGCCTGCCTTTATACAGTACGGCTTTCCTGAGGGTCACCTTTTATATTTTTCTTGCTAGTTTTTTTCCATGCTTTGTGTCAGCTATAACAGGTATTTCTATGGTTTCTCTTTATAGAATATTCTGGGGAATTGAGTGGTTTACTTGTTTGTGGATATTGTTTGGAAAGAGAGGGTAGGGAGCTGGCTTTTGAAAAGGATGCGGTAAAATGAGAGCAGCTTGGGTATCCTTCCATCTCGACTGTACTCAAGTCTTTGACAAAAAGAGTTTCTTAGTCCTTTGTCTTCCTTCAGAAAGTTTTCCTAGAAGTCCTGGAGAGAAAAGGCATATGCAGGCATGTTACAGAAATGAGAAAGTAATTGTGGCTGAAAAATAGAACAGTTTATTAGTTATTAATATTGAGCATGGCCAAAGTAGTGGGTATTACCGTGGTTGATTACTTTTGCTGATAGTGGGAATTAATATAAGAAATGAAGGGGAGAGCCATGGGAATGTTGCTTTTGCTGCAGGCATGAAGGGGTGGGTGATGGGGAAGGCTCTGGAAAAAAAACCTGTCAGATTTCTTTTCCATGTGTGATTTCACAAAAGATGTCGTGAGTATTGAACTTCAGTGAAAAGATGAGCCTCAACGACTTCAATTTTTCCATCACACCAGTGTGTTTTGAATTGCTGAAGGTTTGGGTTTTCTTCCCAGTCACTTGATGTGATATTCTGCAATCTTTTTAACTTTTTCAATCTCAGTCTGAAAACATGACAGATGAGAGCGGTGGTTTCTTCAAGATAAGTACAGCATTCTAAAATAGTACAGTTGTAGTGAAAATGCTATTTTTTTCAGACTAAGAATAAAAAATGGATGTATGCGTGGTGTTTATATGAATAGCATGCTCTGAAATTACTTGTATAGGTCCACTAAAGAGAACAGATTCTAGAAGGTTTGCCAGATTTATTATTCCAGAAGAAAGTGTGTCATAGCATGCGGTAGCAATGTTGAAAATAAAATTATTTTTGTGGATTACCACATAATGGGTGGTTGTAGGGTTTGGTTTTTTGGGGGGTTTTGGCTTCATCTTTGTATCTAGTGATTTAAGAATTAAGACACTTGAAATCTTCTGACAAATGGAATTTTTTCATCTTTCTGCTGCTATATAGGAAATATGGTAGCATTGTTTTAACAAATAGATCAGCATCACTGAAAAAAAGGCATTCTGAGAAATAGAATTATGTGTCAAATGTGAACTTATTGGTGCTATAACTGCACATGCACTGAGGACCCATTTTGATACACCACCTAATCCTTCTTAGGGACCAGACCCCTAATGTGCAATGTGTGTGATTTATGCCTCGATATGAAGACAGCATTTGGTAACTGCAGTACCATATACTTGTATATGCTTATGTAATAAATGTGCTTTGAACTGATGGCTTAATAGACAAGAATCTCTTCTATCAGTTATAAGACCCTGGCAGAGGTTTTGCCAATTTGCACTATATAAAGCTGCAGATTTCTTGATGTAGTGCTTTCTGCCAGGCCTTAGAAGAGGCTTTTTTCTCTAGAGCAGTAAATCAGGAATGCTCCGCATTTGAGCTCAGTCCACTTAACTGAAAGATGCTCCAGGTAGGATGCTGCTCGCTCAGTGGTTTGGTAGAGTTGTGGCCAAAACCAAATGATGTTTGCTTATTTCTTTAACTTCTACGCCCCTTCTTAAAACATGTCCCTGAAAGACTTCACTATTAGCTGAGTCATTTTCAATTCTTACATTTCAGTTACAAATGTCTAATTAGAGTCCACATGCACAGTGCCTGACTCATTTCATAGAAGAGGCAGAGTTAAGGTGCAAACCTTTCCTCCTTAACAACGTTGCTCCTTGCTGGAACTTGTTCTTGAAGGCATTGTCTTCTGAGCTGCTTTTCTGTCACTTGCATATACTAGTGTTGCTTTGGTGTTTTTCATCTGTGACAAGAGCTTAAAATGAGTATCTTGCTGTGTTCCTGGTTGAGCCTATTAGACAGCTTATAAAACCAGCCCATTTACTTGTCAGAGACTGCTGAGTGGAGAAGTGCAAGAGGCATAAAGAAATTAACCCTAAACAAGTGGGAAGTAAAGTATAATTATTAATAAAACCTGAAATTGTTATTTTTTGCTCCTCTTTATTCTCATGTGTTTTTCAGAGTACTTAATTATAAATGCCTTTTCCCAAATGATGTTATTTCAACGTATCTTTGTTTTTGCATTCACTTTTTTGGGGGACAGTTACTCCTACCTTGTGCTCTTTGGATAGTTAAAAACCTTCTTGCTCTGATTTCACTCCATATTTTAGTTTCACCTGCTGGTTTGCATATAATAAAAGCTAAATGGAGAAGAAAGAATTGATGAGTTTTTTAATGGTATGATTGGACCCTTCCAAAAGCAGCCATGGTGAAAATAAAATTTGAGACTGCTAAAAAATTTTAAAATTTAAGAAACCCCCAAACCTAAAAAAACTCATCCCCTCCCAATAACCCTAGTAGTCTGTCAGAAGCACAAAAAGCCTTGTGCTCTGATTATAACTTGGATATTTGTTTAAATACTTAAATATTACTCTGAATACCTCAGAGGACTGAAAAGGATGGTGTATATGGATGTGTATCATTGATCACTCATAGGTCTGTGCAGTGCTGGAGTGTCAGGGAAAAGGTGTATTATGATTTACTTCATTGGAGTTTGTTTCTTTGCTAAACTCTGGATTGTGTTCTTTGTAGCAATGACAACCCAAATACAGAGTTTCCATTCCCGTCCCTCTTGTCACTGCATCATCCTTGTTCGAGGTGTTCATTCTCAGGGACGTGTTTGGGTCCCTGACCATGGACATGAGATGGATGAAGTAACAAATCTGATAGAAAAGCAAGTTCCCAACCCTCCCAGATGCATCAGGACTCTGTTGTTTTCCCAACAGCCCCATGCATTCCTGTGCTATCAGAGTATATGGTTGGAAAGGCACCAGAAACATTTCTAAATGAGGAAAAATGGGTGATTTTGAAACCTGCTGTTTCTGCTACTCTGGTGGAGAGCCCATGTCTTCTGTGGTGATGGGTAATCATGAGTACTTGTTGGAAAAAAAGAAAAAAAAATCTGCTGAACTGTTCACACATATCTTGTCAGTCTTCTCGTGGGATGTATATTTTGAAAAATGGAAGTTCAGGTTTTCAGGGTAGGCAGCCAATAACGAGTGTTAGATCTGGGTATGGTCAAAAGTCAAACATGGATCTTCCATGTTTTCTAACGGAGCAAGATTTCACCCCTGACTTCCAGTGCTGCTAGACCTGAGCTGCCAAGAGAGAACAGGAGGTGCTGAGGAGATTACCTGAGATTACTGTGAAACTTAAGGTGTTGAGCTCAATGAGACCAAACACTGGCACAGGTTGTCCAGAGAACTGGTGGAGTCTCCTTCCTTGGAGAGATGTAAAACCACCTGGACACAGTCCTGAGCAGAGTGCTCTAGGTGTGACCCTGCTTGAGTCGAGGGGTTGGATTAGAGACCTCCAGAGGTCACTTCAATCTCAAATATTCTGTGATTCTGTGATAGTCATGAATTTTCCCTCCCCAGCCTGTGGCCATGGTTGCACATTCATCAGGCTCATGTTCTTTTGTCACATGTCAGAAGCAGGGCGTAAAAATTGGCTAGCGTAAAAATTTTCAAGTGTTTTTAAGTATTCTGGGGGTTTAAATTTATAATTGTGATTCCATATGATGTACAATGTCATATGGAAAAAAACTGTTTAGTTTTTCAGTTTGGTTGAGAATATGTTAATCTGTTTTGTTCCCGCTATACTTTGCCATTGGATAATAATGGCTTGATTTCATTTGTGTGGCGTTATTTTTTAGGAAATTGTCTTCACTGTGGAAAACTGACATGATATTATGGTACAGCAAAACCTGCTTTGTCAAAGCTTGACATTTTAGGTTTGCCTGGTTTCTGTATTAGCTGATGTGTATGGAGGGATATGAAAGGAATTCACCTTGGTTTTGAGTGTAGATGCATTGAAAAAGCGCTATTGTTTTAAGCCATGCATTCAGATAGGTTTTTCAGCTTTCAATAGTCAGTTGAAATTTCAAGACTTTTAGGAGAGAGTGAAATAGGATTATTTGTCTGTAAAAATAGATTCATTATGTTATTATTTCTCAGCTTCCAGCTACTGATCTGCTCAACCACCAGGTGCAGGCAGCCACTGATGTCTGATAGTCAATAAGCATTTGCTGCCAATCAGCTACTGCAGAATGCAGCTAGGGTCAGACACAGCAGTGACAGCTTAGCAGCAGCTGATCAGAAGTCTTGGAGGTAACTGGTTTTCTCCCGGGAGTGGAACAGAAATAGAGCTAGTTAGTTGCCTGATGGTAGCTGTGATCTGAGACACTGATTATCTGTGGTTAACAGTGGTGACTTTCTAGTTGCAGCATAAATGGAGCAGCAGTGGTGTGATCTGGAGCTGGGATCAAGTGTAGAGAACTTCATTTAAAGAATGCTGAGCAAGCTGTAGACAGTGAAGTTGATCAGATGCAATGAATACCACTGAGTGATTTCTGCTGACCTACCACCTTTTGCCTGATGAGATAGGAAGAGGGACACTGCTTTGCTGTGGTGTTCTCTGCTCCTCATTTCATGCCTTGTCTTTGCCTTAAAAACTTCCCAGGCCAACTGTCTCTGGGCTACCTGGCATGCAGATGCACTTTTGCAAACCTATAAATTCTAAGCTGCCCAAAGGAGCTCTGTAAGAGATGTTATTAGCTTAGTTAAAGTCAGTTTAACATTCTTTGAACTGAAGTATTATGTGAGGTTGATGGTCTGTATGCCTGTGTTTCTGCTTAGAACTTGAAATTCATCTCTGCCCATGCACGCATGGTTTGTTTTCAAGTGCTTGCAAATGAATATTTTATTAGGTAGCTGTGGCCAATTGCTGCAGGATGGCCTTTGCTGAGCTGCGTGGCCAAGCGGCGTTAGCTGTGTTGGCAGAGCCCTCTGGTGGGAGCACAGCCTGTGCCGGCAGCAGCCAGTCCTGTGACCAGTGCCACCGCTTCTCCCAAATGCCCTCAGCCAGACCCCTCTCGGCTCTGTGGCATCCCACCAGCTGGCTGTTCCAGTGGCCAAGGGGTTCCTCTTCAGCCCACAGAGCCTGTGGAACAGCTCACTTGACTTTTTTTTTTTTTTTTTTTATTAAAACNGCCCTGTGGAAACGTCCATTTGTTTTTTTTTTTTTTTTTTAGTAAAACCTGGTAGTGCGCTTTAAGTGCTTATATGACTTTAAGTTTTGATTTGCAAAATACAGTGGCTCTCTGAGAGTAATAAAGTTAGCCAATTACAAGATAATATTTTCCTAATCTTAATCAGTGTGGGAGAACCATGATGAATTTCAAGAATTGCATGTATGAATTCCTGCTGTGTCTGTAAATACTTTTTTATAAAAAGTACTGCTTAGTAAAACTGATCTAATTAGGCATACAGGGGGACATTTCTAAACCAGAAGAGCCACAGCTTTCCTTTTTCATTGGACAGTAATGCTTCTGCTAATCAAAGTATTTGGGAATACAGCTTTTGTGTGATAAGATACCAACTTACTGAGCATGAAGGAAAAATGTTATTATACTTCTCTAACCTAGTATGCCTGGTTAGGAGTACTAGATGCATTGCCAAACCAGAGCGTGCAAAGAGGTATTTTAATCTGGTTAGGTCCCTAAAGTGTTGATATAATACAGGCCAATTACTCTACTGCAGGAAATCCAGCTGTTTGAGATTGTTGCACAAACAATGCAGTAGTAATAAAGAGTCTTTTTTTCTTCCTCACATGCTGGCCAGAGCTTTTCATTTAGCATTGATTTGAAACGCTCACAACTGTGCCCAGTATTTTATCCTCATTAAAATAAAAAAAAGGAACATATACCATGGCTTAGAAAAGGCTGTTGTTTGTTGTGGATCGGCCCCCTTTCTGATGAAGCTGGAGAGTGGTAGCAAGTAAAGGCAGTCATATTTGTGTGTCATTTGCTTTATCTCATGATGAAGCTTTCCTTAACATAGACATAAATTTTTTCAAAAGCTAGATTAACCTTCCTGGCCTATATTTGAAATAACCAGTTTCACCTCTACTTTGAACTTACCTGTGCCGTTGCTGGGCTTCAGCAACACAGAACAGCTTTGTTAGGAGACCCATCATGTGAGTGGCATGATGGAATTCCTTGATGCGGGTTGTTGTGAATTCCCAGAGCTGAATATTATTCAGAAAGCAATTAAACACACCTGTGAAAGAAAAAAATCACCAGTATGATGAGATGTAGATACTGCTTTTGAAAATTCCCTGTCTACATCCAAGGGAATGGGCAGGAAGTGCATGGCTATGTGTACTCACCCTCCTCCTCCTTGTGTGAAGGCAGGATGCTGAAATAAAGGGGAGTCCTTAAGGAGAGGGCTGGTTTTGTTGTGGTTCCTGTCACCCTCTGCTGTTAGCTGGTGGAGTCGTGGGGGGAGGAGGACCAAGCTCTTTGTGATGGATGGGGACTCCAACCCTCCTCCTGCACCTTACAGCTGTTCTTTAAAGGATGTTTTCAGATGAACCTTCCATCTTACCTGTCATCCAATCTGGCATTTTCCATGGCCCAGTGTCTTTCCTCACCTATATTGAGAGTTTCACTGGAGGCCTTTTATGATTACACATAGGAGGCAACACAAAGGGTTGTTTTTCTTCTTTCACGACAGCTTCTTCTTCCTATTTTTCTTATAGCATTGTGGTTAGAGGTTTTAATTCTCTGGCAGATGGTATATTTTTCAAACCCTCTACCTTTTAGGTCTAGGATATGCTCGGTTCTGTGACTGCATAAATCTGCTAAAAAGCTATTTTTCTAATTTTTGAATTGAAATTCCACTCCACTTGTATTGCACAATGTCATCATGATTCTGCTGTGTAGAATACTGTCTTACTTCCGTAGGTTATCTTGTCCCATACTCTTTTAAAAATACTAACGTGCAATTTTAATCCTGTACTGCAACAACCCCTATGAGTTGTCTGTTTTAACTTGGGACTTCAGATGTAAATGTTGCTTTAACACTACTCGTGGTTATCTCTAATCTCAGAGTCTCATAGCAAAATCTGTTGCAGAGTTCATCCTCTTTTGTCTGTGCTTTTTATTTCATACGTGTATTTTGTTGGAAAGTGTCTGACAATATAATACCTGAATTTTTTTTTAATAATCCCTGCTCTTCTAAAGAACTTAGTGAAGTGTAATATTATCGTTCAAATAGGCAGGTGAGAGCCTTGGAGATCAGTAATTTGTACCTTTTCAAAAGCCACACTGCCTTGCTTTGTCTTGGAATTTATTATGCCTCCCAAGTATAATGTGACATACTGAATAGGGCAGGGGGTGGGGACATTGTCTTCAGCTGACATGCTGTTATCAGCGGGACTGTGTTTCTGGACACAAGATTTCGCAGTCATTGGTTGTCCGAAGAAAGCCTTTCCATCTGAGGATTGGACAAGAAGATGCGTCAATTTGCTGCCCGTCTCCAAGGTACTGGTGATGCTGCCTCCACAAGCTGGCTAACGTCACAGCTCCATCACCCAGCGGGGTGTGGGCTTTTTTCTCCTCTTCTCTGTTTTAATTCTGTATTTGCTTCCTACTGCATTTCTTAATCCGTCTTCTGCCAAATGCTAACAGCATGATATTTTGCAATCATTTAGGTGAATACAAGAAGGACGAACTCCTGGAAGCTGCTAGGTGAGTGCTGCTTAGAATATAAAACATATTTTGGGGGTGGAAGCAGGCGAGGAAAAGGGGTTTTTAAAATAGTACTGTTTTGTCATTGCCTTTGCATGAAATTCTGCAAGCAAACCACTTAATTAGCATAAATCTCTTCAGACTTTAGTCTGGTACAAATGTAAAAGCCTGTTTATGTAACTGAAATCCCCCACTATGGTGGTTATAAGGTTAATATTGAGTTTTTGCTTTAAGCTGCTTAAATCCTTTTTATTGTTTTGTGACTGTTCTTTTCAGGGGCAATTTAAATATTGGAATCTTTCTTTTCTTTGGGTTTTTACTGCTACTGTAGGATGTATTTTGAAAATAGATTTTATCAGAACAGAGTATAAGGAAGCCTATACAAAAGGTGTAAAGTTAATTGTATATTGCAAAGGTGCTTTTTATCCTTCCTTCTGACTGCACAAGACCATTTTATATAGACCGTTAACCCTTCTAAAAATTTTTCTGGGTATTGGTATATAGTAGTTTCAAATGTTATGGGCCATATGCTATGAAAATATGTTAAATTCAGAACATTTATTTCAATAAATGGCTTTCAGAGGATCTGTAAAATTAGAAAAAGGAAATAGGAGGTTAAGGAGAGAAATTGAGGTGTGTTTGTCTGATCTTTTGCAACACATTTAACTGCAAATATAATATTCTTTTCTGTATCCACCCTTGGTTTCGAAATGTTCAGAAGATTCTTTAACCATCCAACATTCTCCCTGCCACAGTACATATACACAGTACATATACATATAAATTTCAATATACTATACTTTGCAAAATACTTGCTAAGGAGATGGATATCAAAGAGCTCTGCCCTTTTCCCACCCTTTCCATAATCTTTTCCTCATTTACAGGAGTGGTAATGAAGAAAAGCTGATGGCTTTATTGACTCCTTTAAATGTGAACTGCCATGCAAGTGATGGGCGTAAGGTAAGTTAATACCTTCTTTTTATTTCAATTATTTAAGAAAGGTCAATTTAAGCATACTGTTAAGCATAGATAAACCAAGAAAATGTATGTGGAGGGGAACCTGTGATGCCTTTTCACCATAAAATTGAATGCTGTTATATTTGAATTGAATATATATATAATTGAATGCTGTTGACACTGGCAGTTGTGACAGATTAAGTCAGCAGACATAGGTTTTGTGTGTCTTTTAAATGTCAAACCCTGCTCTATATGTAAAAGAAACTTCAAGACCTTTTGTAAGAAAGACAAAATGTACTGTTTCAGATGGATAAAATAACTAAAGGAGGAAAGTTATTATTTGTATTTGAACATTGTCTGGGTGAGGTGCTTGGTATTCAGCTTAGCTCCTAATACATTACCACATAGACTGGCACTGTATTGCTATGTTTAACACCTTCTGCATTTTCTTATATTTGACATTATTGTTTTGACTTTCTCTGGCAGAGATGTTTGAATGAGTTAAATTAAGAATTAGGCTGAAACTGGAGGAGGGAAGAACATACGGAGTGAGAAGTAGATCCTATGATTTTTGATGTTTTAGACTTTGAGATGATAGTCTGTCTAGACTGTTGATTTACAAATGTTGGGGTTTGCTGGGTTTTTTTTCTGTTTGATTTGTTGGTTTGTTTGTTTGGTATTTTTTAACTGTGTACCAGAATGTTTTTAATATGTATCTGTTAAAGTCATTCACCTGTAACAGTAAATCTCATTTTTGGAGAGTAAAGCATGGGAGTGTTTTATAGCTTTTTATTACAAAGATGGAGTATATTGGAGCATAGTATAAATCTTTGCCTATCCTGGACCTGTGGAACATCCCAGTTCCACTGAAATCAGTAAAGACAGGCCAGTTTACACTTACTTTTGATTAAAAGGTATGTTGCTACTGAATATAAAAAAGCAGCTCCCTTGTACAAAAATTTCTGGGTTTTATACACATTTTAAAATGTTTCTCAGTTGTAATGTCTACCATATGTATTATGTGATGGAAAACCTGGTCAGTTTTTTGCTTATTTACATTTATCACTGATCAGAAGTTGATGCATCTTCCAGGTTTTGAAAACAATTGATTTTTATGAACTGTGGACAGGCAATTGAACAAGGGCTTTATTTAATTTAGCAGTGTTAGAACTGGTAAAACTCTCCCCACATTTTAAGATTAAACATGTTGCCCATATTTTTTTAATTTCCTTTTCATTTTTTAAGACTTTGCTGTTCAAGTAAAAGTGTATTTAGGTATTAATAGTGCCCCGTGTTATAATTAAACGGGGCGGTGTACAGCAGTGCATTACTGAGTAATTGAGCCCCCATCACTGTTGATCTAAGGCCAAATGCAGAGTTATGGTTTCTGTCAGCAGGGCAAGGAATAAGTCCTTGCAGATGTTTCCTTGAACATTTATCACTTCAAAATAAAAATTAAAAAAAAAAATTACAAAGCTTTTCAAATTAATATTGAGATAGCAGAAAGTGTTTATGTATTATTGCAGCCTCTGAATTAGTTAGAAAATTTATGCCCAAAGCTTGGAAAGCATATTGCAGTTGAAGCTTCTGTGTGTAGAGACTTTGAAAATATGTTTGGTTAGCTGGCTGTTGGTAAGTGCACTGGTTTTTGAAACTCCTTTTAAAATGCCTTGCCATTGATATTAATTAGCTTTTTTAAAATTATGTCTACGAGATAAATTTTTTCTACCACCACGTATGTACAGGCTGTAGAAGGTTTACTAATGCTTTGTAGTAAGCATGCTATATAACTGTTAAGCATTTAATTTGTAAAGCAAAGCTTTCAGCTCCTGTTCTAGTGCAAGATCACTTGGGGTTTGATCATTTTAAGCTGTGCTGCAAATTAAGTGAGCTTTTAAATGGAAGCCTCCACTGGTATAGCTGCCTCTAGTTGATCTGTGATGATTTACACCAGCGCAGAATTTGTCCATTTTGGAAGTTGCATTTTGCATTCCTTGATGCTTTGAGTAATTATCTTTTGCAGATCTTCTGAACATTCAAGTCTCAAACTTAGGACAGTGTAAGGCCACAGTTTTAATACAGCTCTCAGGGCTGGGAATGCAGACTCTGCGGATTGGCCCGAGATTCTCAGCATCACGCTTGCTCTGCAGTACAGCTGTACCCACAAATTCTCTCTTCAGTCTGCTTGCCTCTTCCTTCAGTCTGTGCATTCCTTCATTTTCTGAGATGTCCAGCTCTAGTCTAGTGATAAAGGAACTCTTAGCTGTGTGGGTGAAGAAATTGAGTTTAGTACTGAATGGGTAATTACTTTTTCTGTATTAGCAGGTGGTGTATTTTTTCCCATACTTTGGGGTGCAACTGTGCAGTTTACCTTTTTCCCCTCTGAAGATTTTTTTGTGTCCCATGCATACTAACATCTGGGGTTCTGGATTTCTGAAACACCACATGTGCCGTGAAGTTGTGCTTTATAGAATGGGTAAAAGGGGTGGAAAACTCTGACAGTATCTGGTTTGAAACCAGCTAAGGTTGAAAATAAAAAAGATTTATTGCATTCTGGGTTTTGTTTTTAGCCTTTTTGAAAAGTATTGACAGCCAGAGTCTGATTCCTACTGGACAGGATTCCATGATTCTAAAACAGTTTCATCTGGTGCTGATAACCATTGCTCCATCAGTTTATTTAGGATAGAGGTCAAGACAAATTGGAATGAAAACTGAACTTCCTTCTTCCCCTCCAAAATTCAATTTAGGCAGGTTATGGTCATTGTAGAAATGTTCACATTACTGAAGCTTTTGAGCTGTTGTCTGAAGAGGGAATATATTCCATGTGGCTAATCTTGCCATTATTTTCTGGAGGGAAAAACAAAGGAGTGTATAAAAAAAAGAGCAATTTTATACATCATCTAAAGCATTCCGGCATACCAAGGATCATGGCAGTTTTCTTGGGTTTTTATGACTGAAGAAAATCAGCAATAATATCTCAGAAACTACAATTCCATTGAGCCAGGTAATGATCGATTTTTGTGCAAGTACTGGCTTATGTGCCTATTGAGTGTATGAGTGCACAAATAATGAGATGTATAGTGCAGAGCTATATGGTACTGTGTAAGCAAATGAGTATTACACAAGGGTACCTTTCACAAAACCTGTGATTTTTTAAAAAACTGTCTTATTTGTTTACTTTTTAAAAAGCGATGCTTGAGCTGAAATATAGTAGTGATTTTTTTCATGGCAATTAGACTTGCTTTGATGTTGTTTTTTTAAACAGGAGACTGAAAATTTGCACAATTGTTAGAATGTGATGATGTGTGTAAGGCAATGTTAACATGTTGCATCACTTCAGTTCACATTACCTCACAAAGTATTTGCTGTGTCAGAGCAGAACTTAAGCTGCATATAAGCACCTGCATATTGCTGTGGGTCTGAAATTTCCCTGCATCCTGTGAGTTCTGCTGGTCTCCTTGGTCTTTATGTTATCTATAGAAGTAATGACCTCTAGCAGACAACCCTATGGTGTTGGTGTTAGCAGATGGTACTGAATTTCACACTGTTAAGCCAAGGCATCTATTTGTGTGTAGGTACATAAAGGTATGGAGGCTTTAGAGCCCCTGTTATTTTCCCTCAAATATTTTCCTCTGGGGTTGTCTTTTTCAAGACTTAGTTATGAGTGAATTTTCAAAAAATATTGTTTGACTATTTTAAATCACCAGGTTCCTCTCTGCTGCTGGAAATTAAAGCTGTATTTGTCACAGGAGCTGGATTTCTGGATTGTTACAACAGTCCCTGCTTACCTAAATCAGTAGCAAGAGACAAGTTTAAAATTGCACATATAATGATTGCAGGTTGAGTAGAAGCTCTTAGTCCACTCATTTCCTTCAGAAAGCTGTTGTGGACAATTGAAAGCTGTTTAAGGAAGAAATTGCCTCCATTTTAAAAATGCAGAAGTATCTGAGCTGATAAGAAAGCATTACTTTCAGCAATTCAGATAAGAACTCTTTTCTACCAGACACGTCCTACATGACTAATCATAGCTTTCCAAAGTGATCTGCATCCAGCTGACATGGTAGCCATTAGCAATAGAAGGGTTGGATTTTTGTTTTGAAGTTGGATTTTTGGTTGTACATAGTATCCTGCTCCTGTACTGCGTTATACATGCTCAGGTCATGCCAGCACTAAAATACTCAGGTGTTGGTTGAATAAAATCTTTTCTTATGCAAGGGAATCCAACTCCTCTGGTTAGGAGTTACCCTAACAACAGTTTGTTTGGTGGTCTTCACAAGGTGTATATCTTGAATTAGAGCAAATATATAATATTTTGAGCTCTTACAAGCATAGAAAAGTGATTAAATGAGAAATAAAATGCTTGCTTTGTACTTTGAAGTAAAGTTTTTGTGGTAGCTGCATTTTGAATTTACATTTTATATCAACCATATGAAAAACAGAGAATACAATGGCTTTACCTATGACAGTGTGGTCTCAAGTGTTACTTCAACTTGAGGCAGGAATTGCTACAGAATGCAATTCCTCTGCAGCTACATTGTTTTCTGTCCTGCACCTTCCCTCCCTGCTTCCTTCCTTGTAAACTAGAAATGTTATTTCTGTAACAGGTGAATCAGGGATGCTGCAAACAATGCACCTCAGTTTCTCCTTGCACGGAACCATCCAGTAGTGTGGATAATGTAGTGATCCCATGGAAAAAAAAAACAACAGGCAATTAAAAGACCATTTCTATCATGCACATGGTCCTTCCTCACTTATTTGCACTATTTTCTTCTGACTTGTAGCGTCCCTTTCTTTGTTTATTCCCAGTTTTCAGTCCTTAAGAGCTCCCAGTGCCAGTTTTGGTATTTCACTTCTGCAATGCCTTTGTTGTTACACCTTTCCAAACCAGCTGTAGACAACCTTGGATCCAAAATACCAGTAAGAGGCCTCTTTAAACTTTGTGAGTCACAGGAGACATACTTGCCTCGGGTTTGACTGAAGCTAGTGCTTCAGCCTGTTCTTTCCTGCCACAGGGATGTTGGTTTTTCTCATGTGTGGCATCATTCCGGTTCATTGGCACAGGGTTCAGATGTAAGAAATCCAAGTCTGAGGAGGTCTGCAATGCAGTGCTGAGTAGCAGCATCCTTGGCCTGAGGTAAGCACTGCAAAAGATCTTGAGACCAAAGTGCCCCTCGTTGTTTTCTGTGGGACATCCCTGATACCAGGTAGCATTCCACTGGATGAAATTGCAGATTCTTTCTCTTGCTTCCTCAGCCTGTAAACAAAGGGCTGGTAAAGAGAAATTAAATTCTAACAAGATCAGGTGAGTTATGTCTCCTCTTACCAGGGAGTCTCCAATTTGCTGCTGGTAAGTGAATTTGCCAACCCCTGTTCCAGAACTCTGTTGTTTGCAGCTATTTTCAAGAAAAATCCTGCACTTGGAAAGAAAATTGGTATACCTTCCAATTTCTAAGTCTGTGTGGAACAATCAATCCACATTTTCACAAGCACTCCCTTTACAGTTATTAAGCCTACAGACTTGGGTAGAGGTTTAAATTCCCTTGTAATATTCTTGGCTCTAGGAGCTGGGGGTTGAAGAAAAATGCCATGTACTGCAAGGTGTGAACACATTGTGTGCTAGTGAAACTGTAAGCCTTCAGAATTGTGTGCATTTTTTCTTGTGCTGTGGAATAAAAATCAAAATTAATAGCGCATAAATCCAGAAGTCTGCTCTGTAAGTCTGTGTCATAGAGATTATATTCAGATGGCTGTGGAATATATTTTGGAAGAAACTGTTTCACGTACAATAAAAAAAGGTTTTTGAGTATTGGGAAAAATCTACTTTTCTACAGACAAAACCTGTTTATTTGAGCAAAAGACTTGTGAACAGATAGCCAATATAAGGCTTTGTCATGCCCAAGGATATACCTGAATGTCACTGTGGGCTTTACACATCTTTGGAGTTTTTTGTCACATGTAATATCTCACCTAGTTTCACAATTTGCATTTCATCTTTCTCAAAGTTTTATGAACTCTTCTGCTGGTATACATTGTTTGTGTGGCTTGTAAATACAGTCTCTGCTCTTAAGGCTTATCTACAACAAAAAAAGAACTAACTAGTGCAAAGGAGAGGAGCCATGGAATCATAGGAATAATAGTTAACTGTGTCTTATTCTTGGTTCAGAATGAGTGCCTTCTCCTTCATTAACTGAATAAAAAGATTAAAAATTGTTTAATGAAATGTTATTTTGTTTCAGAAAAAAGAAATCTCCATAAATCCAAACCAATTATTTCAGAATAACTAGATAGACAAGCCCTTGCTAAATCTGCTCACTTGCTGCTTACTAGCAAAAATGTCAGTCTGGTTTTGATGAAGTGCTATAGACTCAGTTTTGTGGGTGGGGAATGTGCAGATTTTGGATTCTACACTTGTGGTCCTTCAAAGATTTGTGAGAAGTTTCCCGATGTGCGATTACAGCACTGTGGAACTGCTGTTATCAAAATAAGTGATAACCACACTGGCTGTGAGCTGATGTTGGCTAGCGTAAAACTGGCTCTTCCTGATGGCTTCTGGACACTGCAGTCTTTGTTGGCACTGATCTTGTACATGTTTCATGAAAGGTGTGTATCAAGATTATATCTAGGAATGTGACCTGGTAGATTGATAAATAGAATTACAGAATGTCCTGGCTTGGATGGGACTTTAAAGATCATCTAGTTCCAGCCTCCACCTTTTACTAGACCAGATCAAATATTTTAAATCAAATCCTGCACGTAAAATTGAAGGTCTTTTCTGGGTATAGTTAATGAGGTACTGTAAAAAAAAAAAAAAAAGGGACATTTCCAACATTACAAGGAGATTACAAAGTGTCATATGGTTTGTGTTGTGCTTTGGGCAGAAGTGCCCAATGCCATACATATACAAAGAACATTTAAAAAATGGTCATAACTGTGTTTTGCCTTTAAACACCATTTTAATTCTTATAAAAAGACAGTTCCCTGGCTTCGTGCGTGTTATAAAAAGTGACAAGTTATGCACTCTCTTATGCTCTGATCCTGTCTGACTTCATCTACCAAGCATCGTCAAAGTGGGTAACACAAGAATCCCTCTGTATGGCATGGATGACTTGGCTTAATTTCTATCCCTGGTGTCACTTAAAACCTTTTATATCCAAAGATGATACCTTTTGAATAAAATGTAAAACTGATCTACTGGCCTTTAAGTTTCTGTTATGAGATACTAAATATTTTCCCTAAAACATTTCATATCCCTTCACCTGTTGTGTCCACAAATAGAAATTGTGCACCAAAGGACTAGAAAGAAGTTGTTTACTCTGTCATCATTCTCTTTGTATTGTTCTCTAAAATTCAGGAAATCTCATTTGTTAGATCTTAATTAACGTGCTCTTCAGGAAGCCTCAAATGCATTGAAGGGATGGGATGGGGGGTTTTTATACCTGAACTGTTTTCCCCTTGATGATTAGCTTTACACAGGAGATGACTTCCTGCATTAGGCTGTTTTCCATCTCTTGTCAAGAGAAAACAAGTCAAACTGGCAGATTTGGGCAGAGCTGCCATGTAATATTTTATGCACATTAACTAAAAGCTGTGTTCTGGATTTGGCTCTAACAGCTCACAGAGCATCCAGAAGCCAGGTACTGATAATATTTCTTCTACTGTGATCCCAAGAGTGGAGCCCTTTCCTTTACAGAGCTTGCTGAGATTGTTTTGAATTGAAATGCTGCAGCTCAGTCCAGGGACTGAGTGCACTTGACTTCTGTACATGGTTGACTGTAGTGAATATTGTAGGTGAAATTTGCATGCTTGGTGTCACTTTCCTCTCAAAATCCCTGCATGTGAGCATGAGAAGTACTGAGAAGTAAACTGATCTTTCTTGTTGCCTTTTGCTTTTGAGTGTGGTATTGGTATACTTTGTGGCCTCCCTCTGTTGTGACATCTATCATTTAGTTGTACACCATTTCCCATCTCTGCATGCTGTTGTGCAACCACCTGAGGGCCTAACATCATCTTCCTAATCCTCACCCACTGGTGAGGATTTAGTTTAAAAACCTGTTGAGTACCCCCATTGTAACCTGTATCAGTTGACTTACCCTTATGCATGTGCTTGTTGACTGCTTCAGAAAACCCAAGTTTTAAACATGGAACTTCTTTGGATGGTGTTTGACTCTTTTCAAGCAGATTGTTTTTATGCAGGTCTTCACTAATTCTAGCTGCTATTATATATTATAATATTATATATTATTATATATTACTTTTCCTTGTACAGACATAAAGATTGCATGCTTGTATGTAGTTCCCCAAAATGTGCATTAATGATTGGTTTGTAACTTCCGTGTCTTCACATACCAAAATTATCTTAAGTGAAGGTCACGTACAACGGCAAATTCACCTGTTTCATTCTCCTGTGCTCTCTAGAGTGGATCCAATTTGGTCCTGGCAATTTGTTGATGTTCATTTTGGTTATGGGGGTGACACACATCTTCTGTGCTTAATTTAGTTTCAGACAGATCCTTTGCCAAGCTTCTCCATGCTCCCAAATATGCACATTCTCACTCATCAGAATGCTGGAATAAGGCTTACTGTTTCTTCTAAGATGTATACCATACAAAAAGTTCCTTTAGTTCTTCACAGTGCCTTCCTGCTTGTAAGACCTCCATTTCTTGCGCTAGCCTCACCTTGCCCCACTGAACTAGCTCGTTCATTTTGTGCTCCTAGTGGGTTGCAAGAAGTTTTGTCTGGTTTGAATTCATTTCACCAGTTACTACTTAAACTGTTTTTGCATGTCTACTTGTATTTTTACCTCCAAACTGGAGTTTGTGGTCCTTGTGTTTTTCTCCAGCTTGTAAATTCAGCTTTTTGAATGTGCTCTTAATTCTAGTAGACTCTTTTAGCTTGCTGTTGGTCATACTGGCTTCTTTCACTATATCAAGCCCTTCCCAATAGAAGGTATGCATTAGCAAAGCATCTCCAGTATAATCTTCGTTGGTAGTTCTTATGTTGTCTGTAAGGACATCATTTTCTTACCTACCAATTCTAGCTTATTTTTAAATACTTGCCAATTTTTTCATAGCTTCACTGTATGAGGGTCGATGCCTCATGTTGGATTATTTTAGCAAGCATTTCCCCTTAAGGATAAGTTGAATCTTAGTGTTATGTAGCTGCTATTAAAGACAACTTCTACTGAAAGGTTTTGCTTCAGGTGTCCCTTGGTACCATCCCAGTAGTTGCATTTACCATTGTGGCCTTCCTAGCCACTTTCTCTGTAGTAGAGTCACTGATAGCATCCAAACATTTCACCTCTTAGGTCACCCAAAGCCCTTGTGTTTTCTGCCCTTGCTGCCTCTCTGATTTCTCCCAGCACATCAGTTATCACTTGCTCATACAACCCCATCGTTGAATTCAGAGGTTGTAAGGATAATTCAGAGTGATCGATTTAGTTCTAAATGAAAAGAACTGCAAATACTTACATGCAAGGAGAGATGTATTTACATAACCATTTCTAAAAGTATTGTTTAAGTTGACTGAGCAGGCAGCAGATGAAGGATAAAAGGGGAGGAAAATGCCAAAATAAGGCATTGTAATTGATGATGGATGTGTCATTGATGAACAAGAAAATTGAGGTGATTTGATTAGTCTTTTCTAAGTAATATTATATGTGACTACTTATGAAAGAAACTTATTTCTTACAGATGAAATTCTTTAGAATATTCATGTTCTAATAACCATTGCTTTTCAATTGGAATTACGAGATAAATTCTCTGCCATTTCCACTGTATTTTGCAAGGCTGCTCTTCAAAGGAGTGATGAAGGCTGTTTGATTGGATTATAAAGTAATTTAATTCTAAAATTTGCAAATTATCACTGTAATGCAAAAAGAGCATTTTGTGTATTTTATTAATTATTTTATATTTCATGTTTTAATTAAATTCCCAAATATTAAGTATAAATATTTATTTCATACTCAGCACTGGAGCTGAAATGCAGTCAATATGCAAGTGTTACTCATAACAGTTTATTCTGACCCCAGTTTCAATAAAATGAGTGGCGTGCTGATTTGAAGCCATGTTAACAGAGAGAATGGTCAAATTAATTTATTCCTTCTTAATAATGCGACAATATTATGAACTGAAGCCTGGAAAGCTTCTAGTTAGAAGGGGAAGGTGGAGAAGCAAAGTAAGTACATAAAGATGAATAGGAGAAGTAGTAAAAATAATAAGATGGATAAAAAGAAAAGGGAAATAGAAGATTGTTAGTTGACTGTAGTAGGAAAGACATTGATGTACCTACAGTCTGGGGAATGAGATGCTGGATAGGGTCCTGAGGGTCCTGGTCCATGGCAACTGAATGTGAGTCACTGTGCCCTGGCAGCCAGCAGGGCCAGCCCTGTCCTGGGGGCATCAGGCACAGCCAGGGGAGGGAGGGGATTGTCCTGCTCTGCTCTGCACTGGGGCAGCCTCACCTCCAGTGCTGGGGGCAGTTCTGCGTGCCACAATTTAAAACACACTCCCAGGCACCTGGTGTGACTCTTGGGGTGTCCTGTGCAGGGCCAGGAGTTGGACTCAGTGATCCTGATGGATCCCTTGCAACTCAGTATATTCTCCAGCTCTATGAAGATTTTGATAGCAAGTGGTAAAAGAAGAGAATGCAACAGCAAAAAACCCCAGCAGTTTTGGTTCTCTGGTGATTCAGTGTGCATCTTCAGAATGCCAAAAATGGCTAAGAGCAGCATGATGATACTTTAAGTAATTTCTGTGTAGTGTTCTGCCATATCTTTCAAGCCAGCATAGATCTCTCCTTTCATTGTTAAATAACATCAGCTGCATTCCCTTAGGAGAAGAGAGTGAATCTTTACCGTAATTTTTTCTTTATGTAGCTCAGCAAGCCACTATTCCCTCAGCTGTCAGTATCTATCACCAAAGAACCAGCGTATACTCCTCTGCTTCTCTGATAATCCATCTCAAAGTTCCTCTCTCTGTGTCACTGAGTGCTGCCAGAGATGTATTCTGTGCTTCTGAATCTGGGAAAACTACAAATGCTACTTCGTGGTGAAAGCCCCAGAAATTTTTTTCATATTGCTGTTCCATCTCCAGCTACACCTTCATGATAAGCATTTAGAAATGGAAGAGTTTCTTGTAAAGATGAGTTTTCTGAGAGTACTATGGTTTTGTGAGGAGCGTTACTCAGTTTTTCTGACACATCCTCTGTGGAACTGTTTTGCCAAATGGTGTTAGAGATACATGCATACACAGAAGAGTCTTGAAGAAGGGAGGAGATGTTGCATTTTAATTCTTGTTTGGGAAGAGGTCAAAGATGCCCCATTTATGGGATCTGCTGTTTGTGAAATCCTTCAGAGATCAATGGTGTTTTTATTTAAAGATTTAAGTGTCTCTCCCAGCCCTTTAACTTTTTTCCCTTAGTCCATGTTTCTAGGTTTGTCTCTGAAAGTAATGAAAATCCCCTGCAGCACTACAGGCTGGGGATGGTGTGGCTGGACTGCAGCCAGGCAGGAAGAGACCTGGGAGTGCTGGTTGAGAGCAGCTGAACACGAGCCAGCAGTGTGCTCTGGTGGCCAAGAAGGCTGAGGGCATCCTGGCCTGGATCAGGAATGGCGTGGCCAGAGTAGCAAGGATGTCATTCTGCCCCTGTGCTTGGCACCAATGAGGCTGCACCTTGAGGGCTGTGTCCAGTTCTGGGCCCCTCAGTTTAGGAAGCATGTTGAGGTGCTGGAGCTTGTCCAGAGAAGGGCAGCAAGGCTGGGGAAGGGTCTGGAGCTGTGAGGAGCAGCTGAGGGAGCTGGGGCTGTTTAGCCTGGAAAAAAGGAGGCTTGGAAGAGACCTTACCACTGTACAACTGCCTGGAAGGAGGGTGTAGCCAAGTCTCTTCTCCCAGGCAACCAGCAACAGGACTAGAGAACAAAGCCTTAAGCTGCACCATAGCTCCCTAGCTAAACCTAGGGAGGTTTAGACTGGACATTAGGAAGAATTCCTTCATGGAAGTGATTGGTCATTGGAATGGGCTTCCCAGGGAGCTGATGGAGTCACCATCCCTGGAGGTGTCTAGGAAGAAACTGGATGTGGCCCTCAGCGGCATGGTCTAGTTGACAAGGTGGTGTTTGCTCATAGGTTGGACTCAGTCTCAAAGGTCTTTTCCAACCGAGTTGATTCTGTGATTTCCTGTTCTAACTTCTTTTAAAGTTGAGATGCAGACATTCCAGTTATTTCTTTGTCTACTCCTGTGCAAGATCATGCTTGTCATGCTGTCGGTCCTTCCCTACCCCAGGCATGTAGGTGATTGAAAAAGCTTTTCTCTCATGAATCTCCTGTCCCCGTATTTGTCAGCACTTAGCCCAAGTTGCAGTACAACAGGATCACTATGTTAAATGTGTGGAACTGATGCCAACTCTTGTCATGCGATCTTAGAGGTTCACTCATACAGTGTTGTCTCTCAAAGGTCAGCTCTACTAGAGAAGCATTCAGCAGTCAGTATTTGGACAGTACAGCCCCCTGAGAAGGATAGATTTGAATACTCACTTGATATGAGGAGCTGGTCTCTTACCCAAGTAAACCTCTTCCAAATGAGGCCTTACTCTGTCAGTGTATTTGTGGTATTTTTAGTCTTCTGTGTTTTTTTAACTCCTTCCTCGAGTTTATGTACATTCTTGCCCATTGATGCTGTGCCCTAGCACTGCTGTGTCTGTGAAATCAAGCTGGTTTTGTGTTTGCTGGTTTAAAGCTCAAAACAGTTGGTTCCTGACCACCACCACCACCCCCTGCTTGCCAAGATATCATCTGATACGCCAAATTAAGATGCTGTGAGACTTGCAAATTCTGAATTGGTGACCTATTCTGTTCGCTTTCCCTGTCATTAGCTGTTAGAAAGCTAATGCTAAAGCTGCTAGAATTAGCAGTATGTGAAATCTGTGACATGATGGTTTTTGGAATTTTACTCTAGTAAGCTTGTCCAGTTCAGTAGTTAATCGATTACTACTGGCTGTATTCTGAAGATGAAACAGTTAAATTACCACTGGAAACAGTGGAGTGAGAAATATCTTCCTTAAGCATGTTGTAATTCTTGTCTTTAAGAATGTTGTTTGTTTGTAGAGGTGTTTGTTTCTTGTTTATTATGTTTTTTTACCTAAGGAAAGTAGTTTAAACTCTTTGTCCCTATGCTTATCTCCGGAGTTGCAGCTAGCTCATCTGCAGTCAGCAGTCTGGCATTACTTGTTTTCCTGAAGCAAATCTGTAAGTTTGCCCCTAAAGCATAATTGTCAACCATGAATTTAAATAACTCAGTACTGCTATAAAATGACCAAGGAAGCTGCATGATTAGGGTGACAAGTCATGTGGCTGGTGAAGCACAGCTCCTTTCCTGCTCATTAAAAGTGTAATTCTTCAGTCAGAGTTAGGGACCTTTATTTCTGTAGTACCAAATGTGTAAGAGCATTATAGCATGGATATAAAATAATTATTTTGAGTTATTGGAAATATATGTTTATAGAAGGAAATATTCTGTATATAAGTCCAGTCTTGGCACAATACAGACAGATGTTAATGAGCTATTTCCCAAGAAAGCTTCCAAATTCATTTAAAATGAAGGTGCAAGATGGGTGCATTGTTTAAAATTAGAATGCAAGTTGGTATCTGAACAGCAAAGGAAAAGCCTGATTGTTTCTACAGTGGGAAAGTTTAGGAATGTGTCTGCAAGATTGTGGTGTTGTTGCAACTTGTTTTCTTAGCCCATTAATCAGAATGATAAAGTGGTGACAGGAGGTACTCTGCTTGCATCCGGAATGTCTTCCTGATGTACCCTCATGATTGATGTGGTTCATTTTAGAGATGTCTGCAAGAGAGCAGCATCAAGCACAGACTACTGTGACTGGAAAGAAAGATTTTATCATAAATTCTAACACAGTAAAGAGAAAGTTGTTTGCTTTGCCAGGAGTCAGGACATCTTTCAAAACAGTTTTATGCAAAGCTATGAAACAATGTGATTAGAAACCCCTGTGCTCTTCCCTTAATTCAAAGGAGGTGAAACACTTCTCTGAAAGGAGTTTGTATGACAAACTACAAGAGTTTTAAGATGTTTTTATTGCTGTTTTCTATGGGCAATATATATATTATATATATATTATTCTTAATATCTATCTTATATATATATTATTCTTAATAGAATAAAGATTTTTTTGAACTACGTTCGTTAAATGGGAGTTTGCTTCATACTTGCAATTTCCAAATCTGCTAAACCTGAAGTTAATTACAGACATGATATAAATGTCACAAATATTAAAGTCTGCATGGAACATTTAAAATCCCTCTTCCTCCTTTTTTTTTTTTTTTTTTGTTTTTTGGGGNTTGTTCTTCTTCCTTATTTTCTTTTCCTTAGTTCCTTGTCAAATTTGAAATATTTAAATGTGGGGTGAGTTGTTGTTGTTTTTGTTGTTTGTTTGTTTTTGGGGTTTTTTTTGTTTTTTGTTTGTGTCCTCTGTCAGTAGGGTGTTGTAAGAGAGTTAACAATAAGCATACAAGAATCCATAGGTATTTTTTTGCCAAGCTTTACTTGTTTCCCCATCTGTGTAAAAGCCACCCTTACTGGTGCATATCCCTGTGGGGACCTTCTGAGCATGAGAGCAGCCATATGTCAAGGCCAGAGCTGGCCACCAAAATCAGTGTTGCCTCTTTATTGTGAGAATGCCCTTCCTGTAGACAATTAAATGAATTAATGATAATTCTAAATCACTGTATAGTGAGGCAAATAAGATGTATGATGAGACATTATTTATGAAATAAGGTGGTTGATTTTAATAGCCTTTGGGATGGCAAGTTGAGAATGAAACACATAGATTAAGATTTTTATCAAGTAGCATTATATAAAGATTTTGGCAATAGGAAACAAGAACAGGAGATATTAGTTTTTAAAACAGTTCCTGCAGCTGTTATTAATCATGCAGATAATGCATAATATAAGATGGTTACATAAGATCCCTCAATTTAAGGTTGCCCTTAAAATTGTAATTTGAATCTGAAATGGAACTTTCTTCTGAGGTAGTGGCAGCATTGTTGTCTGAGAGCTGCTGAAGACTCATTAGCAAGAAAGGAAGGGAAACGGATGGAGCTTGGAGCTAGCACTCCCACATTGCCTGTGGACAGTTTGTTGAAACAAATTCTCAGATTTTAGCCGAAGCTGCTCAGAGCCTGCAGCGCTGGAGATCCCTGCGGGACCCTTTTGTTTGATGCAGGTGAACAGGGGATGGCAAGTCCAAGGCAGCTGACCTTGAACAGGGGTCATCAAAACGGCTGTTGGTAATGAAGCAGTGCAAAAATACCTAAGGCTCACTGAGAACAGTATCAAATCTCAAAAATGCATTTCTTGTATTCCCGGGCAACACATTATCAAAAAGACTGCGGGCAAAAACACCTGCCTTACTATAAATAGTAGGTGTATAGGTTGACAGCAATTGCCATCTTGTGTACAGTGATGTTCCTTAAAGTGCTCAGTACCTGCTTTGGCTCAGTTACAGCTGCCATAAAACTTTCAAATAATATGAGCATCTTGCATGATGGTCTACTTTACGTAATAAAAATGGAGTTATACTCTTTTTAATTACACTTGCAAGTAAGACAGTGTGATTGGCCTGGTAACTGTGAGTCTTGGAAGTTAAGTGCCCTCTAAGGATTTTTCTTAGTAAGTCTTGCCAAGTTTTGCAAGATATGGGAGGAGGGGTTAATTGATAGCTTTATTAAATCTGTTTTCTTAATATTAAATAATTAATTTGATATACATTTCAGGTACAGTAGACATTGCTGTCAATGGTATTTAGTTTTTACTTCCCTTTTGGTATATAAATAGCATGTTAATTTTAAGAATCACTCTCTAATCACTCTCTACTGCCATTGTTCACTTTTTTTTTTTTTTGAGGGCTCATAATATCATCTAATAAGTAGTTCATGTAGCACAATATCATCTTTTAGGTACCTAGATTCTGTAATTAGCTTACAAAGTTGTAACTCCAGATTAGTAGTTTTGCCTATTAAATCTATAGCATTAATGAGTGCTCTTTCCCATGACAAAGGAAAAGACATTTTTAAAAATCACGGAGACAGGTGCTTCCTGCTTTCTCCTTCCTGAAGCATATGTAAGCACAGCATTTATGAGAGCTATTTAGCCAAACTAATGAGCAACTGGGAATGCTGGCTTGTGGATACAGGGGGAGCAGCACTCCAGGTTGTCTGCTCCTGTGTGTGTGTGTGTTCACTTGTCCTTGCTCATCAGCTGCGTGGTGTCTCTGGCCCTCTAACCCCCTGTCTCTCCAGCACTGGGTGTTTGCAGTTGCAGAGTTGGAGCATGCTGCCTGGTGGAGAGCTCAGCCCTGTCTCCAGGAATGGGTGCAGGGAGCATCAGCTGATCCTCCTTGGAGAGGCACCCACAGCCCAGCACACAGCTTCACTGAAGCTGCTGCGGGCCACAAGGCAAGCACACCAAATGTCAGGCACCTGGCTGCAGATAAATAATGCCTGGTGTGCTGGACAAGACAAGATACTCTATGTTTTAATTGTGGGACTGGAGCATCTGCATGCCCTTGCTCCAGAGGAGAAGGAAGTAGCTCACCTTTCTGGAAGACAGAGATATAAGTTGTCTGAAGATTTGGGATAACACTGATTTGCTTCATTTATGCCATTTGTTGTTCAGCTATAAACTTAAAAAGTTTGAAGTTTCTTCTCTAATGAAGTTATTTGGCTAATGTGGGTCTATTAACCCTAGAAATATATAGTGCACAGTCCCAGCCTGACTCATAATAGTTTTAATTTTAAGGAGTGAGCACGACTCCTTGGGTTATGTGTCTTTATTGAGAACATCTCTGTTAATAATGTTTCCTATGAGTAAAGCATCATTTTGGAAGTCTACCGTCATTGTTTTAGAAGTGATACACAGAATGGATGTAGTTTAATTGTAGTGAGGTTAAAGGATCCTGCAGTGTTCCAAACATTTAATGCTTGGCTCCAATTTTTCTGGAGTCTAGACCTTTGAATAGACAGACTTTTCTGTAGTCCATTTCAAGATAATTTTAGGTTTTCTGAGTTACTAATTCAATTGATAAAACTGGATTTAGTAACCAAACCAAGGCAACTGTCAGAATAAACAGCACTGAGGTATTCTGCTAATGTCAATAGCAGCATCATCCTTATCCACATTTTCATTAGTGTTTATGATGTGCAGAAGACAGATATTTAATAATAGGGGCAGGTATAAAAAGAATATATTGCCTTCTAGAGCAGTCTAAATTGTTAATTCAGTAGTAGAAGCCTTAAACAGAGTAATAGATCCTAATAATTTGCGTGGTCAAACAACTAAAAGCTTGGACATGGTTGTTGTTACTGGTATTTTGTAACTTGGAAACACTCTGGATAGCTTCATGTTAGGAATGTTAGAGGTCCTTATCTTGAGTATAGATAATTCCGAAGACAGATCTTATGGAAACTTGCGTAACTGCTTCCCTAAATATACTGAGTTTCCTAGGTGTTTTTCTGAGAGATACCTTGTGCTGTAATTTCTGATAGTACAACCTGTGTCCTCAATATGATACACAGGACTCCTGGTAGTGATCAAAGGGTTACTCTTTCTGAAGCAAAGTAGCAAAGTGTTGAGACTTTACTAAAATATAATGCAGACTGCTCCCAAGTTATGGACATATAAATATGTGTTCCTGGAAATCCATACTGTTTATGGATATATAGCACTTGCTGCTGTTTATCACAGATAAGACCATTTGTCTTGATTTTTTTTTAACCTCTTGATAATAGTGAAATGTGACATCTTCCCTTATAATACTGTATAATGATGTTCTAATGCTGCCGGTAAATCCATACTTGGCGTAATACAGTGAGATATGTAAGTTTTCCTATGTTTCAAGCTGCTTTATGTGTGGGGTTTTACTGTAAGAAAACTGTATCATTTGGCTGCATGCCACAAAATAAATTGCAACAAAGATCCCTTTAAAATCCTCTGCTTCTCAGCCTTGGGAAGGAGGAAACAGCATCATCCATTTCTGTAAGAAAGCAGTCGCCCCAGGCTGAGACAGCACACAAAATTTGTTTCATAATAAAAGGCTTTTTAAAATAAACTTCAAGGGGAATTACTGTTGTCAAGTCAAAAGCTTTCAGTTAAAATTCATATAAATTAGCCATGGAGAAAGGTGTTATTACTCTGTTGTTGTGCAGCAAGGTGCATAATTGCTGAAGACCTGTATTTTGCAGGAAACTGCAATCTGCATGCAATCTACATTTTGTCTTATCACAGCACGGTACAGAACACGTATGGATACTTTTTTGGTGCAGAGATGATAAAGATGGTAATGATCTTTAAAATTAGCTTTAAATTAAGAGGTTGTTATGGCCATAGGGGTGCCTGTATTCTTACCCACCTTAAGGCATATTTTTTTGCTTTGACAACAGCAGGGGCCTGTATGTGCTGTGTGTTTGTTAATTCAGCAAATCACAGAAGGGTACTTAAACTTATCTTGGCACTATGTATAAGAGAAACTAAGAGTATTTCAATGGCAGGAAGTACAGGACTTCAGATTGATGTGGCTCCCATTCTTCATCTTCTTTTGTTTTGCAGTCCACTCCTTTACACCTAGCAGCTGGCTACAACAGGGTTCGGATAGTCCAGCTTCTGCTTCAGCATGGTGCAGATGTACATGCGAAGGACAAAGGGTATGTAAAATTACCTGATTTATTACCTGTTTGCAGCAGTGGTTTTGTATTAGTCGAGATAAAGAATTCTTTGGTTCACATTGCAGCATAATCCAAATAGTTGTCTAAGAATGCGATATCTGTGTGCTTCAGATTAGTTGTGATTACATTTGTTTCAAGTCTTCTTTTACTTCCACTCACAGACTACCCTTTGAAATTAGGGACTAACAGCATTATTTTTGGAAAGGATAGGGAGAAGATACAAGGGCTTAATGAAAGATGTGCTTTGAAAAACTTATTTATGATCTCATTATCCTGTTTCAAATATATGGATGTAATTCCAAGTAGCATCAATAATGCTCATGTGCTCACAACGAGTGGTCCTTGTAGATCTATCTTTATTGAAGCTGACAGCAAAAATCAGGATACAGTAGAGGCTAAACTATTCTATTTTTGCATTAAGTAGTTATGTTAGATATCAGCAAAGTGCACAGCAGTCAGAAATCTGAAATTATACATGCTGTGCATTGTTCTCAGCCATACATTTCTTATCTCTAAGATGATGATTTTCATGATGGTTGTATCGGAAGGCTTAGTCCTAACATTGTAGAAATTAGGTCCCTAGTTAAAGGCATACATTTTGTATTCAGAATAGAAGTAAGATATGTGTGTGCTGTCTCCAGCAACAAACTCCTGGCACTTCCTACATTTTCTACTGAGTCCAGTCTAGTGTTAGAAGTGATTTTAAATTTTGTTGGCTTCTTTCCTTTTTTTCCTTTCCTCTCCAAAGCAGTTCTAAGTGTACTTAAACTCTTAAAGTTTGACTAATTGTAGCTTTTTCATCTGTTCATTTACCCCAATGGCTTTTTTTAAACAGTATTGTTGTTAAATGCGTAATGACATATTATGCAAGTCAAAAACAAAAAACCCCACAATAAACCAAAACACTCCACAACGCCCCCCAAAACAGAAAACACAACAAAACACCTTCCCTCCTGCCTCCCAAAAAAACCCCACAAAAAATAAACCACAGAAGTCCTACAGTAAAGCTCCATATAATACCTATTCAAGTTGATCCAGCATTATTTAAGCAAGTTGAAGATATTTTTCACCTTTCCAAAATTTCAACATCAGCCGGTAGAAAATTCTAGTAAAACTACTAATGTAGTTTTGAACAATTTGCTTGGAATGTATGAAAGGTAGTTAAGTTGAACTTGAACTCGAGGCTGGAGCAGGAGGGGAAGGAAAGCAAACAAAGAAAGGAAAACCTTTCAATACTTACTCTGTACTGTACTTTAAAACAACCCAAATATATTTAGAAACATCTAACCTCCTAGTGAACTCCCACTTTTTTTTAATGATACCACACATTTAGAATCACTGTGGTGTTTTATTTTACCTTACTGTTTCTTTAAATAAGAAACATAATTTATAAGTAAATGGGCAATAAATAACTGTCACTTTTCATTTAAGAGCTAAATTAGGCTACATTGATTTTCTTAGAACTCTTAGGTTCTCTTCAATGGAGTCAATTCAGAGAAAGTGCTTAGGAATTGTTGTGTATTTTCAAAATGGTCACCACTTCTAGTTACTCCCAAAGAGAAGCCCAGCCAAAGAAGCAGCTCTTTCTCCACTGGTCTTTCCAAGCTCTTACAGCTGTTGTGCTGGCAGAGGGGAGGGGATGCTGTAGAGGTGGCCAGGTCCATTGCAGCAGTGATTGTCTTTGCTTACAGGCCTTGAAGCCCTCAGTCCTCTGAGATGACCATCATTTTGGAAGGGGACAGGTTTTTGGAATGCTCTCTGGAATGGACAGTCTCTCTCTGTCTCACACATGCACCCTTAAGTTGTAATTAAGAAAAGTAATGATAGAAAAAACAGTCTGAAAAATTTCCCCCAAACAAATTTTCCTCTCCTGTGACAAATGTGTTGCTGCTTTTGAGAGCATCCACCTTAAAATTAAATTTATTTAATTGCTGTCTGCTACTTGCTGTCCTAATTCTCTCTGAGTTAGTTTTGCAGTCCTGGGAATTACCCCCTGTATTTTTCATAGATGTTATGGGGCTAATTATAGTTTTTATGTATTATGTGTGCTGATCTGTTGAGCCATAACTAGCCTGTCATGCTTGGCTTGAATTAAACTCATTTTGTCCTCTGCAGTAATTGCCCATCTTGCATCTCCTTTTCAATGCATGACTTCTATTACATCTTGTGCTTCTGACTAAATCCCTGTTATTTACTTTGCTAGTGTCATTTTTAAGTATGGCCTGCAGTAATATAACTCTACAAAAATTACAGGGACTCTCTTAGAAGTATCTTGAACAGTTAAATGTTGTACTGTAAAAAACGGAGGAAAATCAGGTCATTCCACCGTCTAGAGCAGCAATTTGAGTCTGCTTTCTATGGATATTTGTACATCTTCATAAAATACCCAGGAGTTATGTTAGTGTTATCTGGGGAGTTTTGCCTTCCACATAGCATTTTAAACAGGAGTTCCTATTTTGGCAGAAGCAGAACACTTTTGAGGAAATTGAATGTGGAATGGGATTTTTCCCCTCCTTAATAGCTTCAAGAAAGATCACATCAAAGCCAGTTAATGCTAGTCTTAATGGTAGATTAAACATCTGTGGCCTGTTAAGGGAAAAAACAAACTCTCAACAAAAAAACCCCTCCAAAAACCAAGCAACAAAACCCCAAGTTTTAATGTCACTCTTAAGTAATGTGTTGTTTGGGGAAGTCAGATTTTCCCATTAGTTTGTAAATCATAATTTTTAAATCCTTAACTATTTAGATATTTTAACTTTAATTTGATCTTTTCGTCTCAGTAGGGAGAAAATTGTTCCACCTTTAAAAATGCCGCTTTAAAAAAATTTGTCATTTGCCTTCTTCTTCCATGCAGTGGTCTTGTGCCTCTTCATAATGCATGTTCTTATGGACACTATGAGGTTACAGAGCTGCTGCTTAAGGTAAGCAGAAGGATGGACAGTAATTACTGTTGATTTAGATGCATTAGATGAGATATGAACTGTTTATATTGGAGTTGAAAACTAAGATTTTTTTTTTTCCTACTAGTAAAAGGTTTCAAACATCATATTGTCATTTCAGACGCCTGCACCTTTGGGTCTTTGTTGGAGCAGTATGTGTGGTTTTTTCCTGGTCTAATTTCTTTGGATTGATAGTAGAGTTGAATCTTTCTGTTCAAAACTTAGCTCACCCAGAAATTCCAATTTTTAATTTTTGCGGATTCAACAGAATTTTTGTGTATTCTGGTATTGTTAATTAAATTTTGTGTGTGTGTGTGTGTTCATACATGAGTGATTTGAACCATTTTTTGCAATGAAATGAAAATTTGTAAGCTTTTTAAGTTTTTGAAGATGCTTTCTTACTAATCCAAGGCCTTTTCTGCTGTGCTAGCATGGTGCCTGTGTGAATGCTATGGACCTCTGGCAGTTCACCCCGTTGCACGAGGCTGCTTCCAAGAACCGTGTGGAGGTCTGCTCCCTCCTGCTGAGCCACGGCGCCGATCCCACCCTGGTCAACTGCCACGGCAAGAGCGCGGTTGACATGGCTCCAACGCCCGAGCTCAGGGAGAGGCTGACCTGTAAGTGTTTCCAGACTGCAGACACTTGGTGGGGGGTGGAAAGGGATGCCTTCCTTCCCAGCCACCTTCCTCGAGTTTCAGAAGTGGGTGCAATGCAGCAGAGTAACTGCAGCTCTGCCACGCGCTTTGGAGTGCGAGGGTACCTCTGATACATCGTTTGTCGTATTGCCTGGTTTTCTGAAGTTTAGAATTATTAAGGCACTGCTGAATCAGTGACTCGGGGGGTTTGTTTATGTCTAAATTCCAGTTCAGTCACACAGGAGCCTCTATATTGAAGCTGTATTGCATTTAGAAACTTACAGAAGGTAGGTAGCTTTGGTGTGCAACCTTGGAGATGGAAATTCCCTCACCTTCCTTTGTAGGCTTTGCAATCCTTATGTTGTTTACAGACCAATATTTCAGCTCTAATTTTGATTTGTGTGCCTTTGCTTTCCCTTTTTGAGGGATTTGTTTCCTGACTCTTATAAAATGTAAAAGATAAGTAAATGAGGCATATATGGAAACAGAGCTTTACGAAGTTACAGAAGACTTTCTGAGAATTAAATTCTCAATTATAAATAAATATTTGGTTTTGTCTCTCACCTTTCCAGTGTAGCAGAAGCACCCAAACACTAATAATGTGATCCTGCACTACTCACAATCACAGCTAGTCAGGTTTCAGTCTAGTCACTGTTCTTTGTAGGGGAAGATGATGAGATGACATTCAGCAGAAAACTTTGGCTAGAAGAAGAGAGGAGGGCATTAGTATCTTTTAGGTACTTCTCTACTCTGAGTCCTGGGCTAAAGCTTCTGGCTCTGAGAAAGGTTAATTAAGCATTTATTTAAATTACCAAGCAAAAAAAAAATCAATTTAAACTTTGGTTTGTTTCTGTATTTAGAGTTCCTCAAGAGCAATGAGGGAAGATTCATGTCCATTAATATCTACTGAAATTTGTAAACAAATGTGAGCATTATGTTAAATTTGACAGAGTCTTGATGGGATAGCTTGTATTTGCATCCCAAAATACATGTTTTTTATGTTCTTGAGTTGTTTGATTTTATACTTTGGGGATAAAGTTACATTATATTTGTTATTTCAAGATTTATTTGCACTCGTGCTTTGAGTAATGCTTTGCTTACAAAGAAATTTAAACCTGACATTAAAACAAAGGTAGGAGAAGAAAGCCCCTTGTTAACAAACTTAGGATTTCAAGCTTGCTTATGAAACAAAAATATTTATATTTTTACTGAAAATGAGGTTTTTTTGTCTAGCTAACAGGGTCAGATGTAATTTTTGATAACCTTTTTAAGAGAAACGCTTCTTTTCAAATTCAAAGTTATTTAAAACTAAAATGAACTAGTTGCTGAGCTAAAGAAGTCTGGAAATAGCAGAATTATCAATCTGTACTTGCAAAGATACACCTGCTATCAAAACTTGTTTCATCTTTGGAGCAGACTGGCTTCAAATGCTTAGCTAGTTAGCTTTCTTTAAGACAAATAGTTTAATATTTTGTATTTAAATTTTATATATGTATTATTGTTGGTTTCTTTGTGATTGTTGTTATTTATAATTTTATAGAAATTATATATATACTTGGGCTTTACTTGTCATGCGAATACAATAAAGTTTTTGACAAACAACTGTAATGCTTTATTTTCTTAAGGATATCTCATAGCATTGTGCTCATTTGAACACAGACGTGGGAATGTAGAGATCACATGCATTTAATGTCAAGTGGGTGGAGGATAAAAGGGGGGAAAGCTATAAGGATTTAACTCAAGGAATAATTTCCCCTCTCCTTTAGCATGTCCCTTTGGTTTCAGCAAAGCTTTTTCCATGTTCTGTGTCCCAGGTCAGCTGCCACCCAAAGGCATGCAGAAGCACTCCTCTTTCCTCTTAACTGAGTATAGCTGTCTTTCTGCAATAACATCTATGAATGGGACATCTTGCTGAGTGTTAAATGTGCCTTTTTCCTCTAACAGATGAATTCAAAGGACACTCTCTACTGCAAGCAGCCAGAGAGGCAGACCTAGCCAAAGTGAAAAAGACACTTGCTCTGGAGATCATTAATTTTAAGCAGCCACAGTCGCATGAGACCGCACTGGTGAGATTATACAGTCAATCCATTTGTTTTATGATAAATGTGCTGGTAGCCTGGAGTCAAGGAGTTCTATTTCTACACTATGAAAATACATTCATCATCTGAGATTGAGAATTAGGCATTGAACACTTTCTATACTAAAATAAAATCACCAGTATAGAAAAAAAAAATATCATTTATTTTATCATTTTTTCCTTCCTTCTGGTAGATTACAGAAGCTCTCCAGCCACTCTTCACCTTTTCAGTTTTCTCTTCTCTTGCATTGTTTCCTATAAACCTCTTTTTTTGCTGCTGTGGTTTTTTATGAGGTTAAATTTTATTTCTGCAGCCCACTGTTTCCTTCATGTTTTATGTGAGCAAACTTGGATTACAAATTTTCTTCATAGGATACGTAAAATTGTGATGAAAGTAGTTGTATATCTCAAGGTCTTAGAGGTTTGGAATAGTACTGATATTACCACATTAGCTGGAGAAACAGGTCTCTTTTGAGACTTTCCTGGCATTATCCTGCTCTTATTTAAATTGTTTAAAGAAGCAGTGGAAGCAAGGAACACAGCCAGTATCCCAGATGTAGTGAAGACTTTGAAGCTGAGACCGATGGTATCATTAAAACCACTATAGTTATGATACTTTATTCCAATGGAACATTTTCTTCCCAGTGGCAGTTCTCAGCTGCAGGCATGCAACTGAATATTTAGTGTTGGAAACCTTGTGATTGTGATCAGAACATTGTGTGTTGGGTGCTAAGTATCCATATGCTCTGTTTTCTCTGCAGAGGACTCAGCATCCTTGCCTGAAGTTAAAAACAAGAGAGGGAAGAGAGGTTTATAGGCTGAAATGTGAAGACAATATGAAATTAGGGATGATGTTATCCTTTTCTTTCTGGGTGTATCAGCTGCTGCTATGTGGCATCTCTTTAGCTGTGTAATGATCACTTCATAGTCCTGTGATGTTCTTTGCTCTTTTCTGCCTGCTGATTCTGCAGAGGCAGCTGGACCAAATGGGATATTTTAGCTCTATTGATGTATTTGTTTCACTGTTCACTAAGTGCTTGACTGTGATTTTTTCAGTTTTTGGCTGCTATACATGAGATTTCCAAATGGTCTCCAGTCCAAATGAAAGGACTTGGCTTCCAGGATCAGATGAGGTTATGTGTAAAATAACTGAGCTATTCCTATGCCCTAAGCATGATAACATTTTCCATGGGCCACTGGGGTCTCTGCTGTATGAGCCAAAGGCCAAAGCAAGCACCCAGGTTTTAGTGTTGCTTTGAGGTTTGGCAATACTTCAGCATTTGTGTGTTTTGGAGCTTGTTTATCATATATGCAGGAAATAGAGACAGGATATTATCTGCAAAGCCTTAAAAATGCTGCCACTCTTCAGAGCAAAAGTTGATCTTAATGTTTTTTTACAAAGCTTGCCTTTGCAAAATTTGGATGTGCCCTGCTGTTTACCAGCAGTGTGGAAGCTTGAGTGAAAGTTACTCCATAATGAAGACTGAAACTGGACAAAAGATGGTTATTGGTACTAATGCTACCTATTAGCATTGAGTTTGGGGTCTGTCTAACTGTAAAGGCTGTCATTTTGCTATTGGAAAGTTAGAGAACTCTTCCAAGAGACTTTCTGTCTTTCATGGGTTACTGGTTTAAAATGTGGGTGAAGATATAAACAGACAAATCCAGAAGTTTCTCCTCTTTCTTATAGTCTGCTATCTTGAGGTGTCCAAAGTTGAAATGAGCATCTCTGGACTTGATTTTAAAGCTGGGTGTTCAACCTTATCTGGAACCATGTTGGTAATTCCAGACTACAGGAATGCATTGATAGGGCCACTGCTGAGAAACCAACAGATGCCAGCCACATTTAGGAGAATAGTTACACCTAGCAAAGAGCTGTGTGGTCCCACAAGGGCAGGCATGAGCATTGAGAAGCCCTGTGTTGAAGGGTTTATCTTTCTTATAGCATGGGGAAAAAATACTCTAAGAGAATGTATTGCCTATTTGCTTATTACATAATCTGTGGTTGAGTGCATGGCACAAATGGCCATTAACAAGGTCAGTACACATTGGAACAGAAGAAGAAACAAAGCAATGTTCAAGTCTTGTCAATTTGACAACTGCAGCTTTGGTGACCCTCTGTAAAAAGTTAGGCTGTTTGAAAGTCTTTGTCTTTCCCTCCTTTGTTCATTATGTGTCAGCTTTGTCCTGATAGCTGGTTAATGTAGTTGGGGCCATACTGCTTTTTTCCTAAGTGACAAATAGCTTAAAAATTAAAATTGTTTTTCTGAGTAGAATAATTTAGCATTGATCACTAACTTGATGAATGAAAAGTATGATGAATTCTGCTTGTAAATTTTGTAGTCTGATTTTAGCAGAATAATTTAAGGGATAAAGTAATATATCTTTAAAGTTCTTTATCATCTGTGTAGTTGAAATATGCTTTATATTTACTTTTTTTGCAGCACTGTGCTGTGGCTGCCGTGCATCCGAAGAGGAAACAAGTTACAGAACTATTGCTCAGGAAAGGAGCAAACGTAAACGAGAAAAACAAAGAGTAGGTTTCGGAAATGTCTGAGTTTTCCAAAGATCTCTGTCATACTAGGAATGTAAAACTAATGCATCACTTTTTTCCCCCCCTCTAGTTTCATGACACCTTTGCATGTTGCAGCTGAAAAAGCTCATAATGATGTCATGGAAGTTCTGCATAAACATGGAGCAAAGGTAAATATACTTGCATGTGTTTTATTAAAGACAAAGGGCAAGAAAAAGAGTTGTGTTGATCATATACCATGTACGTTTTTATGATAGTTATTGCTTTTTATTCTGTGTGCCTTGTGCTTCTTGTGTTAACCTCGAAGTGTGTTTTATCTGAAATAAATACAGGATGTTCAGGAATGCCATTTGAAAATTACTTTTCTCCCAGTAACTGAATACAGGCTTTAGGAGCCTACCTTACTCATTTTGAATGAACCTTCATATAATTTCTAATAAATGTGGTTATCTAGGTGCCTTGCATTGCTTTATCTTGTTGGCTTGAAAATATCCAATGGCTGAGGGTACTGACACTGAGTTTAGTATTCTAATGCTGAGTATTCCTTAGCCCTTGCCTGCTTCCTTTTCTCGTGGTCAGATTGTTTTGCTGTGCCCTTTAGCTATTGATAGGTGCCGACCTAAGTAATTTGTGAGCTTGTGATGAAACTTGCTTAGAAACACATTGTTTAGCAAGTTATTAAAGGCAGAGGAAAGTATAACTAACTTTATTTAGAATGTGATTTAACCATCTTTCAGAAGTGTTTCGGAATCATATTTCCAAAAGTTTTAGCAGCAAACTTAATAATCATGGTAATGATATACATCACTACTTAATTTTCTCACAAACTCTTCTTGATGGATACTTTCTTTGCATTAGGTTAAATATAAAAGATCTCCTTGTTTTTGCTTTGAATGGGGCTCAGATTACGCTTTTAAAGTCTTCCTCTTCATTCAGGGAGCTAGAAATGAAGAATTCATTGTTACGAATTATTACCTGTTGTATTACATTATTGCCTGTAATAACGATCAAGTGTCACTCTTGCTGTGATAGGAGGTATGAGCAATGTAGTTGTATGCACAGTTCAGTGTTTTTATTTTGAAACTATGAATTTTAATTTATAACGCCAGTGATTCTGATTCACTTCCATAATACTTTAATGGCATTGTAAAATAGCTTAACAACAATGCCACAGCAGAGCTGATCGTATTTGAGAGTCCTAATGCACTGGTAACTACTAGGTTTGCCTAAGGGGGAAAGCAGGGTCAAAGTTCTTGATTATAGTCATTAAAACTATTGGTTATTATTTTCCCAGATTCACTCTTATAGCATACCTATGCACTGAAAGTAAACAAAAAATCATTTTGCTGTAGGAATAGATACCTCATCATTTTTATGGATCTGCTTTTGCACAGGATTTCAGTACTGATATTTGGGTAGGCACTGAACCAGAGATGCTGGAGCTCCAAATGTACTGATGCCAAAGTACTACCTGCTTTGAAATACAAGGAGCTTCTGTGTGCTGCTACTGTACTCTCATTGTTTAAATTAGTGCTCCCTTGAAAATCTATCTCAGTTATAGTCAGGTTAAGAGTAAGCTCAAAGATGGCATCCTTCCTAGAATGAACCCATTTTGTTTTGTCAGTAGCACGTTCTAATCATAGCTTGTAGTTCTTTTATCTCCTGAAGCAGGGGTTCCCAAATCATGATCCATGAGTCACTTGTGGACTGACTAATGGTGCACAGTTATCTACAGAATGACACTGAGTGGTGTGTTCTGTTGTTTATCCCATCAACAGTATGCAAATAGAGGTACATGGTGATCATTAAACCTCATTCTTCATTCATATCCCATATCCTGTGTTTTTCTGAGGATAGGCCATTCACATTTATGATCTAGCAAAGCACTTAAGTGCATGGCAGGAGACTAATCAAAGTTAATATTGGTTGCATATTTCCATACTGCGGTGGATCAGTGTCCAAAGTTTCTTAGCAATAAAACAGTAAATAACGCACCCATAATTTTTAATGAGAGGTATATCATTAAGGCTTTATGAGGCACTTTGAAGTTCCCAGATGGGATATGCTCAAGAGTATTAGTTAGTTAACTAGGCATATTTAATCACTCTAAAATGTTTGCCTTGCTTGTATTTGTCATTTGACCTCTTGCTCATGCTTTGACTGTAGGCGTTCGGTTCATCAGATACTCTTGACATTGGTATTTCTTTGTTTCTGACTTTTGTGACATGGCAGCTGTCATTCCTGAAGCATGATACAGGTTTTGATGTTTTTCTTTTATTGTGTGTTTGGAAGTGTTTCCTTCATGTTTTCTCTTTTTGTGTCTTGAATTTTAGTTACTTTGTAAGATGTAATCAGATATATTAAGCTCTTGGATCATGTCTGGTTGTATTTTTTACTAGAGAGGGTTCTCATGAGCTGATGAATCTAGTTCCCCTGCAATAGCAGCCTCCCAGTGAAGATCCATTTGTTCTTTGAACTACACCCTCCTGATTTTTAAATACCTCTCTTCTTCTGAGGTTGATTCTTCCTTCAGTGAGGTATTTGCAGTGAACAAACTGATTCTTCTTAGTCTTTGTTTTGGTAGGCTAAAAGCCTCAAACACCTAATCTTCCCTCATAAGGGAAAGTTGCCTTTTTCCTATTCATCCTTATAACCCCTTCTCTTTACTAGTGCCAGAGGAAATCTTGGAGTTCAGGCAACAAGAATAGAATTCATTCCCCCACTACCTTCCATGACTTCTTCCTACTTCTGTTGGAAGTGCTTGATTGATGCATACGGGGATCATATTTGCCTTTTTAATAGACATGAGACAGTAGTACTCAGATCCTTCCTGTAATCTTGAAGTGCACAGAGAATCTTGATTTTGCTAATATTTTATATTTATGCCCTTCAGCACAATTCTCCTGTGCCAAGATCATTAATGCATATAGTAAAACAAAATGATCCCACAACCAGCCTCCAAGCAGCCTTCCCCTTTTCAAAATGTTCGGTTCTTCCATCAAACTCTATTTTTTTTCAGAATAAAATAAAAATTTCAGCTGTGATCTCTTACTGAAGGTCTGCATGGATGACACCTATCCTGTAGGGCTCTTTTATTTTGCAGCGAGTTCTTCTGTCAAATGAGACTTACTGTTAAAGTCAGCTTTAATCTCCCTTCTGGAGAGCATTACTGATTACTGAGAGAGTAACAATTTGAAATAGATGTGTTATTAGGGCTTCAAAGAAAGTAGAACTTTCTTCTTCTGAAATCTCATGACAAAAGGCAGACAACTGATCCACAAAATAACCAGCAATAATAGCTTTAGGAGATAAAGTCTTATAAAGTTCCGTAGATTGAAAATAATTTGTGATTGTTTTAGCATTTTATAGGAAATTCTTCTGTTTTCCTGAGGAGCAGCTGTGTTAGATAGCAAAAGTGAGTTCACATACAAACAAGTATGTATGTCTAGTCTTTTCTTGTTCTGTGGAAAGGGCTAACGCATGATAAAGACTGCTTTAGGGAACTTGGGATGAACAAGGGATGGTTTGTGGTCTTGGAGCAGAATTTAATTATCCATGATGTTATCACTGTGTAAATTTGCTATTTGAAGTATGTTAGATGTTAATAAACAGTGAAGGACTGCTTGAATAACATGTGCTTGATCGAGACTTATTTTACAGAGAGAACATCTGAGAACATCGATCTCTTCACTCTGGTGACCAATGACAGGACCTGAGGGAACAGCATGAAGTTGTGTCAGGGGAGATTTAGGGAAAGGTTCTTCACCCAGAGGGTGTTTGGGCACTGGAACAGGCCCCCCAGGGAAGTGATCACAGCACCAAGGCTGACAGAGCTCAATAAGTGATGTGACTCTTGGGGTGGTCCTGTGCAGACAGGACCCATCGGTGATCCTGATGGGTCCCTTCCAACTCAGCGTATTCTGGGATTCTGTGATTTGTATTGGCAAGAATTAACCTACTGGCGAGCAGTTAACCATAAATTGCTGATTTTGGTGTGTCTTGCTGGCCCTTACTGAGAGCACAGACTAAGTTCCTAATTTGAACTGTGAAGAAGTCCTTGTGCACATTAGTTGCACACCAGTGTGTTATGTCTAAGCAACACACATTCTGTGGAAGATGTTTTCATTAGCTTGGTGCATGAGTTTGCAGAAGTTGACTGTCAGTTTAAAGAACAGGTGAGAAACCTTGGGATTGCTTAGAATTTTCTTCAAGAATGTTGAGCATAAATGTTTGTGGTTTTAAATGCCAATTTTTCCTTGTTTGCCTGCCCTGTTTGTGTGAGACAGCATTTCACACCACTGCTTATTTGATGTTGAATATTCTCAAAGTACCATATGAAAAATAAAAGCAGAGCATCTTCAAAGAATCCTCAAACATAAACAATTTTTATTAGACCTGTGATCAAGTCTTCAAATGCCGTGATTTTATCTTTGAAGATGATAAAAATCTTTAATTTAAAAAATAATTTGAAGGTGATGAGCTAGTGAAAAAGTGAGTTTCATCCTGTTTTATTGTATTACTAGATAGTTGAATATTTCACACAACTAAGTTCTTGTCCAAATTTATAGACACATGAGAAATTAACATGTTTAGAAAGACACTCAGCTGTTTAGCAGTGCAGAAGTAAAGGATTAGAGTATTTTCTGAACTGGAAGGATTGTTGGAAAGAAAGACCTGCAAGCATGCAAGTTCACTGGTATCTTGGGCAAATGCAGAGATGTCATGAGTGCTCTTTAATTATGATATGCCTCTGAAGGATACTGTTGAAGCTATTCTTCTGCAAGGGAAAATGAGCCTTTATAAGGTCATGTCAGAGAGATAATGTCCCTATTCATGATGGTAGCAGAAATTAATTCATTCTGCTCTGCTAGGAGGATCTTGCTTTATGCATCTTTGCATAATACACTTATTTCTGAGCATTGGAGTAGCGTATTGCCAGCCTTTTGTGATCATAGGTTTGCAAATTTTCACCATCTACCTAGAGCCACACAACAAACTGAAATGTTTTTGAATAACCTTGTTGTGTAACACATTCACTTCCAGCATTTCAGAGAGAGGTATGATTTTCTCAGGGAACAGTAAGAATTGAAAAATTAAATTACCTTTCAGAAATGTAGCAGATTCTAGACTATGATGGTTAACAACATAAGGACTGACTGGTTCAACTTTTCTCCCTGCTTAGACATCCAAACGTCCTGACCTTAATCTTAAGCTTTTATGTAGAAGAGGTAATTGTGGAACACCTGACTGGATCCTATGGGAGCTTTGAGAGTGAAACTGACCCCTTTTTCCCCCTGCTTTTTTCTGCTGACTGAGCTTGAAATAGTCACCAATACTTCTTCACTCCTATGTTTGTTGTTGGACAACAGGACACAAGACATATGGCAAGCTTGTCTTCAGAATTAATGCAGGAGGAGAGCAGTTAGACACTTGCATTGCAGGGAAGGATACTGTGATAGGGAGCTGCTGGCAGACCCCAGGTTTCACATGTGATTCATGTGATTTTTAGAATTTACATCTTTTAGAAAGATTTCACACAGAAGATTGCAGTGCTTGGAAGCTGTTGCTTTTTGTGCTGCTGTTTGTAGTGTCAAGGAGCAGGAGGGACATTTAGGGCATTTGATCTTGACAGAAAGCTGATATGATTATGAAGTCTTGCAAAAAATGTTTCCCGAACAGATCTGAGCTGTTGAGCTGCCATGAGTGCTTGGCAGCCAAGGGAATATTGCTGTAACTGTGTACACTGCTCCAAGAGAGCAGCAGTGAAGGAAGGGGAAATCTCAATAGTGTCTGATGATGTGTGAATGTTTCCACTTCCCTACTGTGTCTGTTCAGGATGGAAAAAAGGAAATTAAGGGAAAGAGTGGAAAGAACAGAAGGAAGTCTGCATTGGGAAATACTGAATAAGACAGCATCTTCCTCTGAAAATCCTTATTTAAAAACTCTTTTCAATTGATAACAGTATTCTGATTTTACGTTGAATTTTGAGCAGTGGAATGACTTCCTTCATGCTAAAAAGTGAAGAAATTGGATCTAGAGCCAGTGTGCTATGGAATAAAAGCTGTCAAACCTGTCATTTTTAACTTCTTGCAGAAAACTTGTCTGTAAGACAATTCAGAGCTACAGCCTTCTAATTTCAGACTGCTTATAAAGGGGACCAAATTGATATTTATCTTTTTTTAATAAGTGCAGCTGGAACAATCTGGCTACTCAGGGCACAATTAAAACAGTACCCCTTGCATATTTCACAGTTTGTCAAACAGAGTTTAGCCTTTGGCTTTGAATTTTAAAGGGCACAGGGTTTTGAATCTGGTATTGAACATAGACCCAGGCATATGTCTTACCAGGTCTCACTTTTATAAGACTTTAATCTCAGTTTTGTATTTCAATTTGTAGTGCTTAAATTGATTTTCCTTTGAAAGTTCTCTTGCTTTAAGCCTTATTGGAGTATATTCTTTGGTTGATTTTAAAGAAGTGCATTATTAGTGAGAGAGGATCTGCCCCAAAGTGAACATATTCCCAATGAAATTGTCCTGCAAAGCCTATCTCTGCTCCTGAGGTAAAGAGCAGCTGAATTTGGTGCATTTGCCCTCTGTCAGCTGCAGCTTTTTGTCTCAGAAGTAAGCAAGTATTTCTTCAAATGGCTGATGTTCTTCTGCCAGAAGAATTGATTGTTGGGAAAGATAACGGTTTAGAGGTGAAAGCAGACCTGGTGAGACATATGAGATCATGGCTCTTATGACTCTGACAGTGTTCTTTTCAAATGAATATTAACATTTTTTCCAGGGATGTAGTCAGTATCAAATTGTGCACAGTGAGTGCCTTGTTACTATTGCTTCTACTGTTTGTTCACTACAGGCCTGTTTAACACAGGAATTCAGTATTAAAGAATACATTCCTTATGATTTTCTTTTTTTGGATGAATGAGTGTTGTCAGCTACTTTGAGAACCCACAAATTTAATTTCATTCTGCCTTTACCATACTGAGCATGTGTAGCGCCAGAGTTCTGGTTACCTCTGTGCCCTTATCAGTGGTGAAAGGTATCCGGTGTCCTGAAACAGATGAGGATCATCATCTGAACAAAATGATGGGTTTGGGACATTCAGCATCTAGTTAATATTTATGATAGCAGTAAGTTTTTTATTTGAAACAAAACTTTTAGGGCAATCCCGTTAGAGTGGCATGAGCTGAGCGCAGTTAGAAGAAAGCAGACCTATTCTGCCATCCATCTTGCTGCAAGAAAGGTTTGTGATCAGAGAAATTCCTGTTCTATCAGTCTGCAAAATAATTTCAGACAATATCGAATCACACTCCTCTTTATTTATTTGTTTGTTCTTTGTTCTTTTTTTCTGACTTGATATTACACTATTGCAGGTATTTTACTTAATTTTTTACCCTATCTGATAGTAGATCTTTGCATAGTTAATTTCATTTAGTTTTAGTTAAATTTCATTTAGTTATAGAATATGTGTCTTACCCAAAATGCTTTTTCACTGGTTTAGTGGAAGGGTAGTAGTGTTTGCATGCTGCATTTTAGGTGAGAAATAGCAAGTAAAACCTTTGTTTGCTGTCACCACAAAGATTTTGAGAAGGTAAAAAGGTGGGTTTTATACAGTAACAGAGTTTATTATGCATGCAGTTCACAGCCTGCAGTCTGTGGGCTTGGAAACAGATAACAGGTTCTGAGTTGCTTGCAGAGAATATAGAGTAGTTCTGTATTTCATAAAGTGGTAAAAAAGCTGTTGGGCATTTGCATTTAAATTTGTCATGAATTGCTGCTAGGTACAGAGGATCTTCTTGAAAGGTTATTTTCATGGGGGTGTTTTTCCGCTTTTTAAAGCTCTCTATTATTCTCTTCCTTTTTCTGATAGTGCATTGGGAGAGATGCTTCTAGTTATTTAGCTGCTCTGTTAGATCTTGATAGACAGATGCGTTTCCATTATATCAGACTCTTTGAAAATGATACTCCATTTTGCCTGCTTATACAGCCTTGTATCGAGGAGAATTTTATCTAGTTTTGCTTAACATTCATGTAAAGGCACAAAGAGTGAGGAGGAAATGTTTGTGGCCAACTTTTTCCCCCCCCACTTCTTCAAAGAATTTTTAATTTGACATCTTTGTTTTGCATTAATTCTTGGTAGTAGGTAATGTCGCGTCATTCTCCTTCTGACAATGGCAGATAGTAATTTCCTTAAAGCTGTATGATCTTTGAATTTTTTCATAATGTTTTATGTCAAGTCACCTCTTTTTTCTCCTGTGATAGTTTTTCTTTTCTTGCACAAGGTTGGTCTTCATCAAATTTGTCAAAAGCTTGATCGCTATTTAAAGTATGGTTTTGAGGATCCTCTGGTGTGTCTTAGCCATGCAAACAGATAACCTGTGTTGTTTAAGGACAGGAAAACATCTGTGGTAAATTATTTTTCCTTTGGAGTGTTTGCCTGTCCTGTCATTTGGTTTTGTTTACTTGCAGCGCAGAAGAATTGATAGATAAATTTATATGCCAGAAAATTCTTCATATTGCTCTTCTCATTAAGGACAGGGACAGGTGCAGCCTTTTAATTACAGGAGTGTTTTATTTTATTCTGCTGCTGCTTTTTCAGATGAATGCACTGGACACACTTGGTCAGACAGCGTTGCACAGGGCAGCGCTAGCAGGGCACCTGCAGACCTGCCGGCTGTTGCTGAGTTACGGCTCCGATCCCTCCATCATCTCTTTGCAAGGCTTCACAGCAGCACAGATGGGAAATGAAGCAGTGCAACAGATCTTAAGTGGTGGGTAAAAGCAAAGGCTTGTGCACTTGAACTTCAGCTTCTCCCTTTTCAGCTTTGAATCTTGTTTCTTTCTCAGTGCAAGAGACTTGCAGTAGTTTTGTCATCTCTTTTTGCCACCAAGTGCACACAACTACTGTATGTATTGTGTGACATTTGTCAGAAAATAAATAAATAGCTCTGCTAGTTCAGTGATTTTACACAAATCAGGAAGAAAATGGCCATCTTGTAGATCTAGAACATGTTGCTTTACAAGGAAATTGTAGGAAGGCACATGTGAGAAGTTTTGGGATTCTTTTGGTAGCAGGTTCCAAGGCAACTGGAATATTGCTAAGTATGTAAGAAACCTTTTTCCCTTGATCAGCCGACCTGTTAGATACTCCTTACTTCAGCAGTCAAAAGCAGAGTGTTACTGGCAGAAAAACACTGATAATTGCTAAACTGTTTGAAATTTTACTTCAAATCTTTTGCTTGTCCAGTAGAGAAAGATTTTATTGTGAAGGTGCTCTAGATAGTGCTTAGATAACCATTTGTTTTTCTCTTGCATTAAAAAGATGAATAGATGTTTGAAGAGGGTGCTACTCTTTTTCATTTAAGTGCTTAAGGGTTTCCTTCCTCTTACCCCCACCCTGCATTTGAATTTTTGCAAATACAGAGAAGAATAATTGCATCAATAGCTACTACAGCGCGAGTAACTCACAGTGAGATGTGCAGGTAGTCAAAAAAAGGCAGATATCCACATAAATAAGAAGACCCATGGTAGCTAGAAACTCCTTTTCCTCTAGTGTTTTCAAAAGTATTACCTTTGAACAAGATAAAACAAGGAAAAAGCATTTTACATTAGTGCAAGGAAGGACTGTTTTGAAGTGTACCCACTCCTGAGATGTAGCTGGTTACATGCATAGCGTTGCCTGTTAAAATGTGCATGTGAATGTATATATGTGGATTGAGAGAGAAAAATGTTGGCAGAATAATGTCAGCTTTAGAATCAAAATCTGACTGATTTGCTTTAAAACTAAAGCTCCTTATTCAGACATTTTGGCAATATAAACTTGAACCTCACAATCCCAGCTGCATTTTTGCAAGTAACAACAGACCAACTCTACCCCCCAGCTTTGGAAAATATGTTGAGTACAAGTTAATACAATTAAGTATCTCAAGTAATCCTAAACCATCCTTTTCCCTTTGTAGAAAGTACACCTGTGCGCACATCCGATGTGGATTATCGGTTGTTAGAAGCATCCAAAGCTGGAGACTTGGAAACTGTGAAGGTGGGTTTGAACAGTTCATGCGAATTTTCTACTTTGCATTGCTATGCAAGGCTTGTGGAAGCCTCTGCTTCATGAGTTGTGGAAGCAGTGCCCAGTGGATGGTAAATCATAAAAAAAGGGAAGTCATGGATCTTTCTTTTTTTTTTCTTCTAGAAAGTAGTGCATTAAGATGTACTGAGGTGTGCTTGAGTTTCTGCTTGTTTATTCTGCCAGTCCTTCACACAGTCATGTCTTCGATGGACTCATACGTAGCCATAATTCTTTGGAGCAGACCCTGTGATTCTCAGAATCACAGTTTAATAGAAACAAGCCCCAAGGTGCATGATTCAATCAGATGGCAAGCAAATATTGTTAATGGGTAGACTTCATATTTTAAGCCATCCTTAATCTGAAGGTGAAGGGTCAGGCCGTGGTATCCCAGCATCACAGGAAGGTTTGATCTTGTTTTTGATACTTGGTCTGTGGACAAAACAGCCTGCAGATGGACTGTTGTGCATACTTTCCCACCTTGAACTTCAACGTGGTATGCATTAGTATTCAAACAGCAGCAGTTTTGTGCACCAGCAGCTCCTTTGACTGCTAAGATAAATATTTCTGGTTTTCTGGAGGCAGTGTAGGCCAGAAATTATAATGTATCTGGAGAAAGTTACATGGCCTTGAACCTGGTACTTGATGATGTAGAGGTTCACCCTTTCTTACACATTAGGAACATCTTCACACTGCTTCCATCATTTAAGTCTTGTTTGTTATAGAAGTACTTTCAGCTGTAAGTTTAGAGCTGCTGTTTTTTTAACCTTGCATAATTGAAAAGAAATTTCCCGATTCTCCAAAAAATTTGTATAATATAAGTGGATCAAATTTTGTGTTAGGGTCTCTGAAGGTGGTAGTTTAGTTATTTTTCTTTTGGGTTTGTTTGTTTCATGTTTTGTTGTTGCTGTTAGGTTTTGGGGAGTCCCTTATTTGTTAGTTTTAGTTCTGTACTAGATTTGGAGTTCTTTTGTCTTCACAGCAACTTTGCAGCCCTCAGAATGTGAATTGCAGAGATCTGGAAGGCCGTCATTCAACACCACTGCACTTTGCTGCAGGATATAACCGCGTATCAGTCGTGGAGTATCTCTTGCACCATGGAGCAGATGTGCATGCCAAAGATAAAGGGTACATTTCATCACATGATATGTTCTGCTGTTCTCTATTAGTGTGAGACTTATATCCCACCTATTCATTTTGCTTCAGATTTCAGTGACCATCGTGTTTTTCTCTTGAAAATTTTTCTTTTTCCTTCATGTTAGGCATTGTTCCTGTCCTGTAGGGAGATCTATAGACCATTACAGCATACTTTGCTTTCTGGAAAAGCACAAGTGCATACCTGGCACTGTAATACATGATGCTTCTCTTCCCCTTTTTGCCCATTTTGGAAACTGTTTCGCTTAAAAGCAGCCTTTAATTTATTTTAGGTGATCTAAAATTAGTTTTGAATAAAATGGGGTAAAACACTAGGGTTAACTCTGGTCACTTTTCTAATTATGTTAGCTTTTATTATTGAGTTAGTTATTTTTACATATTATATGAACCATTTACAGGTTTTTGCATTAGTTGTGAAGCAGCATGGTTATGTTCATTCTTTTACTCCATGCATTAGTTCAGTTGTATACTCCATATATTAGTTCAGGGTGGGGGATTATAAATTTCCAATACTGGATTTTCAGGCTTACTCTGGAAGAAGCGTTTGAGTATCTTTCTGTAGCTATCAGATATGCAGTACTTACTAATAACTGCACTTCAAACACATTATATAGTGTTATGTCTTTCTTGAAATTTACACTCAAATATCCAAACTCAGAACAGCAGGGAGTCTTGCAATTTGGTTTTTGTCTGTTATTAACAGCACTGAAGTTGCTAGTGGAAGCTGTAACATTGGGACTTGCTAAATATTTAAAAGTCTTGTGGGTGAGAACTGAAGGAGGATAATTAAGTTATAATTGATTTTTTTAATAGAGAAATAAAACCATGAAAACTGGAAAGACTGAAAGATAACAGTAAAGTCTCGTGAAAGTGAGGGTTTTATCTACTGATTGCATATAGGATTTTATTCTCTAACTATTAATGCTTTCTCTTTGATTAGTGGCTTAGTACCCCTGCACAATGCCTGTTCTTATGGACACTACGAAGTGGCTGAACTCTTAGTGAGGCATGGTGCTTCTGTCAACGTGGCAGACCTGTGGAAATTCACTCCTCTACATGAAGCAGCAGCAAAAGGAAAATATGAAATCTGCAAACTGCTTTTAAAAGTATGTGCTGGAGATCTCAGATGTCTTTAAATGCATATATATTTATTTTTTCTGAAGATTGATTAATGCGAAGTTAATTGCACTCAGTGAATTCTTTGTGGTATCTTTGAATCAATTTTCATCTTGCAATTGTCATGTGGTTTCTTGTGGTTTATCATTGACTTAAAAAGAATCATCAGTACAAGTACTATTTGCAGCACATATATTAATACTGTTAGCCAAGTAGGACAAGACTCTGAAACTGGAAAAAACAGCTGAAAAATGTGGACTCCCTACCTTGTCCTATCCATCCCTTTCTGAAATAGTTACTGCATTTAAGTAAATTTTGTTAATATTTATGCAAGAGTTACAGAGCAGTAGTGGAAGGTGAGTCCTAAATGCTGTTTGGTACGAGAGAAATTTAAAACTGTTATGTTAATGTATAATTTATCACGCTCCTGGAGGAAATGCATGTTAATATACTGTGGCATAAATATTCATTATACTTGGAGGAAGAACCTGTAAAAAGCATGAGGTAATGAGAAGATGTTTCCAGTGAGAAACATGAGTTTGAGAAACTTCTTAACATACAGACAGATCCTGCCCTGGGAGGGTGAAAGGGGGTGCTAGAGTAGAATTTCTTGGCAATCCTATTTTCTCTTTCAGCCTTGCCTACTTATGTCCCTGTGAAGCACAACATTTAAAATAGGAGAAAGTCAGAATATGGATAGTCTTAAAATAATGAGGATCTTCCACAGCCACTTTTAATTTGCTGCAATCTAGCCCCATTATTTCCCTCCTGTATCATTAATTATTTCACTTAATTACCAAAAAAAGCAGTCAGAGAGAGAATGATAGTTTGGAGCACATCTACAGCAGAAACCAGGACATACTAAGAGATGTTTGTGGAATAGGCATGGTGGTGGCCTGGAAGTAACACCCTAATAGAGATGTTAGCTCAAGCTATAGGAACTCTTGTAATCTCTCAAACACTGTGTTGCATTATAGGCACTGGAGATCTCTGGCCTTTTCTGGTCATTCCACAGGGAATTTACCCATATTTTTTTCTTCAGAGGATCCTGAATGGATGTGCAACAGGAAATAGAAAAGTGGTGAAATTTATTTTTTTCTAAATCACTCTTTCACAAGATAAGAGCTAAATATGCCCTTGAGGTGACACATGTAAAGTCTCTGGGTATCTGTGGATATGTGCTCACACTGCAGTTTACTCAGGGTTTCTCCTGCTGTGTCTCTTATGCCAGCTGGCAGTGTTCTCAGTTCTGCTGAGTTGTGGATGTCAGTTCTCCTGACTTGAGCTCCTTCTCTCTGGGTCTGCTTGAAGAAGCAAACAAATATAAACAGGCATTTTGGAAACAGTGTCTTTTTAAATCACTTTTCTTTGAAATTACCACCTTCATTTGTTTCTGTGTCTTGGAAGGGGTCTCAGAAGACACTGCCTCTGTCTTCAGATATTTATTTGGGGGCATATTTGAATAGTTCCAATTGAGATGAATTTTAAATTAAGGGATTTCAGGTCATATCTTAGAGAAGTCATTGCAGTCTAAAAAGCTTTGTGTGAAGAATGCTCTCTTCCTAAAAGAGCCACAGATGTGGGAACTGGTTCTGTGTAATCAATACTCTGTCCCTTTCTGTCTCTTGCTCTTTATCCTTTACACCATGAGCACAGTTGTACTGCTTCCAAATATAAAGCAGTTAATTTCCTCTGTTATCCTATTGCTGTTCTCCCATTCCCAGTCCAGTGGGAAATGGCAGGGTAGACTTGCTGGCAGGGATTGGACCACTATGTTTGACTATTCCGAAGAGGTCAGCCAGAGAGCTATAGCACCAGCAGCTGCCTCTGCTTTATCTATCTTTGTTTTTTCCCACTGCTGCTGAGAGTGGATAGGGAAGGAGCTGTCCTCCCACAAAACTGAATGTGGATGTGACTCACACCATATGCTCTCTGTAGTTGTATGTTCCCCATCTCATCCCCCTGTGCTCCAGTACTGTGTTGTTATCACTGCCTGATCTACATGTTTTACCAGCACAGATACACTCCAGCGGTCATCCAACTCCCCTTGTCCACCAAAGTTTATTTTCACCTCTTCCAGAGACCTGTAAACTGCTTAAGATGGTGCTGTTATCTATTGGAAAGTGTAGAGAAGAGTATTTTGCTAGTTCCCTTCTGAAACAAGTGCCTTTCAGTATCAGGGTGACATTTAGTAAAACTCAGAGCCAAGCTTTGCTAGCTCAGAAAGTTGTGCTCAGGAAATACCTCTGCCAGCCATTTGATTCCTGCTAGTTTTCAGGAGAAGAGGAGGACTGGCAGCACGATACTTGCAGTTGGCTTTCCTTTCACACTGCTGTGACAGTAAGAAATAGCTGTATGCAAGAAATGCTCCTGAACATACTTCCGTGCAAGTAGAGCAGGAGCAGCTCTTGCAGAGGGTTGCCATTCTTGCCTGAGGAACTGAGATTCACACAGCTGTGTTTCAGACTAGTGCTTCTAGGCCTCAGCCTTCTGAATTTATTTGCATGTGCCTACTAATCTATCCAATTATTACTTCATTGTGGTATGTCTGCAAAATCCCATCTTGTTTTGCAAAATAGTGACACACTTCTGTGCACTGCTCTGCGCATGATTGTGACACTAGCATTCCATTTGCTCTTTGCAGCACGGAGCTGATCCAACAAAAAAGAATCGAGATGGGAACACTCCTCTAGATTTGGTGAAAGAAGGAGACACAGATATCCAGGACTTACTGCGAGGAGACGCTGCCTTGCTGGATGCTGCCAAGAAGGGGTGCCTGGCACGAGTGCAGAAGCTGTGTACTCAAGAAAATATCAATTGCAGAGACACACAGGGGAGAAATTCAACACCACTGCATCTTGCAGGTGGGTGATGTGCTTGCTTTCAAGGCTTGTATATTTATGATAGGTCTACAGATGTAATTTGCCAAAATCAGGATGGTATAGGAAGAGTTTCTCAGAGAACTGTCCTGTACAAAGAGTTAACTACGGCACCTAAGTATTTCAGGAGGTAATACAATTACTAGGAAAGAGGAACTGTTGCAGTTGAAAAATTGCCTTAGCTTTTCTGTCTAATATTTTTCTTTAGTTTAGCTCTCCTAATTTCTTTTCCTGTACTTTTTTTTTACAGCTGGTTACAACAATTTGGAAGTAGCTGAATACCTTCTTGAGCATGGTGCTGATGTTAATGCCCAGGACAAAGGAGGATTAATTCCCCTACACAATGCAGCTTCCTATGGGGTAGGTGCAGGCAGTCTCACCATGAATGGAACAGCAAGGGACACCTTGTAGTCATATCCAAAGGCAATTATTTTGCAGCTGTTTTGCTGTGAACACAGTTCAGGTTTTGATGAAGTATTTGTTGGGCTAAGTTGCTGTTGTGAGTCCTATTTGCAGTTCTACACAATAAATAGGACACAGATTAGGTGCACTGTAGCAGTTAAATGCTACAGTTTGGACAGATCACTGTAATATAGCTTTTATGCCAGCAAGCAGATGCACAGGATTGAACAATTTGTGGTGGTATTTGAAACAGAAAAGACCTCAAGTTGTCTCTGAAAGACTTAAATGGAATGAAGAGAAAAATACCAGGGGATCATGTGTGAATGATGACAGGGAACTGGAGGTGTGTTACAGCTGGTGTTTGGTGGGAATCTATTGCTAGAATTGAAGGACTACTACATTTGTAATGTGGTTGTCCTCCAGGGCAAGCCATCTGCTGCAGGGAGGGTGCAGTGACAGATTCAAACCATTTTGGATGAGGCAGACCCTCTTTCCTCCATATAGGAGTAAGCATCTGTGTGCCAGTTGCACAGATGCCTAATAGATTGCTTATAAACAGTTGTTAGTTGTGGACTGGGTGAGAAAGAAGTCTCTTGTAAATAATTGTACAGAGACAGTGCTTGAGAAGCTCCTAGCACTGTGCTTACAGTTAGAGAGATAATCTGGAGCTCATGAAGTAATGGGTTTGATGGTCTTATGATACACTTTGTCTCTTACCCTGGCACAAGTACGGCAAAATCTGGGAGAGGTGACCATAACAGATCCATGATTGCTTTTGTTTGAGAGCAATTGAAATAAAAAGTGCAGTGTTCACTTTGTTTTTAAAAAGAGCATAAATGGAACTCAATCTACACCATTTGTATTGGTTCTCTGAGCGACTGTGGGATCCTGCTGTCACAAAGAGCAAAAAGCCCCAAATCCTGATGAAAGATTAGAAATGCAGCTCAGAATTCTTTTATGTTACAGGGTCCTAATACTGAGTAATATTGTTGATCAGCATCTGCCGTAAGCATTAATTCCCAGGATGTTGCTAAGATCTGAAGATAAATTCTGTTGGAAATACTGTGTTCTTTTCTTTGACATGAGAAAACAGAACACACGTTTTACACAAACTCAGAACATTTCTTATTGGCATAGAGAAATGTCAGAGATTGGTTTTAGCTGATTATAATTTCTAAAAATCATAATGCCAATCTAACCTGGTTGCCTTGCTTCCTCTAGGAAACACTAAAAAAGCAGTGTTTGGTGCTTTTCCATCAGCTTACTTAGTTAAGAGTTGCTGCATACCTTTCGTGGCATCCCACACTTCTCTCAGAGCTGTCATCAGCCTGTTTAGATCTCTGTGATGGGAGGTAGAAAGGAGATGAGTACTGGTTTCACAAGTTCATAGCTGGCAAGTCACACAGGCTCTGCCTTTTCTTCACAAAGTTTCTTCAGTTCTCCCCCTCAGCACTTCATGCTGTGTGTCCCTCAATAGGGCTTTCTGTGGCAGAAAAATCACAGTAACGGCAATTGCTTTGAGAGTTTGGCAGATGGGAAAAATAAAGTTGGCAGTATTTTCAAACCACACTTGTTCAGAGACCAAGCTGTTTTATGAGAGCTGCAAAGAGTCACTTGCCATTGGGGGGGAAAAAGGAAATCCACTGGCAATTCTTTGTGCCTCTGCTTACAATTTCAGTGTTTCATGCTCCTACCCACTCATTTTGACTACCTGCTTTTTTTTTTCTTTGCTGTCTTGCACAAGAAAGATCTACTGGTTATAGGCAGACAAAAATGTAATTTGTCAATTTTCTCTTATTTTTACTTGGGAGACTTCAAGGACAGTATATTGATGGAAGCATGGGGTTATAAGTTCATTACTTTTATAACCCATGTAAAACAGCTGTTCCTTGTGACATTCATTTTATCAATTACAGCTCTCATAAAATATGATTGAAGATAGAACAGATCTATGCTGCCACAGATGAGTTCAAAGTCTTGTAAGAAAGAAAGTACAACAAAGACTTCTCTGTACACACAGGGGTGGCTCAGCAGCACAACACATTGTTCTTCTGAGCTTCTAGTATTGTGACACAAAAGTTGCAGCCCAGTAAATTTACGAGTTCAAATTTGTCCACAAATAATTTTTCATGCAGGGCTAAATATCATGGCTGCTTCTGCAGCTGGCACAAACCTCATGCTATGTACTTGGGGTGATTTGACAGAAATCTACATCTGTGCCTGATCCCAGTTCTTCATGTGCTGGTGAGTGATCTGGTAGTGCACAGACACAGATGGCTGTGGGGCTGCAGTATAAATTGGTATCTGGAGAAGTGTGATGCCTCTTGTGACACAGGAGGCAGAAAGAGTTACAGGAATGAGAAACCACAAAAGTCTCTAGGCACCATTACCTCCAGCATGAAAAAGGAGTTTATGTTTGACTGGTGTCGTGTTGATTAAGATGTTCTTGTGTTTTCCAGCATGTGGACATAGCAGCATTGTTGATCAAATATAATACATGTGTAAATGCAACAGATAAATGGGCGTTCACACCTTTGCATGAAGCTGCACAAAAAGGGAGGACACAGCTCTGTGCTCTGCTGTTAGCTCATGGAGCAGATCCAACCATGAAGAACCAGGAGGGTCAGACACCACTAGACCTGGCAACAGTAAGTTCATGTTCGCCAGCCACAGGTTGCTCTGGAGGATGTACTCCTTATATTAAATTCATTTCTATGGCTCCATGGCATCAGCAGCCCTCAGCTTCCATTGTGCTGAGGTGGAGAGAGAAGGGCATCTCCTGAGTGCCTCTTTGTGGCTTTTTATCCATGGGACCAGGCATTTTCCTTTGGCTGAAGTCTTAGCAGGGCTTGTGATTTAAGGTTTGCTTCTCCGTAACGATTCACTCCTGGGATCAATCTCCTCATTCCCAGAAATAAAACTCTCTGAAATGTCTCTGATGCTGGACAGTCTGTGTACTGTTGGTGATTCTTTCTTTGAACCTAGGAGGAACACCAGATGAGCCTTTAGAGGAAAGGGAACATTTAGTGGATTATTACGCTCAGTGCCTCCATATGACCTCAGTTCCTTTTTTTAAAGTTAACTCCAAAAAACAATCCAAAGAATTCACACTACCTCCAAAGTTTGTTGGTGGCTATCAAACTCTTTCTAAAACTGGCATCTGTAAACTTTCTTGTAAATGTTTTAAAAACCTAATAAAGTTATATGAACATGTATGCCCCAGCTTAAACAATCTTGATGGCTTAGATAACGCAACCAAATTGAATGCTGTGTCTGGTCTCTGTGCAAGTATCTTTTAGGGTTATTGATTATTTATGGAGAGTTCAAGAAATATCCTCCAGAGTAATCTGAGCTCTAGAAAACTTGCTTTGTGATGAAGGATATGAAAATTACTTGATTTCTCTGGGGGAAAATAAGGATGTCTTAATCATGTTCTACAAGAACTTCCAAAGAGAAAGTTCTTGAAGGTGTTGCTTAATTTAGTCAATAAAGGCTAAATCCAACTGTTAGTTAAGATCATACTTCTCCTGAGCTGTTGTCCTTTTTTTTTTTTCCTATTCTCACCCAAAAGATGTGAATGTAGCAAAGGCAGTGGTAGTCTTTCCACTCATTCTAGGGCACCTGAAATTTTAATTAATTTCTGACAGAGAAATTAAGAAGTGGCATTTCCTATCCTACATTCTGAAGGATTTCAAATAAAGTTGCTGTGTTGTTCTCCCTGGCTTTAGCACTTTTAAAGTCATTGTGCCAGAAAAAAATTGGATGTAGCTTGTTACATACATTTAGAAATGGGGAGAACCTGATTCACCTGATTCACTGTGTCTTGAGTGGTGAATCAAAATGTTCTTGCAGCCATGAATTCCCCTGTAACAGAAGCTGGCAGTTTTCTTTCTAATAGGGAACAGAACAATCAAATAAAACAATAAAAAAATTATTTCCAGACATCAGTGACTTGTGATAGTAGGACCTCACGTTGGGTGTTGTTTCTGTTTTTCAGGCTGACGATATCCGAGCTTTGCTGATAGATGCGATGCCCCCAGAAGCTTTGCCTACGTGCTTCAAGCCTCAAGCTACTGTTGTCAGTGCCTCTGTGATCTCGCCAGCGTCCACACCGTCCTGCCTCTCTGCTGCCAGCAGCATAGATAACCTCACGGGGCCACTGGCAGAACTGGCTGTAGGAGGGGCATCAAATGCTGGGGACGGAGCAGCAGGAACTGACAGGAAGGAAGGAGAAGGTGCATTTGCTGCTGGACAAGTTTACATTGCCAGTAGTACAGTAGTTTAGTATCAAAATAGGCCTTGGTTCATCTGAAAAGCATTTCTGACTAGCCAGAAAATACTGAGCAGTTTGAACTGTTATCTGTGTTTTAAAGTGTCTGATGCTTGTTAACTGTTCATCTGTGTTTGCTATCAGTCATTAGGTCTGACTACAAATGCAGATCTGCTTAGGTGCCCAGATGTTCATTGACTTTATAAAGAAAATCCAATGAGAATTATTATGATGGAGTTATCATTGTGATGGCTGGGGATTTTGCCAAGGCCTTTTAAACCCTTTGATTAGTATTTGGAGTCCATGCTTAAGCTCAGAATCTAAAGAGGTCACAGCAAAAATATATCCACCCTTCTTTTCCTTCTCTTTGCAGTATGAGCCTATATTTATCACAGATGGTTTGTGCTTTTAATAGTTGATTCTGGAGAGGGAACAATGATGAACTTTGCACAGAGCTTTGACACAATGGAAGTAGATTGTTAATTACCTACATAGACAAATTGATCGTAAAAAGAATCAGAGTTTGGAATTTTGACAGAATCAGTGGTTTTGCTTGCTTTTGTTTTTTTTATTTAAAGTGGGTGGTTTGATTTTTGTTATTTCAGATGTATAGGATATAAAGACTTGTTTTTTCTCTTATAGTTTCTGGTCTTGATATGAACATTACCCAGTTCCTAAAAAGCCTGGGTCTTGAACACCTTCGGGACATTTTTGAGACAGAACAAGTAAGTGGCAAGCCTCGTCTCTATTTCTGTGTTTAGGAGATTAACTGACTGAATAAATTTGAGTGACATTTTCATTTTCTAATTGAAAAAGGGAAGGAAAAAACCCACACTTCGCATCTACAGAAAAACAAGTGTGTTCAGATTTCCTTTCCGTTTTCTGCAAATTAATTGCCAGATACAATATGGTGAAGTTGCAAAACCTATGAAAATATCTTGTAGGATTCCAGTGTCAAGTAGCTTTCACTTGCACATACACTGTGACTGCCAATTTGGCTTGTGTTCTGAGAGTTATTTTGGACCTTGTGAACTTTGAACATAGTGACTGTTAGGTTCAAATGTCACCTGCATTTGTCCTTCAGCAGTCTTGACAGCCAAACAAGCCTTTTCATCACCTGTAGTGCTACATGTGATACTTTGGTTAGATCTAGTAAACTCTCCAGTTTCACTATATGCTGAAATAAAAACCTAGCATGGGAGCAGTCACACTCCAAAATGCAGAAGCTACATTTTCTATTAGGTTAGGACCATAGCATTAACTGGGTTTTGCCAGGCTAACTTTCAAATGTCATTGAGAAATAGGGAAACAAAACCTGCAGATTTATCAATAATTCACAGTTTATCAATAATTCACAATAATGTAAGTTTCTCATGAAGTTTCTCATTTCTACATTAAGTTTTACAGTAGAGGTACCTGTAATGTATTTGTAGATTCCTTTTATGTGCCATTTCCTAAATTTAACATATTGCAGTTAAATAGATCTGTTTACATGACTGAGATGGATGTACACGTTGAAGTGAAAGGTACAAGTGCAAGAGACTGGATTTGATGATTATTTTCCTCTCGCCTCTGTTGCTAACCTTTTATTGCCGAATCAGGGAGCAAAGGTTTTAAATGTTATGTGTTGTTTACAGTTCCAGCTGTTTCTATAAAATATTCTAGGAGGTATCTCTTCAAAGGTAAAATACCGTAGAACTTGTTCCCTTCTGATGTATAAAGCATAAGCTCTTCTCTTTAATTTGGAACTGTTTCTATTCAGAAGGAAACCAACCTATACACTTCTCAGGTTTTCTTAGTATTTTTCACACCTTCCTGTTGCCTAGCTGGTCTTGTTCTACTTTTGCTTCCTAAACTCCTAACCTGTTAAGATCTTTCCCTGCTAATAAGATTTAACAATGCAAATCGGATTCAATATATTCATCATTTTGAAATCATCTAGCTCTTCTTGTAAGTTTCTTTATAGAAAAAACAAGCTCATCTTCTTTCAGCTTATTCTTTTAAGCTGGGTTTTCCAAGCACTGTCTTCACTTTTTCACCTTGGCTCATTATTAGTAAGCTTGTAGAATATTAATTTCTGCTTGTGTAGTGAAAATAATGAATTGTACAATGCTGTGAAACATTGAATGCTTCAAAAGCACTCCCATAGTTGTGCCAGCATTCCAATGCATCCTCTTTCTGCCTAAGTAAAAATGTTTGTGAGAGCCTTCTGCAAGAACCATCTCCTGTTAAATGTTGTGAGACAAGTAAAAGTTTTGTGCAACCTCAGGCTGTAGCAGCTGGGTATGGTCCTGTGATAGGGAGAGGTTTGCCAGAAGGTGGCAGCAAGTAGAAGTGAAGCAAAACATTATCTACCTTTATGCTCTTGGTTGCACCGTGAGTACTTTCCATTTTCTGAAGTGATAGGTCTGCAGCCTTGAAAGTCAGGCCAGATTTGACAAGTGATTTTTGTGATCTTACTCCTTTCCAGATAACCCTGGATGTGCTGGCTGACATGGGGCATGAGGAACTTAAAGAAATTGGGATCAATGCGTATGGACATCGCCACAAATTAATAAAGGGTGTGGAGAGACTTCTAGGAGGTCAGCAAGGTAAATATGGCACTTTTACTGGCTAATCTAAGTGTAGCACACAACAGGCTCCCATATGTCACTTTCTCTAAATGCAGGCATTGTCACCAGGACTTGAAAGAATCTGAATATCTGCGTGGGTTCTGATAGCTAAAGAATATATTAAGGAGGTACCAGACCAAGTGATCACTTGCATTTTCAGAGAATGGATACCCCTGAGGCAGCTTTGGAAGCTGGGCCCATTTCTCAGGACCCTGTTGCACCCGGAGAGGAGCTTTTGGATTGATTTGCCCTACATACCTACCCACAGGCCAGTTATATCCTGAAGCCTGATAGGGTTTTAGCTGCCCCTCACCTCTGAGATGTTTCTATGGAAAGAGGAAGCAATAAAGGGCAATTATGTCCCACACACATTTTTCTTCTCTCTTTTAAAGCCTCTGCTGCTAGCAAAAGCACTTTTATCTTTTTGAGGTTGTGCTTATGCTTTGTGTTTATTTTGCATTTCCCGCTGTACTGGGGTTGTTTAAGAAGAACAATGATGATGATGGATACAAATTGAGCCAGCATTGGTTTTTCCTGTTGATTTTTGCTCCTTTTCATTCCTTCTCTTTGCAGGTACCAATCCTTATTTGACTTTCCACTGTGTGAGTCAGGGGACCATTCTCCTTGACCTTGCTCCTGATGATAAGGAGTATCAGTCTGTAGAAGAGGAGGTAATCCAAGTCCCTTTCTTAATGCTTCAGAGGCCATATATTTTTCTTTCCACTGATAACCTATCAGAGCTAAAGTGTGCAAAACATGTTGAAAGTGCTAAAATAGGCTTTGGTGTATGAATTGCATCATGACGTTTAGGATTCCTTATTTGTTGTTTCATATAGAACAATGATAGAAATTATTTTGCTATGTCTTGACAATTTTTCTAATAAGTGGTCTCTGCTCACTTAGTGTTATCCCAGTTTTATTTTGCTGTTGTGTTTTGGATTTTGTCTTGGATATTGTCTCATAGGGAGGGTTTGCACAGCTTTCTGTAGATAGATGGACCTGTGAAAATTAAAAGCTGTGTGTAAAACCAAGACATCAAGGCCTTGCAATTCTCTAGGCATTTTCTGTGAACCAGCTTGTTTTCTCTTGTCTCAGTGGCTTAGTTAATCTGTAACCCAGATAAACAGCTCTTGGATAATTGAGAATTGACTGTAATTTTGCCTCCCACACACACACATGCTCTTTTCTTTAAGTAAACTACAGGCACATACCATTTTGAGAGCAAAAATCATAACAGAAAAGAGACTTCCTGAAGTGTTGTGTTTGGTAGAAACTTCACTTTACTGTGCATTTGCTATTTGTGTCATGTTCCTACACTATAGCACAGACGTGTTTGGAGTCTTTTAAAAAAGTCTAGATAATCAGGATTGCTGCCAGTTTAAATGGGCATATTTTTTATTAGTGACTTCATAATCTGGAGTTTCTGCAGATCTTTCTTATAAACTTTTCTGAAATAAGGGGTCACTTGTCTGCCACAGTAAATAGGAATATTGATTTGAACTGTTACAAAATGTTGTTGCTGTAGCTATAAATACTTCTCTAAAAGACACAATGAAACTATTTCTGAGGGAATCAGAAATGCTCTGCTAATGACATAGGAGAATTTACAGTGCAGGTATTTTCCTAATACTAAGAAATGCAAATTAAACTCATTAAAATCACATTTGTTATTACTATGAAGTGATATTTTTGTATATTAATTTTCAAGGGTTTTTTTTTTCTAATTTAAAGAAGGTGTTCTAGTTGTATATCATTTTGATAGCAAGTACCATTATTCTCCTTTTTATTATGTGGATTTTTATTATAAGATGGATAATTGCATCATCCAGCTTCCTTATTGTCGAACAGCATAATGTGTTGGGTGCTTGAGAAATTAGGGTATACCTCAATTTAAAATTGAGATTTTTAAATTTTTTTACACCTTTTAACTCATTTCCATCAAGATTGTCTGTTGTTGCCAGTGATATACTGAGACATTGCATGGGTGCTTTGCCTTGCTAGGAAGGTTTGTGTGCTGAACATTCAGTTTTGGTTTTTTATGTAGATGCAAAGTACAATCCGAGAGCATCGGGATGGTGGAAATGCTGGTGGGATCTTCAATAGATACAATGTCATCAGGGTAAGTTTCAAAACCTGTCAATTTGATGTGGTAAAGTATGTTAGTATTTGCACCAGCAGACAAAATCAGTTTAATGGTTTGCCCTTTTATATTTAAAGTTGTTTGTTGAAATGATATTCAGGACCAGAGTTAATGCAGGTGCTGAAAGGAATGCATGTTCTGCACAGGGAATGAGGGAGAAGTGCCCACTTGGGCTCCTAAAGGAGTCTGAAGAACTGATGTTGAAGACAGAGATGGAGAAGAACCTGATAGAATTTCAGAGGCCTATAACTTCTGTGTTTGACTCCTGCAACACAGATTTTTTTTTTCCAGTGTAGTCTTTTCTTGCTGTTTTAAAGGAGGTTTGGGGTGTGAAAGGATGATCATGACTTCTAATAAGAAGTTTCTATCTCCCTATGTAACTTTGCAGCTTGACACCACCTCCTTTGCCCTTGTCAACTTGAAAAATGCATTTTCCAAGCCATGGCATTCCAGAAAATAGCATTGTCTTTCTGAGGGAAAGTACACTTTTTGGTTTCTTTTTCTGGGGAGAAGGAAATAGAGGGAATCAGAAGAGAACTTGGTTGCTGAGCTCCAGCAAACCTGTGCTGCCTTCTCTTTGAGAAGTAAGCCTTGTGCCTTGTGCAGAGCCTTTGCACAAGAAGTAAATAGGCATCAATAGGCATCATGAAGTAAACTGCCTTCATCCTACTCCCAATCAATGGTGAAGTCCTTTACAGAAACCACAGTGGTTTCAGAGCATGTGGCTGAAATGATATAATGAGATTAAACAGCACATCTCGTTATTTTTTTATGAAAAGAGCCAAAAGTTGGTTCTTTTCATAAAAAAATAAACTAGACAGCAAGTTCCAAAGAGCTAGACAAGATCACTCAACAGAGCTCAAAGCAGAGAGGGAAGGAGTTTCAGACAGTTTGTAGTTCTTTGTGGTATTGCAGGCTCTGTGAGAAGCAGCTTGAAAGTTGTCCTTAAACCTGAGAACTTAGGCTGCAATTTCAGAGTAGTTTTAACCATTTGTAGGTGTGTGCTACAGAGTTGTTTGAGAGACTTCAGCCTTGCATGCAGAACATCCAGGGGGTTTCTTCAGAGCATTCACGTGCCTTGCCATCAGTTTCCCTGTCAAATTAATGTGAACTCGGTGAAACTGTATTTCATTTCTATTGCAATTCAAATACGTGTGAGAGATTGAAATGTTGGCTCTGTTGTTCTACTGCAGATTCAAAAGGTAGTGAACAAGAAGTTGCGGGAGAGATTCTGTCACAGACAGAAGGAGGTCTCAGAGGAGAATCATAATCATCACAATGAGCGCATGTTGTTTCACGGTAAGGAAGTAGTAGTGTCTCTTTGTATGCATTGGTATTTAACAAAAAAACCCAAACCTTACAAGGACCCACAGGCAATGTTATTGTTGCTGTGTCACCGTCCTGTGCAAGTAATTGTGTCTTACACTAGAAATGCAAGGGGTGCATTGGGGATATTGGGGTGATGGAGTTACTCTGTGTGGTTACTGCAATCCAAAAAAGCTACACTAAATAAGAAATACTTGTTTCAGTTTTTTAAGAAAGAGGAAGGTTTTTTGCTAAGCCATATCTTAGTCATTTCCAGTAAAGCTGCTGGGATGATGTTACGTTGCTGGGAAAAAGACATGGTGTCTTTTAAATGAGAGGAGCAGCACACAATAAAACGTTTTACCCTGGTGCTTCAGGCAAGCATCAGGGAAAGGAATCAAAACCAGCCATGAGTTTCAGCAAGATTTCTCTAGAAATGCCTGCAAATGGTGATTGCCTGAAGGTCCTTCTGCCCTAGATTCCTCTATTATTCTATATAGGAAATTGATTTGGTGTATGATTGTCCTGACACCTTGCCCCACCTTAACCAGTGCTGACTCCTGGAGGGGGTGTGCATTGACAAGATAAATTGCACTGAAATGTGAGTGGGGGGAAAGCCATTTAATGAGATCTGTGAAATGAGTAAGAAATGAGTCACACGTGGGATTTTGGTATATAATGATAAATCCTACACATCACTGCATCCTGCTGGGTATCGCCCCCTTCCAGCTGACTGAGCACACTTTCTGGTATTTTATGGTCTATTTGAGGCAGATAAACTCCTCTTGACATTGGGTCTTGTATTACTCTGCAGCTTAACAACTATGTCTTTTTGTGTCACTGTTCTAGGGTCTCCTTTTATTAATGCTATCATTCACAAAGGATTTGATGAAAGGCATGCGTACATTGGAGGAATGTTTGGAGCTGGGATTTACTTTGCTGAGAACTCCTCAAAAAGCAACCAATATGTGTACGGAATAGGAGGAGGAACCGGCTGTCCCACACACAAAGACAGATCCTGTTACATCTGCCACAGGTAGGAGTCCAGCAGAGTTCCCTGCACAAAATTCTGGCTGTCCTGGTTTTTATGATCCTGGCATAGGGTGACCTGCAGGCAAAGAATGGCTGCTTGAGCTTGGTCATGGCAGGAAAAATGCAGTTTTCCATTTGTCAGAGCTGAACAAAAACAAGTATAAATGCAGCAGGTCCCACAGGAAGGTCAAAAATTACATCTAAGCATGCAGTGAGTATAAATTAAAGTGAGCTGTGGCTCAGGAAAGAGGCTTGAAACAGCAAGTTTGAAAATGAAGAGTCAGGGGAAAATAGCAATTAAACGCCAGGCACTCTGAGGACAAAGCTGCACTGCAAAGTGGTGGTCAGCAGTACAGTGTTGTACTGTGGATCAGATAATTTTGGAGGTAGATAATTTTGGAGCAGGACTTAATCACATCTTTGTTTTGTCCTGGAGTAGATCAGTGTGATTCTCACTCTTTGACACCTGTCCATTCCCTGCTGGTAGGAACACAGAGAGTTTCAGCTTTTTTCAACAGCTTTATATAAAATGACCTAGAACAGGCTTCCATGTGAGGGCTAAACAAACTGTGTGTTTTCCCTTCTGTGTGTCATGAAAGATTTTTTGTAACAGGTTTTGTACAGTCTTAGAACTGGTTTCTAAAAGTGTTTCTCTAAAAAGCCTCGAGAAATTATTTGTAATGAAATAAACTCAAAAGACTGAAATCATTCTGGAAGCATACAACTCCTAGTAAGATATTTGAAAATTATACTCTCTTTTTTCATTTTAGACAAATGCTCTTCTGTAGAGTCACCCTTGGAAAATCCTTTCTTCAGTTCAGCACAATGAAAATGGCTCATGCCCCTCCCGGACACCATTCTGTTATCGGCAGGCCAAGTGTGAATGGACTTGCTTACGCCGAGTATGTTATCTACAGAGGAGAACAGGTAGGGACTGGCTTTATAGAAGGACAGGCCTGGGAGCTGGAGATGGGGTGTGGCTGGTTTCCAGACCAAGGGTGCTGTGATAACGCTGCTGATTAGGTTGTTGGGGTTTTTTTTCCATTTAAATGGGGAAATAAACAGTGAACTGTATCTAGACAGCAAATGCTACTCCTGATCTGTTCTGATTTATACCATGCAGAATTGCCCAATTTCCCCTGTGCAGCACTGATGGAGTCTATTAAGAATTGTAGCTTCTCTCAGTAAGCTGTCTTTCTTCCATTGTGTTTTACTGGCATTACTGCAGTATCAAGGTCACATGCATTTCTGGGGCTCTAGTCCATCTTGAGGATTGTGGGTTTTTTACCTGTAGATTCCCAGCAGTGACAGAGCCTACTCTTAAATGGCAGCTGGAGTAGCACATGAGTCTTCAAAAGTTGATTTTTAATCTGACTAACTCAGCTAGACCTTGACTCTAGAAGTGTTTTGCTTACTACCGTGGGTGGCTCCCCGATCGCCCAATGAAACTGAATAACCACAAATTTGTGGGGCCTGAGACAAACATCCCAAGTCCTGAGGGAGCTGGGTGATGGTGTTGCCAAGCCACTCTCCATCATACCCTGAGATTATCTCAGTTGGTTGGAGCATGCTGCTAATAATACCAAGATCATGGGTTTGATCCCTGTGTGAGCCATTCACTTAAGAGTTGGACTTGATGGTATCCTTACAGGTCGCTTCCAATTCAGAATATTTTGTGGTTCTGTGATATTTGAAAAGTCATGTCAGTCAGGCAAGAACCCCAGTGAATGGAAAAAGGGAGACATCACTCATATTTTTTAAAAGGGGAGAAAAGTAGGCACAAGGGAACTACAGGTAGGTGAGCCTCACCTCTGTGCTTAGGAAGATCATGGAACAGATCCTTATGGAAGGCACATGAGAGACCAGGAGTTGATTCAAGGCAGCCAGCACGGCTTCAATAAGCACACAATGTGCCTGACCAGTCAGGTGACCTTCTGTGATACAGTGACAAAGCCTTCTCTTTTCCGAACCAAACAAGCCCATCTCTCTCAGCATTTTCTTCTTTATCCTGTGCTCTCTCCCCCTGACTATGTCATTGGTCCTTTGCTGGACTTGGCTCCAGCTTGTTGGCGTCTTTCTTATACTGGAGAACCTAAAAGTTGTGTGTGGTTTTCTAGATGTGATCAAGTGAGTACTGAATAAACAGCAGTTTTTGCTACATGTGGTGATTGACCACAGGATGCTCATAGCCTTTATTGCTGCCAGGCCACACTATTGATTCTGGTTTAGCTTGCTGTCACCCAAGGACCCCATCACCTTTTCAGCTGAGTGGCATCTGGTCCTGCAGTGTTACAAGGAATTCATCTCAGGTGCCTTTGCCCTTGTTGGATTACATGAGGCTTCTGTAGGCCCAGTCTCCTCTCATCTGTTGAGGTTCCTCTGAATGAGACCCTGGCCTCCACCAACTATAGCTTTGTTCAGGGACTGAACTGGCTACCACCTGTCTTCAGGAAACACTGGACAGATGGACAGATGACTGACTGGGTCATGTGCTTTGAGTGGGCCAAGTATCTTACTGCCAGTCAAGTCATTTGCAGGTTACATTGCAAGTTTATTGACTCTCTTGAGGTCAGACTTTATTCCGAGATTGTTGAGTCACTTAACAGGCACTGACCGATTTTTAGGATTAGCTAGCAAGGAGAGGAACTCTGAATTCCTGTTGCACACAATTTCTGGCAGTGACTGTGTGGAAGAAATATCTTTCTTTCTATTTGTGTATTAACCAAGGTGTTAAGTACATCCAGCAGTTCCACATAGTGCTGAAATAGGTTTGAAATCCACTTTGTCTTGCATGCTGTGAATATAGAGCTGATTCTTGTGCTGTCCTTCCTGGTCACTGTTTAGTGAAATGCAAAAACTGAAACTTGCTGAGTTACTCTTGCATAAACCAGAGCTTTTTTTCTTACTTTACTTTCAGGCATACCCAGAATATCTCATTACATACCAGATTGTGAAACCAGAAGCTCCCTCACAGACAGCAACAGCAGCAGAACAAAAGACCTAGTAGCTTCAGAGCAGTGGAGAAGGATGTGACTTCAATCTTGGACTGGATGGATACATGTTTCAGAAAATCAGTATCACATAAAATTCTTACCAACCTGGAAATAAGCTGTATGTCTTTTATAAAAAGTATTGCTGTCTTGATGAATATGATATGAGTAACTCTTGCATACTCAACTGCTACTGTTCCTCTTGAGGAAAGTTTACAAGGGACTGCCTTTTAATAACATATCTCAGGCTCCTAGTCTCTGCAGTTACCACGTGTAAAATAATATTGTTTTGATCTAGACCTTGGGAACATTATTGTGCAAATGGAAATCTTTACTGGTGCCATCTCACATGTTAAAATTTCAGACACTACTTTTCTAGTTATTTTATTTGCAGATAAACTGCATTAAGCCCATCATTTTCTTTTCAGCATACACCATTCATTTCCTGTTTTCAAGAGATCCTATTTATTCTCCTTTTGTATTCTGAAGTTGAGCCGGAACCTTCTTGAAGATATTTTGCACAAAGTCAAGTCGACTAAAATCATTAACAATGCAATATAAATTTCATCTGAGGAGGGGCTAGGTCAAGTTCTTCAGTATAGGGTTTTTTTTGCACACCTCTGAGCAAACAATAACATGAGTGAGTGTAACTTTAGAGTGGAAACAAACTATGTCAGTTTGCTGCCTTGTCTGTGTGAGTTTTCTGGGCAAAGCCCTGGGAAGCGTTCGCAAGGGTAAAACCAGCTCTTGTGCTTCGAAGAACTTCATGAAACAGATCCATGCCCTCTGCTGGCATCTCTAAAAGAACATTTTATAAAGCTCCTGTTAAGTACATGCAGCTTGTGAAATGTTCTCCAGTCAAAGCAGGGTATGGTTTTGCCAGGAGAAGCAGGTGAAAAGTCAGATTTCACACAGGAGGGTGTATCTGGTTCCTGCCCCTCTGTAGGATGAGACCCAATAAATGGGTTTCAGGCTGGTAAGGGAGAGTGTATTGCAGCAGTTTCCTGTCACATCTTTGTGTGTGACATAACAGTTGAAGAGCTTAAGGGATTTACAAAAGTAATAATTTTTTAAAATATCGATTTTACATTTTGATGAGAACAAAATTTTAAAGTATCAGTTGGCAAGCGGATTTGTTTGCAGGTATGCCAGAGAACAAAGTTTGGATTTATTCACTTAATACCCTTCTTCCCAAATTCCCAGGTTTATTTTGCTGGGTAGGAGAAAGTTATTTTTAAGCATTGCATAGCACAGCATCAAACAGTTTCAAAAGTCCCCCTCATGGTGGATATGGATTTAACAAAAGTAGAAACTGTTTCTTTTTTGTGGCGTTTTACAGTTTCAGAGAAGGTTAAAGATCAAGACCTGTTAATTTTTTCCCTAACAACCAATACCAGGAGATGTGCTTCAGTGTTGATCATGTAACAAGGAGGAAAAAACATTTCTTTGGACACAACATGTTGTACATCGCCCTGTCAACCAGCACTGTTTAGTATCTGATGATCCAGTTCATGCATTCAGGTTTTATTCTCTTTAAATCAAGAAACAACAGAATAGTGTGCTCTTAGTTCATAAAAATATATGTGCTCCCCACAAGTGGGATTTTGGTGACATGTTTATATAAAACAGACTTAATCCTGAAGAGCGTTTCACTTTCAGCATTAAGACACAACATTTTTATTTTTAACATTAAGGCATTGTTAAAGCAAGTCATCCTCACAAGAAGTATCACCTACTGTAAAATCAGTCATTTGATGCAATATGGCTACCTGAACATCATCTGTTGGTAATATCTCTAAAGGAAACCTTAGAAATAGCAATACTCCAACAGAACTTGAACTCTGAGTTTTACTTTTCTTGAGCTGACAGTGGATATATGGTTCTCGCTTCATTTTGTGACCTGATTAAATATGTAGCTTTGAAGTCCCAGCCAGGCTCTAGCCTAGTTGTCCTTTTAAACAAGTTTCATTAATAAAATTGGGTGCTTGTATTTTGCCTACTTGTTTCATAGTGTTAGGATTGCAAAGATCACCACTAGGCTTTGAAGCTTTGTATTCACCATTTCGGTTTGGCGTTTGTTTTTCATTTAGTTAACAATGGCGTGAGGGGATGTGCCTGTCTGCACTAGGGTGACCAGAGCGAGTGCTGCTCTCCATCCCCAGTTAGACATAGTTTTAAATGGTGAAACAGCTGTGCTGCTTAGGTGAACAAAATGGTTCATGTGGGCGTGAAAGTTAAAAGCTTTACATCTTTCAACAACAAGAACAAATCTAAGAAAAACCCCACTGAGCCCACACCGGATGCTGTTCTTGCTTGTTGTTTCCTGTGTGCTGGTTGAACTAATGGCTAGTCTGGATTCCTTTTGCAGCCTGAAACTTCTAGAGGATAAAAATAGCCTGGAGGAGACTGAGGGGAGACCTCATTGGGGTCTTTCACATCCTCACGAGAGGAAGTGGAGGAGCAGGTACCAATATCTTCACTCCTGTGACCAGTAACAAGACTGGAGGAAACAGCATGAAGCTGAGTCAGGGGAAACTTAGGTTGGGTATTAGGAGAAAGGTTCTTCATCTAGAGGGTGGTTGAGCACTGGAACATGCTCCCCAGGGCAGTGATCACAGCACCAAGCCTGACAGAGTTCAAGAAGCTTTTGGACAACACTCTCAGGCACCTGGTGTGACTCTTGGGGCTGTCCTCTGCTGAGCCAGGAGTTGGACTCAGTGATCCTGATGGGTCCCTTCGAACTCAGCATATTCTGTGATTCTACTTTCCAGTATCTTTGAACTGCCAGTGTTAATGTTTCTGATGTTCTGTGCAGAGTAAAGGTGCTGTGTGAGGAAATCATTTTGCAGTGGTTTTTGTCTCGTAATGACGTGATCTCATATCCGTTTGTGGCCAGACACGGAGGAATACCCAGGCCTGATGATGCATCTGTGTCTTGTAGACACCAGTGCAGGAGTAGCGTATGTTGTCATAGCTCCTCTTCCAGTTCAGAACAAAGTGAGGATCTGCCCATCAATATCCAAGGTACCCGTTAAAAACCCAGCCGTGGTTGTGGCGGTAGAGCTGCCTTTGGCAAGCTGTTAACGGTACAGACGCTGCTGCTTCAGCTGGGGGAGCTTAAAAATGGGACCTTAAAATGCCATCAGCCCATAACCAGGCACTTGCTGCCTCCTGAGAAATGAAGCTTTTGACCGCCTGAGAAGAGCAGTCCCCTGATACCGAGATGCTCATTTTGCAGCGTTGGATCACCAGTGGAGGCCCAGTAGGAGCTGAGGACATAAGAACACTGGGCTAGGCCCTCACAGGCCTGGGAGACCTGGGACAGAACTTGGTGTCTGCTGGCACAAGGGACAATGTGTCTCTCAGGCCTGTAGATTTTTGTCAGTGTCCCTTTGAGGCAGCATTTTGAAACTTCTGTGTAGTTTTGCAACAGAACCTTAATAGGCAAAACAGAAAGAAAATGTCACCATCTAACAAAGGAGGGAGGGAGGGTTCTGCTCTCCGTTGCTGAAACTGTTTCCATGAGACTGATGACTTAGATACCTGGTGCAGAGTGACACTGCAGTCTGATTGCTGTCAACAAAACTTTTGTTAGGATTAAAAGCAGACAGTACAGTACCTTAATAAGGTATATTTTATTTTCTCACTCTTATTTTTATCTATCAGTTGTGTTTGATCCCAGCTCCACAGAGACTGTTACAAACCTCTTACACTAGTTCTACCATGTTGCAGTCACTATTGGTTTTCTAACCTCTGTTTCGAGTGTTTGCATGTGATACAATTGAATCCCACTGCATTATGTAGCAGGAACTTATTTTCCCTGCCAACTTAAACCTTGCTTGTTTGTTAAGGAAGTACCCCAAAAGAAAATTCTACACTGAAGCAAAGAGAAAACCTTGCTAAATGTTCTGCACTGTTGGCTTTGATGGGCAGCAGACACAGAAAAGGCATGTGGTGTATGGGAGGGAGCAGCTCCTGGAGAAGGGCACTTTGTTGGCTCTGGAAACCAGCTGCTCCTGCTGTTGGTTGTAGGTTAGAGGGGGTGTCTGCTCCCTGTGGATGTGTGAGGTGCTGAGGGATGCAAACATGCTGTGCTACTGCATGGCCTGTGAGAGCTGCTTAAGACAGTGGCAAATCTCAAAATAGCCTCCTGCATCCCTGCAATGACAACAGTTTCTGCACAGTTCATGCCCTGCTTGCAATTTCCATATGGGACTGTTAACAGAAATTGCCCTGAACAGGATTTTTCAAGATGGGTAAAAGGAAGGGTCCAGCTACCAAACGGATTAGTTTGAACATTGCTAATCATTCTCAGAAGCTGAATGTCAGGAAATGTGTGGATTTATTTTCAGTGAGATTTCTCAGTTTCCATGCTGCTTTGCCACAGAAAGTCTAGCTCAGAAATCTAAAAGGACGTGTATCTGATGCATGCTTCAGTTTCGTTAAGCTGAATATTGTGCAGCATTGTAAGCTGTGCTGCAGCTCGGATAGGGAAGACCTGGGAAAGCACATACTCAGTTCTTGCTTCACATAGCAGCAGCTTGTGAACCTCCACACGCCTGAATCCCTTGGTGATCAGAGGTGGTGGCTTGGCACAGTCGAGAGCATGTTCTGGTCTCTGAGAGCGGCAGGACAGATGTGCAGAGAGGCAGTGGCTGCGTTCCCACCTCTGAACACAGAGTAGATGTGAAACCCAAGGGATTGGGGAACACTGTATGTGTGTTAAAATCTCTGAAGCAAGGTGAATGAGCCTGGGAATCTGTAGGGGACGTGGGAAGCAGATGCATTTCCATGACACTGACACATACGCCTGTCAAGTCGTTATCTGACTGGTTTTGATGTATTGGGCTTGCTGAACCTGTTGGTGGCAAGTTTTAGTGCTGGTCCCATTAATTACCAATGTAGATTATTAGAGTCTCTGTTATTAGAAGGCAATTTTGACACTTCTTTTAACATCTGCAGAACTTGCTTCAGCTTTGGAAATTGAAACGGGGATTTTCTGTGCTGCAGTCCCATGAGCTTGTGCTTTGTCATTCCTAATTGCTTTTTCTGGCAGCCCAGATGGCAATGTAGCTGGGAGTTGAATTTCTAGACCTTTTTTTGTGTAACTTGTTTCCATAACTAGCCCTGTATGTGTCCTCTCTTGGTTGCCAATTATCTGGAGCTGGGATATCATTTATTTATTTCTTCTTTTACCTTCTCTCTCAAAGTTGAAGACGATGGGCAGTTTCTCAGCCTACCTACATGGTGGACTTTAGATAACATCTCTGTAACAACTGAGTTTGATCTATAAATGTGCTTGGCTAAATGTCTGATCTGCAATACTTGTAATAGTTTAAAAGTCAATAAATACATTTTTAACAGTTGCTCTGTGAAAATGGAATGTGTGCACAACCTGCTGTTCTGTCTTGGTCTTAGGACAAATTTGCTCCAGCCAAACTGCTGAAAACAGTTTTATTTTTATTTTCTCCAAACAATGTTTTCTCCCTCCCTCAGGCAATAAATAAAAAGTTAATTTCTAGAAAAAAAAAAAAATAAGAACAAAACCATACATATGTACATCAGCCACACAGGCATCTTGTGTGTTGGACTGGACTGAAGGGAAGGACAGAGGTAGGGTGGGAAATAAGGCTCCAGGTGGGTTGAAGATGAGGCATTTTCAAGGCTTGGACCAAAAGCTGCAGAAATGTTGCACAGGTGAACAAGACTCAGCACAGCAAAGGGCTGGTCATGAGGTGGGAGAAGCTTGAAAATGCTGATGAGTGACACCTCTTGGGCCAGCCTGTCCTCCACCCTGCAGCTTCTCTCTTCCATTATAGCCCACCCGTGTCCCATCCTGCTTCTTCTGGAAGAAGAGCAGCAAGTGGGACTGTTGGAAAGGAAACTGAGCAGAGTAATCAAAAGCAGCCCTGGCTGCTGCCCCAACCCCTTCTTTCTCATCTTAAAACCACAGGAGATTGGACCTAAGTTTTGTAGAAACCAGTGATCCACAGCGGCAAGAAAAGAGGCATTTCAGACTACATCTCTCCCTCCAAACCACTTCCCAAGCACAGAGATTGTTCTCCCCCGTTGGAAGAGGCTCAGCTGGTGACTTGGCAGGTGCCTGCCAGCTCCTGCCTCAACTCCCCAGCCACTGGCAGGGCTGAGGTTGAGTGCAGGCAGCCCTGGGTCACCAGCCCTGCTCGCTCCAAGGCCCTGCCTGCAGCTCTGCTTGTCCAAAGTGTACCTGGCTCAGGTAAGCAGCACCTACCACACACACACAGGTCTCTCTGCAAGGGGGAAGGCTGCTGCACAATAAAAACAGGGTATGCTCCCTTGTCAACCTAGATGAGCTGGGGGCAGAAACATGGGGAGAAGGGGAGGTGTAAAAATCCCAGACAGTACAACAGGGATGGAAACACATGAAGACCAGGCACTTGAGGAAACCCAGTATACTATTTTTTTCCTCCCCCAAAGAGCCTGGACAATGTCAAGGTTTGTGGCTTTTACAACTTCGTGCTTTCAAAACGTAACAATAAAAAGCAAACAAACCAAGATGAGGTAAGAAATTTCTCTACGAAAAAGATGTCGAGTCCAGGGTGAATGGCAGTGTCCGGCACTATTGCTTAACATCACAGGGCTCCGCACCCCTGCACGCCTGGCACTACCTGCCCGGCTGGCCTGGGCCCTGAGCTAACAGCTGGGCGACGTGGTGATGGGGCTGTGCAGGTAGGGGAGGCTGCTGGGGGTGGCATGGACACCGACAGACACTGGGAAGCTGAAGACAAACTGCGAGGTGGGGGTGGAGGTGGCCTTGCCCCGCTCCCGCAGCGTCCCCGAGGGGCTGACGGCCTCCACTGCGTATGAAGTGGCCAACACCTGCGACTCGAACTGCAGCAGCTGCCCCATGAAGCTGAAGTTGGGGGAGATGATGCTCCGGCGCTGCTTCACAAACTCGAAGGCCTCCTCTAGCTTGACACGCTTCTTCATCATCAGGTACGCCAAGCAGATGGTGGCTGAGCGGGAGATGCCGGCCTGGCAGTGCACCAGGACCCGGCCACAGCACTCCTTCACTGAGTCTGGAGGGCAACAGGGGCGAGACGTGAGACCCACAGCCTGCCACCACGGCCCAACCCCACCCCGGGGGTGGCTGCCCTCCCTCCCACCACTGCCACCATGGACACAACGTCTCTGCACAGGCACTCACCAATGTACTCAATTGCCTCCATGAACCAGGAGCTGATGTCAGCTTTGTGGTTATCCTCCACAGGGATACACTTGTACTGGTAGTGCCCCTCGAAGTGGTTGGGGCAGTCTGAGGAGACGTTCAGCAGGGCTGTGATGCCCAGTGCATCCAGCATGTCCCGCCGGGCCGCGTGGTAGGCGCTGCCAAGGTAGAGGAAGGGAAGGATTTCCACAGGCCCACCCTGTTACAGAGAAAAACAACAGGTATGGGGTTGACCAGGGGANGGCGAGACGTGAGACCCACAGCCTGCCACCACGGCCCAACCCCTCAGCAAACCTGCCGGGGGTGGCTGCCCTCCCTCCCACCACTGCCACCATGGACACAACGTCTCTGCACAGGCACTCACCAATGTACTCAATTGCCTCCATGAACCAGGAGCTGATGTCAGCTTTGTGGTTATCCTCCACAGGGATACACTTGTACTGGTAGTGCCCCTCGAAGTGGTTGGGGCAGTCTGAGGAGACGTTCAGCAGGGCTGTGATGCCCAGTGCATCCAGCATGTCCCGCCGGGCCGCGTGGTAGGCGCTGCCAAGGTAGAGGAAGGGAAGGATTTCCACAGGCCCACCCTGTTACAGAGAAAAACAACAGGTATGGGGTTGACCAGGGGACAGTGGCAGGCAGGACACACATCCAGATGGCACGGAAACATCAAGCTGTGCAGCAACCTGGCACCTGACCAGGGCCCTCAGAAGAGGGAGCAGAGGCTGCCTTCCTGAGGTGCTAAACTTATTTCAGCCCTCCCTCTCCCTCTCTTTGTCCTGTTCAGAAACAGGCAGGTGTGGGTTAACAGGATTTGGGCTTGTCCACTCAGTGGGGCACACAAGCACCTTGGGATTAGGAGGACCACCATGTTTTCCCATGAGAGGAAAGGAAGCAGGGCTCTGGCTCCGCAAGCCCCAGCTGAGGGAGACCAGAGACTCCCTTCAGAGCAGGCTGCAGTGCTGGAAGGGCAGTCAAAATAGCTAAGCACTAGGTTTTTAGACATACCTGGTCATGAAAGGGGGTCCCACAGGAACTGCAGCCCAAGTCCAGGGGCTCAGCGCTGGTGGGGGGTGACACATTGCTCAGGGACTTGGTTTTTGCACAGAATTCGGGGTACTCCGAGGAGAAGCGCTCATAGCCCCCTGCAAGAAGAGAGGGACCAAGTGTTATCCCAGACTGCGCTCACAGGACTGCAGAACGGCACAGCCAGAGATGCCCTTGGCCACTAGATGATGCTACAGCGATGGAGAGTGGCCTCCTGCCCCAGGAGGAGCAGTCTGGCTCTCGGCAGCAAACTGGGAATCCCTGAGGTCCCACCATTCCCTTGGAGCAAGAGCACCAAGAGCAATGATCGTGGTCACCCAAAGGCTCTGGTCTAGGGTTCAGTCCCCTGCCTACTGCCAGCCAAAACCCCAGACCGAAGCCAAGGTTGCTTCCTGAGACAATGAAGAGAGGATTTATTTCCAGCATACTTGGACTTAAATGGGAAAAGCTGCTCTGAGGCCAAAGACTGTTCAGTTCTCATCTTCCCTTGACATATGATTTTGTCACAAAAGACAGGCAGGTCTCCTGTTCCCAGCTTGACCCTGCAGCTCAGCGCTCCCAAAAAAACAGACCAGGAAAGCCCTGGCTCTGGTCAGGTGCAGCCAAGCTGACCCCACAGCCAAGCTGCCCTCAGAGAGAGGTGTCAGTACATAGGTGCAAGCTGACATGCAAGGACACATGGAGCAGCTTGTTCCTCTGACCTGCTGCCAGGGGGATAAGCACAGGGAACATCAGGGCTTCATCATGGCAGGCGAAACAACAGCAAAACCCACTGAGTTCCCAGGACAGGGAAACTGCAGGGTTGGCTTGTCAATAAACACTTCTGGTGAGATTTCCTTCTCATTGAAATCAAATCAACAACCCTGACATCCTTGTAGGGTCTGACTTTGAGCCTCAAAATCAGTGAAAATCAAGTATTTTACAATGCCCACAGGACTTCAGCTAGATCAAGCCCTGACTCCCAGGATGGTTCCCGAAGACTCAAACCAACTGCAGGACCTATGCTGTATGCTTACCAGAGCATACAGCAGGACACATCTTTCTAATCCAGCCTTAGCTCTGAGACTGCCCTGAACAAGGCTGGATATTCACAGCAATGGATGCAATCGTCTCAAGCAGCCCAGGAATCCCATGGCAGTTAGGGCCCCATACTGCCAGCATCCCAGTGTCCTTTGTGCTTTCCTCCCCCTAAGAAAGGAAGGGCTCTAGTACCTTAAAGCAGAACTGTGCAGATGCATCACTGCATTTGCATTGTCCCTCCCACGCAGCCAGGACAGTTTGCAGAGGCTTCATTTCCCTGGCCTGACATCCCTTTACAGTCCTACTGCTTCAATTTGAAAGAGCATCCAAAACCAAGAGCCTTTGTTAGACAACTTCCAGGGATCTGGTCCTAAAATCCCTGGATCCACTACATTGCACTCCAGTGGTCATCATACCATGAGAGGGAAACGCTGCCCAGGGTGATGGGCAGAAACATCTTGGAAAGACTGGTTCTTGGAAAGAAAAAGAGACCTTTTCAAATGTTTTTCTTCAATGAATCTGATGAGATTCATTGAGTCAGCAGCTCCTGGCTGTGCACGCTGGCCCTGCCTGGTGCAGGAGCCAGGCAAGAGCCGGTGCCCATGGCCAAGCAACACCCAGCCAGGCTGTTGGCACAGGGAACCTCGCAGCAGCCTGGCCTGCACAAAACACATCTGGATCTTCATCGTGACCTGCACCCAAAAAATGTGCACTTGGGCACGCAAAGCTCTGGGTTAGTGCAGCTCTCATGGAATCAGAGCAAGATCGTTTTAGTAGCTCTGTGCTGTGCAAGAAGAAGGCTGTAGTGCTGAGACTGAGTCTCTCGGAGCCCATTCATTAAAAGGGCTCCCATTCCAACCACCCTCCCATGAGAACCACAGAGGCACCAGGAGCTCTCAGCTGACAAAGGCCACCCTTGAAGGAGGGCAGCATTTCCTGCCACATGCGTGGCTCCAGCACCACGCTGGCTCTCGGTGAAGGAGCCCGCTCCTGAGCGAGCCCTTGCTGTGCAGGCACTCCCGCAGCATCCTTGGAACGGCTCCTGCTGCTTTTACTGTATCTAGTACAACTGAAGTGCTAGCTCCTCCATCTATCAAGCCTCTTAATGGATTTGCTACTCTGCATACACATCCTCACCCCTGCTGTAAGTAAGCCAAGGAAAAAATTGACTCTCAGGCTGTAAACAAAAAAGAAAAAGCCCCACAGAGCTCATCCAGGAACCCCAGCTGAGCATCCCCCGCCCCTAAATCATCTCACGGCAATTCTCAGGACCAGCCGCTCCAAATGTGCACAGCCTCTCATTTAATACAAGGCAGAGGAGGGGAAGCCCTGATCCCTGCTGTAGTCGCAAAAGGCGCACAGAGGCATCCCCGGGTTTTCCGCCTCCTGCAAGGGGACATCGCTGTGACAGCAGGTGTTTGACCCTGCACAAATACCTTCTCTGCACCGCACCGTGGGGCTGGGGATGAACTCAAACAAAGCGTGGGGGGTTTCCCCACACACACTCACTTCCCTCCGGTCGCAGGCAGCGCCACGGGGCGCGCTCGATGCCCCTGAGCCGGCTCAGACCGCCCGGGGCCGATGGCCGCGCTGCCGCCGCCCCGGGACGCCGGCT
>VYXF01011135.1:567260-604175 GCA_013397295.1 Polioptila caerulea
ACACAGGGACACAGACACACGGACACACAGACACACAGACACACACACGGACACACACACACACACACACACGGACACACGGATACACACGCGGACACACACACGGACACACACACACACACACACACACACACGCACACACAGACACACACACGGTCAGGCACAGATTGCGCGCATTCCTCTTCCTTTGTCCCCTTGCTCCTGCTTTGCCTGGACTGCTTGCCGCGGCGGGGGCACTGAGCAGGGCCCGCTGTCAGCTCTGCCGGGTCCCTCTGGGTCCTTCTGTCTGCGTGTCTTTCACGGCCACGCTTCCCCTGTCACAAAACGGCGTCTCGTCAGCTGCGGAGCCCTAGAAACACTACAGCACCCTGCCTGTGATGCGATTCTGTGCAGGGGGCTCTTCGATTTAATTCCTCACACCGAGGACCTCTATTTTTGGCTAAAAGCCTAAGGAGTAAATGCACAGCCCCGAGGTGTCCCAGAAGGGTCTCCCCATAACCACCACCCAAACACGGAGCAACCCTTTCACCCCAAAGCCCCCTTTTGGACGCGGCTTTATTGGAAGCAGTGTCACCAACCACAATGCCAGCAACCGTGCTCAGGGCATTTCCTGCAAACAGATGCCGGCCAGTGTCCGGGGTGAGTCTGCTTCAGAGACCTGAAGGTGTTCAGCTATCCCGACGTGGGCCTGGGTGTGGTGGGTGCGAGGTTAGGGGCCCAATGGTTGTTCAAGCGCATCTGCCTGTCACTGCTGTTCGCAGCGGGCAGCACTTGGAGAGGCAGCTTGACTTCCCCTCCCTGCATGCCCGGTCGCTGTTTGCCCGGGCAAGGCAGGGTGACACCTTGCTGTGTGCACCTACGGGGAGGAATCCAGCCTACCCCGCACTGCCTACAGCTGGTGACACTCCTACATCCCGCTGCTCCCTCTCTTCACACTCTGCTCTCTGACCGCTGCTGGATTCTCCCCTCTGCCTGAGTCAGCCCGATCTTTGCACCTGTGGCTTTTGTGTGCCCTGCCAACCCCTCCGCCAGCCAAGTCGAATCAGATGAGCTGTGGGGGAAACACAGCTGCCATTTGTGTAATACACCCCACTCCAGGAATGCATTAGAGCCTGTTGCCTAATACAACAGGGCTGGAAGGCTAATCATCTCCCATCCCAACCTGCATCAAACACAAAAATAGCAAAACCCTGTTTCTGCTGAAGTAAAGCAGACTCTGGGTGGCCAGTGACACACCAGAGACATTCCTTCTTCCTTTGGAGAAAGCTGTCAGACACAAAAAACTCAAACTGAGAATTTGATTACAAACTAATGGAAAATTACACTCTCATACCAACAATACTTGAACTCAAGCTGGACCATCAAAACTTCCTAAAAAGCTTTGCACAAGGCCTGATGCCAAAACATGTCATTTTCTATGGTCCTCTCGGGCAGATGTTGGCCACCACCACAGGATGAGCTAGTCTCGTGTCTCCCATGCCTTCTGCACTGTTCAATCCAGCTTTTACACTAAAATTGGGTAACCAAGGGCACAAAGTGTATGTCCTTGGAGGCAGGCCTATAATGCTGATTTTTCCCTTTCTTGTCCAGCACGAGACTGGGACAAACTGATCCGAGGTGGGAGAGGAGGGCAATATTGTCATGGGTACAGGAAGGGGTATTTGGGCTGATGTCCCTGGATGTTTGCAGGAGCACTGATAGAGCACATTATTTCAGAGTGGAGTGTGGAAGTATGTGTGTGCATGTGCATCTGGTGGAGATCTTCAAGTATTCCCATGTGCCTGAACCCTTTCCCCACTCTTCATCCCTTCCTGCTGCCTATCTAGATGTGGCAGGTTCTTAGCTCTTTCTTCCTGGAAAATAAACCACACCCAGCCTGGCTGCTGGGAATCCCACTGTGCACCCACACTGGGCATTGTCACAGCTGTGCTCCTGGCTGGTCACATCTGGAGCTGGTGCTGTGCTGGGGCTGGTGGCTCACACAAGGCTGGCAGCGGACAAATTGAACCCAAAGGTGAGAGTGCCCAAAATGAACCAAGCTGAGGCCACCCAGCCAGGACACACCACTGGAGGAGAAGAGGGATCGATCTCCCTCACTGCAGTTAGCTCAAGAGGAGATCTAATTAACTTTATTTATGGAGGTATTAAGATGGGAGTCACCAAAAATGCTTGCAAGGCAGAAGCAACAAGTCAAAAGAAGCAGCACAGCTACATGGGGCAGAGGGGCTGGGCGTATGGAAAGGACCACACAGCTTCGTGTCCTGGCTTTGTAAACCCAGAGAAGTGTGAAAGCTAATATTCCTGTCAAACAGTGTCCATATGGTGCAAACTGAAATATATTCTGCTGGAAAACAAGCAACCAAAAGAAAAGAGAGAGAGAGAGAGCAAGAGACATTCATTTCCTTTGCAGCAGAGTCAAGGAATCATCTTTTATAGGGCCCTGGCCAGAACAGGCAATTGTTAAAAGAGGCCAAAGGGAAATGAATTGTCAAAGGAGGCACATATTTGGATGATTAAATGTCAATATGTACCTTGAATTAAGAAAAAGGAATTTACACCTCAAGTCACTGTGGCAGTGAAAACCAAATTAGAGTCAGACTGTAAGTTTACCAGCCAATAGGTACCAATTTGTTTGGCTACTTAAAGGCTTTTTCTACCCAGAGAAATGCTGAAGCATAAGTTCCCCTGGGTGGGCAATAGCTGCTGTGGGCAGCTCTAAGCTGCTGAGCTCTGCAAGCCCTCTGGGCTCCTCCAGGCTTTCCTGGCTCTGCTCCCTTGGCTCCTGGCCCCAGTGTGCACTCGTGGAGACCTGGTGTGCTCTGTCACATTGCAGGTCTCAGCTACCTGAGAGATGTGCCTGCCTCTGGGCCACTGAGCAGGAACACTGGCCTTTGTTATCTGGAGTATTCCCAAGACCTTGACCTCCTCCATCCTTCAGGTGAGCCAGTGCAGCTGTGGATGGACAAAGCACAGAGGTACATCCTCCCTGCTCTTGGCTCACGACAGAAGTTGCAGCATAAAGATGCTGCCACCTTTCCCTGGCTGCTCCCAGCGGTTGGCCAAAGGGTTGAGTGGTTTGCCCTGGCATGTGCAGGAAGCCTTTGGCAGAAATGAAAGGCAGAATCCAGGTCTTAGAAACTTGCAGGTCTGCACTTACCAAAACCCGTCCCTCCCGGAGTGCCACAGGGGCATGGTTCCCTTCTGTCCTCTTGCAGCACCTTACGGTTCTCCTTTCATGAAATCTCCCTTCCTCACAGCTTTCCAGGATGGGGAATGCACCCTCCTGTCCACAAAGGGAAGTGCAGCAGTGAAAGAGTTAAAAGATTCATGTTAATAAATTCAGGCTGTCTTTTCCTCTAGGGCATATTTACATATTAATGGAGGGGAATTGTAATGAACCTGTCTAGGGAGGCTAAAGGGGAAATTATGCAAGGTTGGCTGAGAAGGTGGAGGAGGGGAAAATGTTCATTTTCAGTGCTTTCCAACCCCTCAGCTGCAAAAGCATGTGACCAACCTAGGCTCCGGGGCAGCGCCTTGCCTAGCATGGGACACCCAGGAGTGAACGCAGAGCGAGAGGGCAGGCAGCTATTCGGACCCACCTGTATCCCTCCTGGGATGCATCCCCACCTGGCTTCTCATAGCTAAGCGTCACACTGTCCCAGATGTTATTTTAAGCCCAGGGTCACAACAGGATATTTCAGCAAGCGTGTCCCAAATCATCACCCTATCCTCCAAGGCATCCAGAGAAAATGCAGCTCTTGGTGGGCACTCACAAGAGCAGCTAATCTACAACTAGTTTTCAGCACACAATCTCTCAGGGCTTTTCAACAACACTCTGTGTGCTTGGAGCAAGAGGCAAAGGAGCCAAGGAAGGGGATTTGTCCCAGGCTGGGCTGAAGTGCTTCACTATCCCATCCCTGCCCCTTCACACCAGGCTGCTTGAACCCTGCTACAGTCTTTGTTGCCTCAAACCCTAAAGCCCAAAAGCCTTTGACAGCACATGAAAAATGCCAGGAGCTTTGCCAAGTCTGGTTCCTCTGCTTACTGCTGAGGCCTCAGTGTGTAATCCCCACTCTAGCGAACTGCCCTACAGATTTTATCTCAAGAAGAACAAATAATCTGTTGCTTTTGCCCTGCAATATCAGATAGAGCTATAAATCACTAGATAGGAGACTAATTACTGGCCTCTGATCTGGTTTAGATTGGAAGATGGAAAAAGCAGCCTTTATTCCTGAAAGCAAAGGAGCACTTCTTCAGAGCAGCGATGGGTGCTCCATGTACCTCAATAGCTACAAATGGTTTATGCCCATGCAAATGAGATCAGGGCAGGATGCACTCAAATTAGCTGGATACCGAGCGGCCTGCAGATGATCTACTGCAGATTTGGCTCCTTCACCCTCTCTCTCAGCCCCCTGCTTTTTGCCACTGCTTCATCTCTGCTTGTAAAAGTCAGCGCAGCTCCAGTTACTCGGGGTGAGAAATGTGAGGTCTGAGCCAGCATGCTCAGTGAATGGGAGCGAGATTTTAAGCTCAATGGCTTCTGCTAGGGGAGGGTTGTTCTGCAACACGCCTAAATGCTGCCTGCAGAAACAGAGCCTTCCAAAATCCCGTGCTGCTTCTGACCTGCCTGGTTTTGGCGGGAAATGTGAGGAGACACCAACTGCAGGGTTTGGAGGTTTGCTGCTGCTGGGACTCCTGAGGACTGGATGGTAGGAAAGGGCACACAGAACTGATGCATCCATCACTCCTGCTCTGAAGAAATTAGGAGCCCGATGTTCCCACAGGTGTGGCAGACTTGCCCCTCAACATCACCCCTTGATAGCACCAGGACCCAGAGAGCAGCCCTGATTCGAGTCCTGGCTGGTGCAGAGCCAGCCTGGCTGTCCCTCTGGCACAGCATCTTCCAGCACGTGGCTCAGACTGCAGGGTGATTGCTGAATGTTTCTGCAGCCTTGGTGCACCAGGGCAGCCCACGCTGGGAAGCTTCTTCCTGACATAAGAACCTGCACGAGCTATGCTTAACATTTTGTCATTTTTTATACAAATTAGGTGTTGTGCCCTCAGTCAGACCCCATTAGCATCCTCTGCCTATCTCATTTCATCTCCTGCCTTCCACAAAAACCTTGAAGCTTTCCCCATTCCAGGTGTCAGGACAAACATGGTCTGTGGTCATGTTATTACAACGAAGGATTACAAAACAGATGTATGTGAGGTGGATAAAACAGGCACATGGGTCCCTTAATCCCAGAATTTTAAGTGTCATGGGGATTAGTCTTATATCTTTGGCTGCAGGATTTGGGGATGCAGCAGAGCCAGAGAAGTGAATCTGTGAAAGCAAGTTGATCCCCTCCTCTCAGTTTGCTGTGAGACAAATGCAGTGTAAGTGATCTGCTTTGAGAACTAGATTGAAGCTGGTAAGGGATGTGGCATTTTAACCTTTAATGTAGCCTGTGACATTTTGCCTTTAACACACATTATATCCCCCATGGCTGTGAAGCCAGGGATCACTCCCAAAAACTCTCCAGCCCTGGCGCAGTATTTAATCATGGGCATAGAGATCCTAGCAGCTGCCTTCTTTGGGGACATCACTGTTTGCAAGTTGAAAGAGAAATGCCTCGCTTGAATTTCCCAGTGTTTGGTTAAGCATCCGGCCTCAGTGATAGGATTGAAGCTGAGCTTTGAATGACGTTTTTTGCTAGGAAGAAAGGGCTGGGGAAGAGACATTTCTCCCTTGGGCTGAAGATCATAAATAAGGCAGTGTTATGTAAGTGTGACTATAACCTATTTATACGCAGTGTCAGACTCATACACTCAGGCTATGAATGACAAATCTCCCACTAATTTTTATGAATGTAGCAGTGGTACCTGTATGAGTTTTGAAACAACAATGGAAATGCAGGTTGTTCTGTGCCAGCAGTAACTGGGACACCCCTCCAAGTTACACTGAGGGAGGGATGACTTGTGTCTGGCACATCTTTTACAGTCACAGAGGATGCAGTTGGCTTCAGGCAGCTCCCTTGTACCCGTTCTTGATCCCAAGGCCAGGGTGGCAGGCAGTGGGGGAATGGAACCTGATGCTTTTCCTGGGACAAACACGGTCTCTTGACCCTCAAGCAGTGGGCCTGGTGGCAGCCGGGCTCCTCAGAGGCTCTTTCAACAGGACTGTGCCCTGCTGTGAGGCGTGGAGATGCTGAGGGTTCACCCAGGTGGCAGGACATGGGAACCAAACGCGTCGCCTGGCAAGGTGAAACCCACAGGAGGAGCACCAGCTCACACGAGGTGTTAACAGGGAGACTCCTTGCTGCAGGCCCTGTGCTGCTCTGAGTGTACAGGCGTCAAAGGTAAAAGGATGAATTCCTGAAAGAGAGTGCCAGCAGAGCCCTCTAAACACAGGGAGATTGCTGAGCTGGAACTGTTCAGAGGCCAGAAGTGTAGCTGAACTCCTTCTGGCACACACTTGTGCTATTTCTGTGCATCTGTCCCTCATACTGGTGTTGCTCAGTGTAAAGTTGCTGAGCAGAGGGGTCAGAACCAACGTGGCCTCACGCAGACCAATGCAGCAGCCTTAGCTGTGTGTGCCTAACTTGGCTGGCATGGCCTGATGCCTGCCTGGGACCAAGACAATGGCAACTGTATGTAAAAAAATCAAAGGAAGATTTATACCCAGAAGTTACTCCTGAGGCACAGAGAGTCAGAGTCAGTCATCGTAATTGTGACAAGACAAAACTCCAAATCAGCTTCAAGTTTAAAGACAGGCTTTTTCCTTCTCCATTGCCTCCCAGTCTGGGCTCTGCCTTGAGCGCTGTCTCAGCACAGCCAGCAATCACACATCCCTCTCACGGGCCCTGTGCCAGCAGCATGGACCCCAGAGACCTGAGCATCACAGCCATCCACAGGAGGTTATGGCAAGAGGAGAAAGTCTGAAATCCCTCTGGGCTTCTTTGTGCCTCTGGTTAATCTCACTTCTCTGCTCCGCAGATGATCTCAGCTCCTGCTGTGACCTGATCACACAAATCTGACAGGGACACGTGGCCCTGGCTTGTCATGTCCTGCTGTCCCCTGCCGGAGATGAGGCAGCCACGGGGTCAGGTGTGGATGGCCCAGGGGTCAGAAGTGACCGCAGCTGCTGTGATTTTTTCCTAGACACCCCCAGAGAGTGCCAGCAGAGCCCTGTCCCCCCCCCACCTCCTGTCTTGGTGCATCAGTCATTGACTCACACCCAAAAATACGTCAGATGATTGTGGGGAAGGTCTTCATGGACTTTGCCCCAGGTGTCCCCACTGAACTTTAAAGCTGGGCCTTCTTGAAGAGGTGGGACAGATGGGAGAACTTTACTGGCGATGCTTTGTGCCTCCAGAGGAACGTGAAATTAGACTGGACAACTGCCCCAGCCTCCTTCAGTTTGTTTCTCAGTGGTTTCCTGTGCCAGTGTGAGGTCTTTCTTGTTAAAAAACCAAAACAACAACCTCCCCCCCCCGCAAGAAAAAAGATCTTATCTGAGAAGCGCCTGCTCCTGCTGCCTTTGCCTTGGTGGTTCCAGCAGGGGCAGAGGGAAGCAGCAAAGACCTCAGGCTCTGAGGCTGCTGCCAAACATATGTTCTCAGGCCTGAAATCAGCTTCTGCAGCAGCTGGCATGCAGACAGATAGGCACATGCCACAGCCTTGCTGGCAAGAGTTTATGCCCTTGAAAATCTCCCCCCGAAGCTCACTTTTTCTGCACTCCACTTGGCCCAATGTGTTCAATAAAGGCAAAACAAAACCCCAACAGAATTGGAAATACTCTAACAGACTACTGGCCAGCCAGAGCCCATCATTGACCTGGTGACTCTCTGAGCAGCCCTTTCAAAGGGCTTAAGCCACTCCTGGAGTGTTGTCAAGCACAAGCAGCAGAAATACAGAAAAAACCCCAGTGAAGGCAGTAAGCAGTCTGACAGCAGGAACAGCAAAACCAGTAAAATTATGTGCTCAATAGCAGCTGTCCCAGCCAGTCCAATAATATGGGGAGCACTCAAAGGATGTTCATACTCCAGCCATAATAAAGAGATGTAAAAAGTCCAGCTGGATCAATGACCTGGCTGCAAGGGCAGCTAACCTGCTTCAGGCAACTTGGGAGCAGCATGAACCTGGGCAAGTGAGCCAGTGCTTCCCAGGCGACTCTTCCCATCCTGTGCAATGTGCCTGGGGGACTTCCTGAGCCAGCGCTGGGATCTGTGCCCCTAATAACCCCTAATAGGTATTTCCTCCATGAATAGGCCTGGGTGCTTCTTGAACTCATGCAAATGTTCAGCATCCACAGCATCCTGCAGTGAGGAGTTCCACTGCTTCATTATGCCAGAGCCACTTCCTTGGGCTTGCTTTGAACCTGCCACCCCCTTGTTTCACTGCTCCTCTCCATTTCTGTCCTGGAAGACACGGTCATCTCAAACCCACCTCCTCTCAGCCATGGGAGCAGAAGAAATCTTGCTGCCCTATTTGGGGACATAACAGTATTGCACTGATTTACCTAATAAGATCAAAGCATAATTCTGCCCAACAGATTGAAAAATATTGTTCTTTTTGCAGAGCAATTAGCTTTGTCACACGAAGGATGCATTGACCTGTTTCAACTCAGCATTTGTAGACTGCTCTTCTCCACCAAGACTTGTTACATAATTGTGTCAGGAGATCATCTTTGAGGTTGACAGCGTGGGGCACCACACTCTTCTCAGGGGTTGGAAATGATTTATGGCAGTGAGGGCTCCCCAGGTTGTGGGTTATCCAAGCTCTGTCGTTCTGGGCTCTGAGCTCCTGCTCAGTGAGCTCCTGGGGTGTAACATGATTAGCAGAGAGGAAGCTGTAGAGTGTGGCATGACATGGGAGCCCATGCACACTTGTGCTGGTCTGTGCCACCAGCACACCTCACCAGTGGCTGATTATGAAGGGAGACGTGGTCAAACAAGCCCCTCTGAAGGTAAAGATGAATGACAAGATAGGCTCTAGCAAGCTTTGCATAGGAGGCAAAATATAAGGGCGTGACAAATCACAAACATATACAAATGGGTATGTCAGGTCTGGGGGTGGTTCTCGCCTGTTTTCAGCATCACTGCTGATAGCCTTCAATACACAGCTCCAGAGACAAGGCCATCTGCTTTGCCACGACAGCTGGCAGCTAGCAGAGGCTGCTATGGACAATCTGCCTCCTCTGGAGCCGAACTTGCTAAGAAAAGCAATTTCAGCCTTGTCAGATGAAAGCCACCTGCTGGCCCAGCCAAAGGCATGGCACGTGTGGGCATCATGGCACCAGATTCTCCCAGCTTCCCACCACATCCCTCTTGTGCTGCAAGGCAGCAGGATTCTGGAACAGAGGAGGTTCCCAGCAACATCTTTTTCCACCCTTGCATTTCAGCAGGGAGAAGCTACAGTAGAGCTGTTTGCCCTGGGTGACCATTCCCTGTTTCTTTGGGGTTTAAAAAATTTTCTTTTGAAAAAGGAAGGGTTTTCCTCTCTGTGTCTCTCTCTTCCAGAATCCCTGGTGTGAGCATTGCTCAGTGGCTGAGAGAGTGTGGTGAGTAATGGTACAGGGCATGAGGAAAGACTGACATAGGAAATGAAGTGTGGAGAAGGAAGGGGTGCAGACGGTGTGGCCCCACAGGCTCTCCAAAGGGCAGAGCAATGGTGACAAAGTGCACAAAAGAGGAAGCAAAAGAAGAAATGGGGAACTGCCAGCCCTCCACTGGGCATCTTGTGGGGAAGATACGCAAGGCAAAGTCCCCAAAGTGAATTATGCAGCAATGTGTGACCAGCTGGTGGCTACGTCTGTCACAGCTGCCTTCTCCTGTACTGTGCCACCTCTGGAAGATTTCTAGGGAGACACTGAGCTTGCTATAACACCAACCTGAAACCCCCTTTGGGTGCTGTTGATGCAATATGCCTTGCTGCAAGGGCGAGGGATGGTCTGGAATCACAGGGACCCCTAGGGATGGCCCCCTGCTTCCCAATATTTGCTAGGCTTCCTCATGCAGAGAAAGGACCTGCATCCCTTCTGGAAGACACAGCTCCAGTTACTGCCTTTGCAGCCTCCCACAATCTTCTGGGCATCCTTGGGGCTCTCCTGAATAGAGGAACACCCAGCCGGTTGGCTTGGCCCAGGTCTGAATGCACTGCTTGGAGAAGTTATCTGAACTATAATTTCAAATGTTGCCAAAAAAGATGGCCAGACACATTTTAAGAGAAGTAGCCTTGAAATTATCCCAATGGAAACAGGAATTTTTGTGAGGGAGGGATGGGCCCATCTGTCAGCACTAGTGATGCCCTCAGGAAGCTTTGAAGGTGGGAAACTGAGACAATTTTCCCAAAAGCAAGGACCTCAACAAGGTTACCACCACATCAGGGGAACCTCAATAATCAGGATTAGCGCCTGGGGTCTCCTTCTGAGGTAAATCCTGAGGTGCAATTGCAACCCATGGCAGTCCATGCAGCTCCCTTGCATCATGTCTTGGTTTCAGTCCCACCCAAACTCCTTCTGGGTTGATGTGTGTTGTGTAAGCCAGAAGAGGAATAGAAATTTCCAACACTAAAATTTTTCAGAGGAGTCCCTTTTGTTTGTTTGGCCATGTAAAAACTCACTTTTACCTGCAAGGAAAATTTCTGTGAATGTTGTCATGGACCTACCTTACAGAAAAACTTTGAGGGCCACAATGGCATCTCTCCTGCAGACCTCCTGGGCCAAGGGAAAACCTGCCTGGCTTCCCTTCTCCTGTATTTGGAGAGCAAATTAGCAGGGCTATGCTTTTACTTCCTAACATGAGGGATGGCCTCCCTCTTTCTGTGTGCTTGGAAAAATCTGCAAAGGTCTCAGGACAAAGCTGAGCTTTCTAATTCTCATCAAATCTGTTGTGATAATTTTCACCTTTTCCTCCCTGAGTTACATATGTCCCTATCAGCTTTGCCACCTTGTCCTGTCGGTCACGACATTTATACCACTCATGCTTTTTTGCTGAACTTCCCTGATTGAGCCTGTTGGAAGAAAAACAGCTCTGCCAAAGCATTAGGGACTGTAAGGAGCTTGGAAACACCAGAACCATGAGGGCAGAGCATCCTTCTCCCCAGCAAAGTGAAACTAGGGCGTGCCCATTGTGTCAGGGTCTCATGGGGAAAGGGACTGGGATGAACGAGTCATATTAATTGTTTTGCCCCAGTCTTACCAACTGAGTGCTGTTTTGGGGCACTCACATGCTTAAGCACTGCTGATGCCCATTGCATGGGGAGCAAAGGCACACTTAGCCGGCATGGATTGGTTCTGCATTAGTCCGTTTCCTTTTCCCTGACTTAGGAGAAATTTGTCTTGCATTAGTGTTGTTTCCTACCCGCTTGGAAAGGAAGAAGTGGGTGGTGGCCACATCCCCTTCCCTGAAGGCCGTCCCTGGAGCAGGGGGCCCCGGGCTGGAGAGGAGGGAGCAGGGGGGCCCAGTTCCTCATGGCATCCGCTAAAAGCATCTCAGACTCAGCTTTTAACCTGCCATCACACAGCCAAGGGTCAGCCCAGTGTGCCACACTCCCTCTTCATCCTCATCTGACCGCCACAGCAGCACAGATCGCTCCTCACTGGCCAGCAATGCTGGCTGCAGACCTGCTCCCCCCCCCAGCATCTCTTCCTTAGTATGAAATCCCTGGCAGGCAAAATGTCCTCTTTGTCCCTTTCTCCGCCAGAAGCTGTGCCATCCTGCATTGTTCATTGCTCAGTGGGAAGTTTCCTGGCGTGACTGCAGGCACCGGCAGGGAGGTTGTGTGGCCGCTGTGGCCGCTGGCCATGAGACAAAGTCCCAGCAGGGAGGGCTGGCCAGGCTCATGAATGACCGCTGCTTGCTCGATGTAATGAGCAAATATTGTTAACAAGCAGCTGTAATCTCCTGGCTTTGTGTGCACTCCCCCCTGCTGCTCCAAACACAGAGGTGATGTCAGGGTGTCAGGGAAGACACGTCCCTCCTTGACACCCTGTGTGCATTCTCCCTGGGATCAGCAGAGATGTCCTCTGGAACTACACCAGCCAGCATCTTTAGCCATCCCTCTGCATCTTCCCTTTATGCTGCAGCCTCTGGGCCAGCATGTGGTGGGGTGAGGATGCATCTATTTGTGCCCAGACACCCACCCACCCAGGCCAACTCAATGTCCCTCTCCCTCAAGTGTGGGGTGGGGGTGAAGGGGGCAACTTCAACTCAAACAGATATTCAGCCTTGCTGGCATATTTAGGCCATAGATGCTCCCTCTGAGGGACAGTGCTCTTTAGCATTAAGGGCTGACTCCAGCATTAGCATTTTGTTGACGGAAGAGAAGTTAGGATTAGGGGCAGAGGAAAGAAAGGGTTGGAAATGTGCTCCATTTCCTAGAGACGGCTGCTTTTTTCTCCTCCCAAATTGCCCAGCCAACCACAAGATGAGTCACTGGTCTCCCGCATTTCCACCTGACCCACTTTTGGCTTGTCAGGGCTGACTGCAGAGCTTTTGTTTCTGGGATGCACATACGCACAGCCATGGAACTGTAATGCTTTGGGCTTCTCCCGGGTGAAATAACCTGGAAGCAGGGAAGCTTTTCAGCCGTAGGCTTCCCTTGAAGGCACAAATTATGTCCACCCCAGGCCACCTTCATCCAGGCTCTGCTAGGAAGGTCCTGGGGGCCTTGCCTGAGCTCTGCAGGGAGCTTTGATCCCCAAGCTGAGCCTGGGGGTCCGGCTGTGAAGCCGTTATCCCATAGTCAGGTTTCCCTCTGGGAAAAGCTGAAAGGATTAAACAGCAGATGGGACAGCTTGTTCAGCTTGCCTGCTAATGGGTTTCAGGAGGCTGCTCCCGATTTTCATGCTCCTGTCTATGAAAAGGTATTATGATGAGTCAGGACCCTCAGCCCAAAATAAAAGCACCTCAGAGGTGCTCAGGTAACTGTGCCCACCAGGCTGCTGTTTGCCTCCTCAGTGCTGTGCCTGGCACGGACGTCTCCCAAAACCAGGAGCAGCACTGTGTCGAACCACAGCTGAATTGGAGAGATGAGAAACACAGATTAGTGGCAGAAAGCAGCAGTGGCATTCCAGGCACAGGAACAGCCCTGGGCAGCAGTATAAATAGTCAGATGCTTGCTCCATTTTGTGCATGGTGGTGTCATTTTTTTTCACCACCCAAGGGAAATTCCCAGGGATGAAATGTCCATCCCAATTGTATTTTCCATGTCCAACTCATTGTACTTCCTCAGCCTTCACATCTTGAAGGATGTTGCAGGGGACTTGCCTTGCAACCAGATCAAAGTATTGCTTTCACCTCCCTTTGCTGGCCAAAGGGATGGCTTGTTCCTCAGTCCTGAGCAATATTTGTGTGCCTCTCTCTGGGTCCTGGTCAAGAACCTCTGTGGCTGCTTGAAAGGGCCCCTGCCCGGCCTCTGGTACCTGCAGCCAGTCCCTGGCTTACTTGTCTCTCACCAGGCTTTGTTGCAGTGTTTTAGGATCCCAGATTCAGCTAAGTGTCTCAACACCTCTAGTCAATGGCTAGGCCCTCATGGCTCAGGTGCATGGCAGCAAAAAAGTCCAAGCCTACCCACAGGGCATGGTGGGATCTCAGGAAAAACCACTAAGAGAGGCAATGAAGGGGGAGGCTGTGCTTATTTGGCTGCTAAAGGTACAAGGAATAGTCCTTGGGCTAACCTTAGGGCTGTAAAAGCCCCTTTTGAGCCAGTACCTATCCTGCACATGGCAACATCTGGGTTATCCCAGACCCAATCCTAGCACCGCTTGTTCTGAATGGAGGACATTTAGTGTTAGACTGAAAAACCTTCCTTAGCTAGCTGCCGACAGCTGAAGGAGGTCCATGTGCATGCACGGACTCTTGTGTACCCCAAAGATGTTCACAGCCCCCCTACAGCAGGGCAGCCATAAAATGGCACCTTCTTTTGGCTGTCCCCCAACCCTGGCAAGCCTGAGAGCAAAGCAGCCAGCAAAAAAGTAATGTTGTTCTTGCCCACAGGCTGTAAAACGTGGGAGAAGGAGCGAGCGGCTTCCCAGGCATCTGACCACAGCCAGGGCTGAGGGCCGGGTGCTGATGAAATGGTCTGTTTATGTTTTCAGCACACATGGCACTAATTACTGTGCTGTGTCTGTGCTCTAATCCATGCTCTGCAGGCAGGCCAGGAGGTGAGGCTGGGCACACCTGCCCCGTGTGTGGGACCCAGCCCTGGGGCAGGGTCCGGCAGGGTGCTGAGGCGCCCGAGCTCAAAGTGTGCAAGGCACCTGACCTCTGCATGGGCCCTGGTCATGTCCAGCATCCCGTGCAGCAAAGCCGTGCTGCCCAGCATGAAACCATCCAGAGCCACCCTGGAAGTCTTGCCAGGCCCTGTCTCCTGGATTCTGGAAGGATTTGGGGTGCCAGGGTTGCCTGTGCTGGAAACGTGCTGATCAAGGCAGGGCTGTGGCTAAACCCGTGCCAGAGTTGTCTGCACCCTGGCTCCCATCCGAAGAGGTGGCTCCCTTGGCCAAGGTACACTCCTCCACAAATGCTTACAATATTTGGCACTGGCTAAGTCCCTGACTGCGCCAAGATTTTGGGTGGTGTGACAGCTATTCGTTACACCCTGGAAAAGTGGGAGACTGCGTTTGTTTGGAAATCAGGAGTTGTTTATTCAGCTCTTCCCATGATCATCTCTGACAAATGAGAAGCTGTTTCATGAGGCTTTTTCTCCTTTTTTTTTTTAATGGGAACTACAGCTCCTGACGTGACATTTCTCAAATGTCAGATTTCCCAACCTAGAAGCTATGATAAACTGCAGCTACTTGCAGCCCCATAAACCAAAAAGAACCAGGTCCTTTTCCTGCCTTTCCCTCTGCCCCCAAGATCAGCTTGTGTTAGAGTCCGATCACATCCGTTCTGTTGAGTTTCTTTTCTCTCCAGAGCAGGGCACACAGACTGCTGACCATGTTTCCTTCCCAGCCACAGCCTAACACTGTGCCCCATTGCTGATGTCCACATCTGGGGAACTCTTTCCCAGGTGACCTGCGAGGATAAAACCCACTCCTTGTTTCAGGATCTGAGAGTACATAGCAAAGTGTTTGCAGGAGGTACAGATGTACCTAGGGTCACTGTCATACAAGCCACTGCACTCAGCCAGGTCTGGGAGCATTAATGAAGCTGGTCTGGATTTACACTGGCACATCTGAGCAAAATTTAGGCTTTGATTAAAAAAGAAAGAAATAAAGGAAATCCCAAATAAATATTTTAGGTTTCAAAGGAAGATGATGGTTTTTCAGTGCTGAGAAATATAAAATTGTACTGAAAGTCAATTAAGTGAGTGAGTCGTATGCTTTTCTCCAGGCTTCAGTTTGGGAATCACATCACTTCACTAAATCTCCCTTTGGAAATTACTTTTAGCTCCACTGTTAAATAACATTACTGGAATTGCAATGAGAAGAAATCAGAGGAATTCACTGATATATGGACCTGACAGAAGAGAATAGGGTTCATCTGAAAATGTGGTCATAATTCTCTTTGTATTATTTCCTTGCTTCCTGCACTTTCCTGCCTCTCCCTTTGTACATTAGTAGTCCAGGCTGAAACCCTCAGCTCAGCTCAACTCCACTCCCTCAACTGCAGCAGGAGTGTGGTGTCTCTACAGAGACGAGCCAAAGGGGCATCCACGAGGGAGACTGAGCAAAATTTGGGTTGAAGTCAGCTCCTGGGGCTCTCCTCAGTCCATAGGGCATAGTTGTTGAACACGGAGCATTTCCTTAGCACAGCCCCAGACCCTGGAGTGCACCCTGCCTGCCAGTGTCTCAGCTCACTGCGCTCGCCCCATCCTGGGGGTGGTGCCTGCAACACCCAGCTATTACTCATTTTTGGCAAGTAATTTAGCAGCCCCTGGTTGCTCGTAGCGCAGTGAACATCCTGTGAGTGCCAGAGGCGAGGGGGAGACCACAGGATGTGAAGAGTAGAGCTTATCAGAAATGCCCCCACAGGAAACACAGTGATGAATATAGAAACCTGATCAAACCGCAGCCGGAAATGGGCTGCTGAAGGCTCAGGGAGATGCTGAGCTCTCCTGTGACCTGCCAAATAGCTGTCTGCTTCCTTCCAACAAAATTAAAGGAGGGGTAATGTTATCTGAGGAGGAAAGTTGAATGCACATGGGAAGAGGGTGTCCAGCCCAGCAGAAATGCATGTGTGTGCTTTTGCAGGAGCCTGCTGAATTTTGCCTTCCCTCGTTCACGAGCCAGCTGTGCTTCTTCACTAGCTGCTGGGTCAGGTCTCCAAACTGGGAGGCTATGAGTACACCTCCAGAGCTGGCCTCAGCCCCAAGGTGCTGCACCCCACTCCCACCCATCTCCCACAGCCCGAGCAGCCGCCTGGGCTCCTCCACGTGCCTGGGGCAGGACCCGCTCATGTTTGGCAGGGATGTTTGGAGCCGGTTCTGCCCCACAGTGGGTGTCAGCTGGTGACCTTCCAAGGCCAGTGCCTCGATAGACTCCAACAGGTGCATTGCTTATGGCTGAAACACAAAGAGTGGGACTGCCTGCAGAAATAACAGCCTCAGCCGGCAGGCTGGAGGGCCCCACTACCATGCCCCAGCTCACTGAGTCTCTGCCTGACTCCACAAGAGGGATCTCCATCACAGCATCTTTAGCTCCACTGAACCAACCCACCTCATTCACCTTGAGAGCCCTGGACTAGAAAACAAATGGGAAAGAGACATCCTGGCAGTCTGGACTCACAGGAGTCCATAATATGTAGCTGAAATTGTCCCCCCTCCCTGGGGATGGTCTTTTGGTGTTGAAATTCGTTTGTGTTAGCTATTTTAAGTGCTGGCCTCTTTCTCCAAAAAGCCCTGGAGCTGGAAAGCTTCTTGAGTTACCTCATGCACTGCTCCTCTCTGGCTCATGGCAGTTCCTAATACTTTCTGCCTCTCCAGTAAAACAAACAGGTTTTGCCTGCAGATCCAAACTTATCCATCACATGCCACACAAACAGCTTGGCATTCGTCTTGCTCGAAGTGTTGTCTCTGCTTCAGCCATGGAGAGCCACGGAGTGAGCCCCCATGCTTATTCACCTGGGCCTAGTAATGAATCAGCTCGCAAGGGCAATGGTTAAATGGCACTCAGTACCATACACAGGCACATAATGGCACAATTAAATCTCCTGAATAGATGTCAAATGACTTCCTTAAGGTAGCTGCTAAGCTCAGGCAGTTCAGAGAGTATTTAACACCAGATGCGAATGGGCTGTGCTCAAATATAAGCCTGGGTTAATTAAACCATGCCATATCAATCAAGTACAAATGCAGCCTAGTTGGCATTTCCAGTTTATTGTTAATATGTGACCCCCGATAGGCCCGGAATTAATCAGTACAACCCATTATTCTGCCTCTGCCAGTGACACCATTGCTCACCAGGCACCTCATGGCAGGCACAGATCAAACACTGATTTGGTGTCGAGCTTATCAGAAATGATAAATCAAGCTGCCTGGTCAGTGGGTGCTGCCTCTCTGCCCGAGAAAAGCAGAGTGAGACCCTGCAGGGCTCACCTCCATTTCTGCCTGGTGGGCAGGACCCGGAGCATGCTTCGGAGACAGGCACTTATGCAGTGGGGAGGGCTGGAGGGAGCCGATCTCACCCGGAGGAGCAGCCGGGGAGGAGGGTGACCCAGGGAATGAATGCAGCAGAGATGGGCGAAGGCTGTGTTCTGCCAGAGGATTTGAAGCCACGTGTCAGCAGGCCTTTCTACACGTTTGTTTCCCCATCTGTAATAAAATAAGTAAAATAGCACTGAGTTGCCTCATAGGGTGTGTGAGCTGTACTTAATTGATACGTGCAACCGATTTAAAGGTTCTGGGAACAGGGGAGCATTGAGAGGAGCTAAATGGTGATCCTGCTCCTGCTGTGTCCTTGTGTACTGCACCAAACTGATGCCTTCTGGAGGCTGACCTGGAACAGACACTAGACAGAGCAAAAGAACAAAGTAGCTATTTATTAAAAGGCTTCAATGCAGCTTGGGCAGCAGGAGAGCCTGGCTGGGCTACACCCAAGATGCCCCGAAATAGTCACAAAATGGACAATCAGTCACANTGTAGTTAATTGTCTAATTATATCTTCAGGTTATGAAGTTCCATCCTCCTTGTTTTTTCTTCTTACTTCACTGTTGTTTTTCTTCTTGGGCCTGAAACTTACATTGGTTGTCCTTGGTCCCAAGCTAGAAAAGTAATTGCTCTGCCTACCTACTCTGTGAAGAGAGCTTAGTAGCACTTAACATGAAACACAAAACTACACACCAAAAGAGCACAGAATCTAAAAAATATAAAGGTTGAAACTTAAGGCATCACTTCAAAGAGTGAAGTGCCCCATGAAACACTTCCCTTTAGCAGTAGCCCCCACTTTGAAGCCAGACAGAGACAACATGCCCTGTCTTGTCTTGAAACACTTGATCTCTTTGTAACCTTGACACATTGATCATCAACCAGCAAGGAGCTGTCCTGACCCAGGGAGACAGGTGAGCTGCAGAAAAAACACTGCAAGCTAAGTTATATTTCAAAACAAAGCACCTCAAGGTGCAGTGGGTTGGAGATGAACCAAGAGAAAGCCGGAGGGAAGCTGGGCTTACAGAGCTGCTCCTCTCTGCTCTGCACTGGTGTCATGGGACAGTACAAATATATCACCATTTCTGGGCTGTGGCTTTTAGTTTCCTTTGCACTGATGCATTGCTGATGTTATTGAAGAGTCACTTAAAATATGAAATAAGCACTCTTTTCCAGATATGATGACATTCAGCCTGTTTGCTATCACTGTCTTGTGCTGCACTCTGAAGTGTGTTAGGACACTCTCTTGCTCTGTGTCCCTCCCTCTCTGGATGATACCAAAGTTTAATTTTCCTTTGATTTTGCCTCATCCTGGCCTCCAGCAGCACCAAGACCTCCCAGCAGAGGTTGTCTAAGCCACCAGAGTTGCTAGCTGCAGGCACACCTTCACAAGGCATTCCTTGAACACGCCAGCACCAGGTCTATCTGCAGCAGACCAGGCTCTGGTGTGCCTGTGTGACCAGGTGAGATGTGCGCAGAAATGTGTGCACAGGGACCAAACAGAGCTTTCAGGGGTCCTTGCTGTCACAGCTGTTCCTGCCCAAAGGAAAATACTGGTAGTGATAGACACCACTGTTGTGACAGTCACTGGAACAGTCTTGTTGGGTTGATGGGAGAGCTGCTCTGTGGGCTGGATGAAGTAATGACTATAAAAGAATCCTGTAACAAGATAATGGGCCAAATAAACCAGGGTTGCATCTGCTAGTTCCTTATGCAGCATGGAGCCACACAGTGACACATGGTTCCTCACAGAGCAGCTGTGAACCTCAGAAGAAAGACAGAAGAAAAGAAAGAAAAGGTGATGAAGAGAAATAAAATCAGCTGATTCAACCTGGACCATCCACAGACAGAGTCAATCCCTGCTACAGCACTGACTCAAAGATGAACAAGTGAAGGGACAAGGCTCCTGCCAGTGCTCTCCTGCACCCAGCCAGTCATCAAACTCAGGCAGGATACTCTTTTTATACATATGCAGGTAATTAATTCAGACCTCTGAAAAAAGTCACTGGAGAATAACTGTTCATTTAATTAAAGAAAATAAAATGCTTAGCCATGTCTAGAGATGTGCAGGCACTGGTAATGGCCCTGCAAGAGAGAGAGCCCTCTTAGTCCAGTCCTGTGAACTGTTGGTGTAGGAGTCAATTAATCTCTGATTTTATACTTCCTTCCCTTCAAAGCCTGTGGTCTGCTATCCTTCTGTACGCTGGGATGGAAAACACAGCATGGGAAGAGATGTCAAGGCAGTACTCAGGAATTAGTGATGGGTGGTACCTCTAGGCTGCGGTTGTCTTCCAGGGCTGCAAAGCACAGGGAGGTCAGCCTGTGTCCCAGGAAACCAGCAAAGCTCCATCAGTGGGCATGGGGGACACTGAGGGCCACCTCACATGTCATCTCACAGGCAAGAGAGAGACACCCAGCCACTGCCAGCCAGTGACTCATCCTGCTGGGACTGTTCAGATGAATCATCTGATGCAGATATCTGCTTCTCTGCAGAGCCACAACACAACTTCAGCTGTCCTGCTTTGAGACATTGGCTCTTGGGTAGTACCCATCTTAGGTGAGACCTTTAGCAAGATCAAGTCGAGATTTACTAAGTGTCTGAGGAGCTACTGAAACCTGACCTTCCCCTCAGGCCTTCACACCAGTTTAAGGGTGTTGAGCCTTGGGCTGGGACAGAGGGTTTGTGATGTTAAAACAGGCTAGCTGAAGGTTTGCCTTTAGCGAATCCCGGTTAAGCACCACCACTCTTCAGTGAAAGAGGGCTGCATAGTGGATGAGACCTAGGCTGGAGGTGTTACTCAAGTTACAAGCCACATTGACCTGCCAGGGAAGGTGGGCCAGGAAGAGGTGGCTAATTTGGCATCCTTCAGACCAGAAGAAAATTCATTCACTTAACCAACACTTTCCATGCAAGCCTTCTTTGAAAGTTTATTATTAATGCAGTTAAGCTGGCTTCTCTGGTTACAGCTTGGGTATCTCTACCACTAATCTGTGTCACTTTGGGTTAGATAACAATATAAATAGCCAGAGCTGGCTGAAATTAGAAGTCTTGGCTTGTTTGAGGGCAGCAGTATTGCTTGCTGGGTGTTTTCAGGTAAGTCATACCCTGAGTCTTTACCAGACTTTCCCCATCTGTCCAGTAAGGGCTCCTGCTCCAACTTCAGAATTGCACAGAGGCTGAGGGCTGTTCTCACATGGGGATTGTCTTTTGCCTTGCCCTTAGCAAGAAAAAATTTCCAAACACTGGTTTTAAACTTCTTGGGGGTTAGGCAAGAGCTTAGAGGGGCAGGATTCTCCTCAAAGTGCAAGGTGAGCACATCAGCCTGGTCAGGGTATAGGAACAGGAAATCCCCAAACTGAACATCTCTTGTTCTCCCTGCTAGAGCTCATCCCATCTGTGACACTGTTTAGTCAGCACTGCACTCACAAACCTATTGGAAAAACAACTGAGTCATAAAAAAGAGAACTTAAAATCCCAAAAACTCAGGCCCACAAAATGCAGTTATCCTTGCACAGCTCTCTCAGGCTCTGGTAAAGGGCCTTGTGCCCATCAGATTTAACAGGCAGCTAAGATCAGCCATGCCTGTGGAGAAAATAAACAGTCTGTTTTAGGCAAATGGAAAAAAATCCCAACAACACCCCTTCCCCACCACTGTTCCCACAGCTAATGCCATTGTTAAATAAAAAAATTAATTTTTAAAATAGTTATTGTGCGGGTGATCCTACAGTGGAACAAGTTGTTCAGAACAACTTGTTGTGGAGCCTCCCTCACTGGAGATACCCAAGAGCTGTCTGGACACAATCCTGTGCCATGTGCTCTGAGATGGCCCTGCTTGAGCAGGGAGGTGGGACCAGAAGACCCACTGTGGTCTGTTCCAATCTGACCCATTCTGTGGTTCTGTGAAAATGCAAAGCAGCTGATCCATACATAATGCAACCAGTTAGAAAACCTCTCAGAAGCTTCTTGACATTTCAGGACGTTAATCATGGGAGATGCTACAGACACATTCAGCAGTAGGGATCCAGTCTTTCCTCTGAAACTAAGAGAAATAAGAAAATGCAGATAAACAGGGCCTGATCCTTGAAGGTGTTCATGCAAAGCCCCAAGAAGCTCATATGGTTGATAAATCATCTTCAGTGACATGGTAAAGGCTTCTGAATTGTGCAAATGGATTAGGATTTACAACAAATTTTCTGTAAAACCATGCAACAGTTTATAAGATAATGAAAGGGCAGAGGAACTATGTGGGGAGGAAGCCAGGGACATGGAGGACATTAATGTATTTGATAAAGGCAACTTGTGAATGCCAGGCTGATCCTTTCAACTACATTAAAAACTACCTTTTCCAAAGAGAATGGATATTTAGGTTTTTGAGAAACCTCCTTCTTAGGCAGGTCTTTGCCTGATCCTACTCCTGATGAGAACAGGGTATTGCAGCAGCTCAGCTGTGCAATTGGCCCACAGTGCATTGCAGGTGGTGTCCAGGGGTTGCTTGTAGCAGATGGCACCAATAACGTGTGAGGTTTAGTCTGCAAAAAGAGGATTAAGCCATAATCATAATCATTATCCTTATCAATGATTTCAAATCGCCTACCATGTACCTGTTCAATGTGCTGTCAGCAAGCCATGGATGTGACAACTCTGACTCATGTTACAGCTGCAGTCACGGAGTCTGCAAGTGCACTGACCTACGAGGAGTCTCTGCATGGTCCCAGACACATGGCCCAGGAGCAGGGCTTCCTTCAGAAGGGATTGTTCTTAATAAAATGTTCCATCGCAATTCAATTTCCTTCATGGCTCAAAGACTGTCTCTTCTAGTACCTATAAATATTCTGGTGATCCTGTCCTTGACAAGCTCATTCCACAAACTGATTGCTCTTGCAAAAGCTGACTTAGGCAGTAAGACCAGAAAAGGAAAAATTTTAGACTCTGAGCAATGCACAGTCTTAGCACTTGACTGAATCACAGTCACAGTGATGTCCAGCTCCAAAGCTGGCAAAACTGATCAATTGTCTTAAATTGGCTTTCCCTGCCCTATAAAATTTACTTTGGATGCAGCAGAGTTTCTTGTGGCTAATCTCTGAAAGGAGGGTAGGCAGGAGGAGAGCCACAGGGAGGAGCAGGCCTGGGCCTGTGCTCCTTGGCTCTGTTGTTGATGAGCAGGATGGAGCAGGGGTCAGGAGGAGCAAATGGCACCAGCTGACAGTTCCCAAAGAAGGGACATCTTTGCACAGTGCATAGTTAGAGTGTGGACACACTGAACCACAGGATGTTGTGCATGCTAGAAGCTCACACCAGTTCAAAGAGCAATTAGACAAATTCATGACAGAAAAATCTGTCAAGGGCTATTAATTGCAAAGACAGAGCCTCTGCTTCAGGAACTGCCTCTGTCGCACATACCTGGAGGCCAGGACAGTACCCTGGGATAGGACAAACACATGCTAGCCCCATGCTTTTACTTCTTGCCAGGCATTTGCTCTCCAGCCCTTAGTAGAGAGGGGATGGATGTGCTGAGTAGTGCTGCTCTCGTGCCAATGGGTGGCTGTGAAATACTTGCACAGGAATACCACATACCTACAAAGGACTTCCTGCCTGTAAAGAAAAAAGGTAGCAAAGACTACAAACAGAATTGCACAGAAAAAAAATCTTGCTTTCTTGGAGCATATCTGAGAGCTCTATGGAAGTCCCCAGGAGCAAGACCTATTGCTAATGGGAGGAGGCAGAAAGCTATGCCATTTTGGCTGAACTGCCCCTCTGATTTGAAGGTACCACCCCTACCTCCTGCTGATTTTTTCTTCCCGGAGGCTAAAATGCACATGAATCATTAACAAGCTTGTAGAGTCCATGTGTGCTATCATAGCTTGCGTAATTAATCCTGAGCCAATGTGATTTGGTGAATTAATAAAGCTGCTGTTGCTGGGGTGGAAATGCCTGTTACCTGCAGCAGGGCTGGATTTGCTGTTCATCTGCATCTGCACACTTGCAGGTGCCTGTGATTACAACAGCAGGAGTTATATACAGGGTATATCAACAGGGGGAAATATGTGCAGAGCAGAAGAGAATGGGAAGAAATGCATCATGAGCCACGGTTTTAGTGGCTCCTCTTTCCAAGAAAGAGGATTCATCATCACTCCTGCGCAGGAGATCAGGTTTGTCATGAGGAGCTTGGGTGTCCATGCACCACTTCTAGAGCCTCAGAAGAAATCTCCAACAAACACTTTGGACTTTTGCTCTTTCTAGCTATTCCAGCAGGTTTTTTTGCTTAGCATCTTGTCTTAATCACCCTTATCTGAGAGATTCTTCTTGAGAAGGGCAGAGAAAACTAGCCTGGATAAAAGGAAGTAACTCTGTCATCCTAGGCAGGAGAGAAGTCTATGTCCTCTCATCCCCCTGCATTGTCCATCCAGCAAGCAGATGAGATGCTCAAGCTTTACCTGAGTTCCAGAGTTTGGTTTGATTTCAGAATATTCAGCTGTAGAAGCTAGTTGCACATGCTCCAGACCCTAAGTTTTATGCAAACCCCTCTTCAACCCTTGATCTGTGATTCCTCTAATACCATTGTCCAGGTGAACTGTCTACATTTGACCTGAATTTAAGACACTCCTGTTGTTGAATCCAAAAATCTGTCCATGTCTGAGGACATCAAGACACTGCTGACCATCTCCTCCTGGAGAGCAATTTTGTTCATTCCTGCTTGGTAGCTGCCAAGGTACAAGTCCTGATCCTGCCAGTGATCTGGCAAGATATGAAAGGTCTCAGTAAAATGCTGAGGATCTGGGCTGGAAGTGTTGAATTCAATGATGCCCCTCTTTCCCCATGCTTCTAGGACAGTAGGTTGGATGTCTGTAGCCTTTACTGATCTTTTGTTTGCTCTTTCTTGAGAGTCCATGCAGCCAGAAAGAGTGTCTGGCACAGGCCAAGCTGCTGTCCCCCCTCCCTGGGGCAGAGCCAGTAGCACACAAGCCATCCCTGCTTTCCACACCACAGCAGCTCTTCTGGGCCAAGAAGATGTTGTGTTTTCAGCGAGTGAGCAAGAAAGGAGTCATATAAATACAGTCACACAGCTTCCTTTCCCAACACGGGTTTCAGAGACTCCTCAGTCACCGTTTGCCAGATATGATCTGTCCAGTCAAGCAGGAAGGTCTGAGAGTACACAACTGCATGCTGTTTGAAATGCTCTTTTTAATTCTTTTCTTTCTTTTTATATACATTTTGGTTTCTTTTACATTCAAAAGTGAAACCTGGGCTTGAAGTATTGAAAAAAACAGCACAGAAATGCAGAGCTTACAAAAAACCAGAGCAGTGAATTTTCTGTCAATGCTAGACTTCACACTGGTATCTGGTAAGTGAGAGAAAAACTCCACAATATGTCCTGAGCAACCTTTTGCTCACCATCAAAGGAAGGAAAAATATTATTTGTCCTAAACAGAGATGTGGTAAAAATAGAAATCGAATCCTAGGCCATATTTAGCATTTCAATTAAATGACCTCATTTTTAACAAGCGTACCTAGATGATTCACATTTTAGAAAAATCAGGCTATATGCAGAGCTGTCCAAATGGGAAAATTTAGCTTGCCCTGATAGAATTGGAAGATTAAATGCATCCTGGGTTCGGATCTTCACACTGCTAACCAGATTTCAGTGGTGGTCTCTCTGCCATTCTTGGCTTCTGCTTTTTCCAATAGATGTGGACTACAATCTACCTTGTGCTACAACAGCTTCATAGCTCCTCTCCCCAAAGCTGAGAGACAGGAGGTGAAACGCAGCCCAGCCAGAGTTGTTAGATCTAGAAGAAAAGGGAACAGCATGTGCTTGAGAGGCCAGCTGAGATCACGGCAAAAACATGAAGCAAAGCAAACACTGACAGGGTAGGAGGAAATAAATCTGCTGCAGGAAAGCAGGACAGTCCTGGATTGGGACCTGGAGGCATGGTGGCATCTCCATCCTTGGGGACCATCCACCATGAGACCTGGCCTGGCTGTGCGGGTGTGAGGGAGAGAAGGGGCAGAGAGACCCCCCAGACCTCCCTTCCCACCTAAACCCTCTGGAGTTTTACAAACCTGAAACTGCTCACATGTACCCCAAAGGATGGGGTGGAATGCACCAGNCCTCCCTTCCCACCTAAACCCTCTGGAGTTTTACAAACCTGAGAACTGCTCACATGTACCCCAAAGGATGGGGTGGAATGCACCAGAAAATGAAACCTAGGAAGCAAAACTTAAAATTATCACGGAAGTGAGCTGTGGAAACAAAATGATTGTATTAGCAGACTGGCTTGAGCATTAGTATAAGCCTATCATTCTGTCAGAATGGACAAATACTTCCTGCAGAGTTAATAGGGCTCTACTGGGTTGCTCTTAATAGTTGTTTATTTTATTTTTCACCGTTCATAATAAACCTCTGTGCATCTGAAAATAGCTCTCTCTAATTACTGTGTGAGTACCCGTGCATTATCAGTGTGCATGGGTGTGCTTCTGTGTGCTGATGACACTTTGGGTATATGCAGAGAGCTACTCAGCTTCGTTGAAAAATGTGTATTTACTAAGAAGTCTGAAATGTTCCTGGTTCACAAGAGTTTCACCAAATCCAAAATTGGGATAGCACATGGTTGAAAGCCTTGGCAGTCACTGCCAGATCTCTGCCTTTGGGGCACATGTACAAAAGAAATCCTGCAAGGAAGGCACAGGACGGTTGAATAGAAAAATAAAAAATTTAAGAAAAAAAAAAAAAGGCTTGCTATGATTCATACCAAAATCAACTGTCAGAAAAATTATATTTCCCCTGAACATGAAGCCTTGCTGTTCTTCTATTGAAAGACTCCAGTCATATGCTCTGCCACCTCTCTCTTGAGATTTTTGTTGCAAATTGCCATCCTGATAAGATTCAAGATCCTCACAGGTAAAAATGAGACAAAGAAGATGGGAATGGTGATTTCCAGCAATAAATCTTGGTGCTACATGAAAGTGTTAAGTAAAATATGGCATGTCTTCATAATGAAAAAGTTGTTTTTCATTTTGGTTAAGACATTTCAGTTCATCGAGCACCTGGACAACAGCTGGGTTGACTTAGAAGTAACTTGTGCTCAAAACCAGGATTCAACTCAAAAGCAGTCAGGGAGTGAGATGATCTGAGTAACAACAGATAAATTTGACTCAAAGTTTTGCATAGTTTGGTCAATGTAGAGAAAATCAGTGCTGGGGAAGGAAGATGGGTGAATGCTTATCAGTGGACAACAAAGAGGGAAGAATGGGTGTTTAACTAAAGGGGGACTCATATTTTTAAAGGGACCCTGGCTGAGCCCCACATCTTTATTTTTGCCTGGTTGAGTGCAGCTGAAAAAGTAGTAATGGACAGATTTGTACCTCATGGATCCCTAGGAGATCACACCAGTGACTGCCCCACCAGTGACTGCCCCCATTCTGGGTAAAAGCAAATTAAAAGAAGTCAGGGCCAATTTACTTGAAGATCTTTTCCAAGTCCAGCGCTGTCTTTGGATTTTATCTCTAAGCCCATTTTAAAGCTAGACTAGCCCCTTAAAGCTAGCCTATCCATTGCATAGCATTAGATGTGCTCCTTTCTTTCCACTACCTTTTTACAGGTGATTTATCTCTGGAGTGACCATCTATGCTGGGGTGTACTGCTACCTCTTTATTTTATCCAGGGGTGTCAGCTGCAGCATGTTTTCGCCTTCTTGAGCTCTTCAAAGTGAAGTCCAGGACTGGAAATAATTATGTCCATTGAGAAATGTGGGACCAGCTGACTACATTGTTAAATGTGGTCTTTGTTGTTTTTTTTTCCCTCAGAATTAAGCACATGAGGGTAATGTCAAAATGGATGACTTTTTCCACGGGATAATTCTATTCAGTTCTGAAACATCCTTATGTCTGTCCAAAATCTCTCTGGCCTTTCAGCTGTAGCATCAACATTTCCTTCTCACTGAAAATATTCAGGATTTTTTTTTAATTGCACACATGAGATTGAGTGTGTGGGTCGTATGTGCTGTCATTTGGTGATGGAGCAAATCTGACAATGCCAGGGACATTGTTTCCCGTTTAACAACTTTCTGTGCCTACACTAGTGTTCCTGTGAAAGAAAAGACAGAAACGTGATCCCAACTGTGGTGGGGCTGGACACCTTCCATCTCTGTAGCAGGCTGCAGTGTGGGTCACAGGCTGCTTTACAAAAGTTGTCTCTTGCACTCTTTTCTCTGGCTGATGTGCTTTAAGTACCACCTCTGCCAGATCACGTTCTCTAGAGGATGCAGGGAAATAGCAGCTCTGTGCAGCCAGCTCAGCATTCAGGATAGGTAACAGCACCCTTGTTCTGACTAGACCCAGGCAACTGAAAGCCAGAAAAATGAAAAATAAAATTAGTGCCATCCAAGTCCCTATGATTTTCAGGCAAACACTGTTCAGTGCCAGTGTGCTGCTGGCAGGGCAGCACAGAACCCATAATTTAGCCCCAAAACCTTGTCTAGCATATCAGCAAAAGTGCAGGATGCCCAGTTAATGGTTCTACAAGGACTGGGAATCTGAAAAAAAAGGACCTTTCAAAACAAAACCAGGAGCATTTGCCTAATGTGGGATAACAGGAAGGTTTCTAAATTTTGAAGGATGCAAATGGACAGAAAGAAAATCACTCCTTCACCTGCAGGAGTGGTTCTTCTGTGCCCAGCAAGAAGGCTAAACCCCCGCCTGGTGTGTTGTTTCTTTTCCTTCTCGCCAAACAAAAAAAGTTGAACTGGTGTGAGTCTGTGCTGTGTGCATGTCTTGGGTCTCTGGCACAGCCTGGAAGGGGCTGGCAGAGGAAACCCAGGGTCAGTTTCTTGCTCTCTCTCTCTCTCTCCCCCATCCCAGTGCTGGGAAACCTGCCATCTTTTCAGGAAAGCCACTGAACAGTTATGAGGGGTTTGAAAGAAGAGACTAAATCCACTGAGATACAGAAGNCTCAAGAAAGCCACTGAAAGGTGATGAGGGGTTTGAAAGAAGAGATTGTCAGGGCAGCACTAAATCCACTGAGATACAGAAGCTGGCTTGTTTTTCATGTAGACAAACAGGCACACGGGAGCTGATGGATGAGTTTGTAGGCATCTTGGAAATCTTCCTAGAACATGCCTACCAGTCTGGTCTCCTGAAATCCACCTGGCTGGAAGCATCCCCAAGCACTGCCCCACTTCCCATGGTGAACTGCTGCTACTGCCAGAGCACAGGTCAGAGCAGCAGCCATGCCCTAGCCCCAGGAATAGGGTGCTGGGGAGGCAAAGTGGAGATGAAATTTCCTCTGACCCATTCATGTTCACTGTGAGTGAGGGGAAGGCCCAGCCCTTTGCAAGCAGCTCTCCAAAAATCCCAGCTTCTCAGATTTCATCCCTTGGGATCTACCACTGGCTGGTCCAAGCACTGCATCCTCTGCCACACAAAGATACATAAATCATGCAAAAGAGTGACGCAACCCTGCCCACAGCTGGTACAGCACCTTGCTCTGTCCTGCACCTCATTGCAGAATGGTGTTGGGTTAGTTAAGCACTATTTCCCCTTTGTAAGTCTGTGCTGATTTCTGCTGACCACATTCTTGTCCTTCATGAGCCTGGAAATTATTTTCAGGATTAGTTGAGGTGAGGCTGGCTGGCCTTCAGTTTGCCATATCTTCCTGAGGACAGGAGTGGCACTCGCTTTCTTCCAGTCTTGAGGAACTGCTCCCAGTTGCCATGATAGCTGACCCACTGAAGGTGGGGGAAGCAGTGGACAGGGCCTGGATGTTCTGCCCAGTAGTTCCTCACCTCTTCATTGGTATTTCCTCAGCCAAACTACACTAAAACCAAGAGTGCTGTGATTTTACACAGTTTTGACCTCTGATATCAAGGATTTTCTTATCCTGTGTGTTGCTTTCTCTGGAAAGCAGAGAGCGATGTGACATGCCACTCCAAGCACTGCTGGGACAGGGTCTGCAGCTCATTAGAGCGTGGGTTTGTCTCTAATTGATCCACATGCTTAATTTAAACTCATAGTTAAGGCCATTACTGGATCTGGGTCTAAGGGAGTGAGAGACATTGCTGCTGTAAGAGATCCCACTGCTTCTCCTGGCCACTTCTATGGTCTCGGTTCTGACCCAAACTCCTCACTGCCCCTGTACATATGTGTGGCCCCCTCTGCAGAAATAAGAGCAGCACTTTAAACCTTTAAGGTAATTATTGGTTTAGCATCAAAGCATATACACCCTGCCTAAAAGAAGAGTTTTGAGCTCACACCCAAAGCAAGAAAAGCCACATGGGGATCTCCAGAAGACCTGAAGGAAAATCTCTTTAAAAGCCTCAGGTTTTGAGAAGATGAATAAACATAGGAAGTCAGCTTTTTAGCATTCACTCTGGGCTCTCTCTGTGTTTTCTAAGTGACTACCAGCCCCTGAGGATGGAGCAAAGGCTGACATGTCTGGAGGGGTTGCTGAAATGACGAAGGTTTTGCTCCTGCAGAGAATGACAAAGCTATAGTCATGGAGTAAACAAACATGGGAAGTCTGAAGAACAGAAAAACCCACAAAATTTGACAAGAAAGTCCCCTTCTATTTTGTATTTTCCATGAGCCACGATACTACATATTACTGGGGTTTTTTTATATATCCTCTCAATCCTATTTTTGGCATCTACACGTTTCTGATAGACTTTACAATCCTCACTCCTCCTGTCAAACCAAATCAAAGACCAAATCCCAGTCCTACCCCTCAGAATTCCTGAACTGGACAGATATTTTGGATCCGAAAGCAGATCCACAGGCCATAGAGCTTGGCAGGCATTGGCGGGTCTCCTCCACACACAGGGCAACACGTGAGGGACAACAGGGCCCTGCCAGGGCTGGGCAAGAGGGAAGGCATGTGGCAGAAAGACAGTCTCCGTGACCCATGTGGGTGGATTTGGCTCCTTTCTTTGGAAATGCTATCGGCAGAGGCAGACACTCCCTCTGGATGCTACGAGCCAGGCTACCAAACCACCCTCACATGTGCAACGTGGCTCTCTCTGCTTCTGCCAGCCAGAGGCTCCCATGGGCAATTCGCCAAGTACGGAAGGGACAGGAAGCAAAGGTGGCATTAGGGTCTTCAGTATTGGCTCAAGTCTAGGGGGCAGCAACCTCAAAAAACATGGACAAAGAAAGATTTGGAGCTACTTTTTGCTCCATTCCCCACTGGTGGATGATCTTTAAGGGATTTTGTACCCTCCTGCCAAAGAACTGGGAAGTCTTTGGGACAGCAGTGTCCAGAGGCACAATGTTCAGAGCGGCATCTGCCAGGATGAAGGTGCCCCATGCCCCTCTGATCCCTCAGCTAGGATGTGAGCTCACCTTGGTGATACAGCCAGCAACACCTGTGTTGAAAAGCCCCAGCAATTTCACCCGTGGGAGACAGCAGTGATCACCTGGGACAGGTGAGCGCATCCTTGTGTATTTGCTTTCTTTCTGAAACTAGTCATTAGAAAGGGTGTCACTTGCTTTCAGCTGACAGCAAGCAAGGCGTTGTTACAGGAGTCTTCTTTGCATGTCAGAACTTTCTCACGGTCAGAAGTGCTCCTGGGCATGGGAAGGGTAGAGGAGGGAGTGGTGTTGCCCTCTGAATGTATGTCTCATGCATTGAGGAAACACACACAAGCCAGGAGGAACAGGAACTCTGCTGAGGTGATTGCATCAGGTCTTTTACATCAGGATCTCACCAAAGCACCCATTTTTGTATGTCTTTCTCTATCTTGGCTTTCTTGTCTTACAATGAGGCAGGTTTTCCTGCAGATTTTTCAAGTTCTGCTCCCTGCTCACAGGACACCGTGTGTTTTAACTTGAGTCAGCCTGCCAGGCCTCATGGTACCATGGCAGCTGCTTCTATCTGCTTCTAGATATTTCTGACCTTTCAGAGAAATAGAAGCACCTTACAGATGATCTGGAGAAGGAAACTTCAAGGTACCATTATTGCACTTGCCTCTACAACATGCGACTCTCCCTTTTAGGGGTACCACAGACTTAGTGCTCCTCCAATAGCTCTTCTTGTTGCTCTGCTGTCCCTCTGTGGAGCCAACTCTTTCCAAATTCTGCTTCATCGCTCCCAGGCTCTCCTCCCACCTTCCTTCAGCACAGCACACCTTTCTGGCCAGAATCCACCCAGTATCATCATTAGAAGGTTTGTTGATCCCCAGAATAACACCTGCACGTTCTTTAGCAAGCACTGAATTTAGTTCACGACTGTTTTTGCCCTACGTGTATTTTCACTGAGTCACACACTGCTTGCTGACTCACAGAAAGCATTGAGGTGGAAAGTGGCAAGAATGGTAGGAAGAAGGCTGGATAGACTCTCTCCCAGTGGGAGGTGGATGGGGCTCATCTGTGTAACTTAAAAAGAGAACACACACCTCTACACACATCCATGTCAAAGGAAGGTTTCTGGCATTTGAGATTTATAATTTTATAGGCAAACACAAAACAGAATCTAGAGGCTGGACATGGACAATGGACAAATGCAGGCTGAAAGGAAGGAGCAAGGTACACAGTATATGAAACCACAGAAGATGACCTGCCATCTAATTCTAATTAAATCTTCTTCCTTCCTTGTGCTCTGGTCGAACATTGCCATTTTACCAGAGACACCAGAGACATGGTTCCTGTTCTCTAAAGCACTCCCAGAAAGGATGAGGCACTTCCAGGACTCAGGGTACACCAACCCTACAGCCCTCCATCCACACAGGCATCACAGCTCTACCAGGAGTGAAGAAGAAAAACACCTCTGTCCCTTCACATGTACAGAACAGACTGGCCAACTTCTTGTGGGGTATGTCTGTGGCACTCCAAGAGGGATGGGCCAGTCTGGTGCTGCTACTGCTCCCACAGTGCTCAGTCTGGGACTTTAGCACTGTAGCATCTCTTGCAAGTTCCTTTCTGACACGGTTTTGACATGAGAGGAGAGCCTCCACCAGAACGAAGGCTGGAGCCCAGACCAGGTAGAGTGATTTATCAAGCTGGAATACCTATTTCATAGTTCCTAGCTCAGGCTTTTTGCATGGTGTGCAGATATTCACCGTGGGTGTGTGTTTCAAAGTCCCCTGTGCCTGCAGAATATCCATGCAGCTTTAAGAAGGTCTTTAATCAAAACATCAGAAGCAAAGCAGATGTAATTTCCCTGGCAAACAATGCTGGACACTGAGGCCTCTGCAAAAGTGTAGTGAAGTCCCTACAGCTTTTGGGATGAGTGAGGACCATGTTAGTGGCACTGAAGGGGTGACTGCGAGCCGTGAGATTTGCTGGCTGCACGTGTGTTTACCTCATTCATTCACATCTCACATGTAGGGAGCTGTGGATTCAATTAGAAAATAATACCCATTTGCAGTTGATTGCCTGAGACATCAGCTTTAATAGCAGCTGGAGAGAGTTAGACGCCTGAATTGGTTCTGAGCTGCACTTCCTAGTTATTATGCTTCTAATTATGGCAAACCTGCTATTTGTCAACAACGTTTTATCAAAGGTGGGGAGACATGACACTCATCTTTTGGGAGGCGGCTCAGACTTTCTATTAGGTATTACGCAAGATGGAGCCTGCCATATACCTGTTTGCCTTTCAAAGAAGCATCTGAACATTTCTTTTTGCGGCAGTGCGGGTGTGCAGAGAGCCCGCGAGCTGTCAGTCTGGAAACTGTGGCATACGTGTTTCTCTTCCGATATACAGGGGCTTACACAGGCTCCAACATATTTTCACTCCATCTGGACCAAATGTGTGAGAAGATCTGTTCTAGAAGCCATTAAAATCTTCATTCCAGTCAGCAGACAGCTGTGAAATGGTCTGGAGCCCAGGACAGCACTTTGCTAATAGGTTATACGCGTGTAACGAGAGAGCAAACAGTACTTCTTGCTCCTGCTGCAGCAGCTCAACAAGGATTGGTCAGTGGATCTTGGTAGCCTGGTCTTGGGGATTCCTCAAGACACAACTTTTTCCGATGGAACTTGATTCACAAGAGATGCACTTGCCCATTATACTGAGAGTCTGATATGCACTGCTTGGTTTGATGTAGAATGTTCAGCAGGTGGCTACAGAGCAATTCCAGCGCGCTAAAGCAAGCTTAAGACTGTCTACCAAACGGACCCACCCCAAAAGCAACAAAAATCTCTACTCCAGGAAGACAGCAAGATGAAGGGTTTTGCCAATGTACTCCGTGCCTGCAAGGGAGAGAAATTTGCCAAGTAGATTCCCATGGGTGCCAAGAAAACAGACTGCATCGCTGTAACAGAAAGCAAAACAACAACTAACCCAACCCTGCTTTTGCTCTCCAATTTTACTTCAGATTCCTTCCTGACTCCACATTTCATTGTCTGTTTAACTCTAGTTGAGACACACCAGCTGGACACTTGGGAAACTTGCTAGCATCCATAGATGCATCATCATCCTCCACACTTAGCTGTGGTCAACCTTCAATGTTCAAGCAATGTGTGTTTGACATATTTCTTTCCAGCACTAGCTCTGCTGGCCTTTTTCCTGCAGCAGTCCTAATTATGGCCAGTGCCTCAGACACTGACAAAGTGTATCTCAGGGCATGCAAACACAATTCCTTTTGGAGTGTCCTTGGTAGTGTATCCCTCATTAACTTAATGATGTACAAGCATCTCACTTTTGAAGAGGGATATGAACAATGGTGAATGGTGATATGAACATTGGTGATACTAAACCCTTTCAGAACAAAAGAGACCAAAGATCCCCAGGAACTGGAGCTTCAACATTGCAGCACTGACACTCCCCAGAAAGCTCTTCCTTGGAGAAAAAAATGCCCCTCCTGTGAAAATCACAGGAACCAGTTCTGGTCAAGGCAGAGGCATAGTAAACAGCTTTCACCTTCCTGTGACCCTATTGCACATCATTGTAGCCCATGTGCAATATATTTGGGATATATAGTAATCCCACAAAAAGAAGATGACTATAAAACCAGAAAATAGCAAAAGGCATGTAGTTAAACTATAAGCTTAATTGTTAACATGTAATGAGGTCTCATGGTATTTCCTACAACATCTGAAACCCTGAGGCCTCAGGATCCTGTGGCTCTAAAAATATCTCAATACTTTATTTAAAATACGTCCAGAAGACAGATATTTCTTCCCTCTTCATGAAAAAAAACCAACCCTTGAGTTTGTTCTGAAGGCAATTGTTACCTTTTTTAGCTCTGAATTTTTAGGGGATAGTAATACATAAGCCATCTTGTTCATCAGCTGGATTTATGAGACCGAGCATATTCTCTCTGGTTTCAAGGATGACTCCAAACTGGGGGAAGCAGCTGACATTGGCAGGAATGCAGAGCTGTGATTCAGGGGGACTGCAGTGGGTTGGAATACTGTGCCAGAAGGAACCTCACAAAGTTTAACCAAGGCAAGGGCAGACTCCTACACCTGAGACGAAGTGGCCTTTTACACCAGGACAGGCTGGAGGCTGGATGACTGGGAAGTAGCTCTGCAGAAAAGGGCCTGAGGGTCCTGACAAACAAGAAACTGAATGTGAGTCAGCAGTGTGCTTCCAGAGAGATGAAGCCCAACTGATCCCTAGTTAACATTAGCTAAAGCACAGCCAGCAGACTGAGATAAATTATTATTCCTCTCTGCTTCACACTTAAAAAGGTGCATCCAAAATGCTGTGTCAAGATTTGAGTCTCTTGAGTGCAAGAGAAGTTTGAATAAATTGGAGCAAGTCCAGCAGAGGCCACCAAGATGGTCAGGGCCTGGAGCACGTGCCGGAGGAGGAGAGAAGCTGAAGAGCTGAAACCCTTGTCCTTGTTAAGCATGGGGAAGAATCTGATTCTGCCTTTCTTGCAATCCCCCATTCATCACAGACAGCAGCTAGATCCCTCCCCTACACACACCTTTCTCTTCTCCAGGTTGAGCACACCCAGCTCCCTCAGCACCTCCTTGTACATCATCTGCTTCTTCCCATAGCCCAGCTGACTTCTCTGGCTGCCAGCACTGATTTTGTAAATGTCTCCATGGGGCAAAGAGCTGGGGACTAGGGTACAAGGGGAAGAGGAACAAATGAAATCATCAAGGAAGGCTGATGGCAGTCTCCCACCAGGGTCCCTTTGCTTTGCACAAGCTGAGAGTTATGACTAAAAGAATCAGAGAACCAACACTGCTTCCTCCAGCCCCACCACTGATGTGCACCCACACAAGCTGCCTTTCAGAAGATGGTGAGGGTTTTTTTCACTGTACTTCAGGCACACCATGAGCTATGAGCAATCATTTGGACTGGAAGGCTGTTCTGCAATCCTCTGCCTACTCTGGGGGATTAGAGTACCTAATGAGTCTCCTGCCTCTTCTAATTGTTGCCCCTATACAATTACTGAAAAACCTGCCTTAACATGACCCAATATTCTCTCCCCACACTTGCTAATTGCCACAGGTCCTTAGTGTTGTGCACGTGGCTGTAGCTACTGGGAAATGTTCTCTTGCTCCGATAAAAATTGTAACACAGGTATTTAAACTGGGTGGCTTTGTTTATTCATTGAGCTGAGGGAAGAGCCAGCTAAGCAAACAGCATTAGATGAGCTGAGACACCAATGTTTTGTTAAAGCCTATGCCATGCAGTAGGGTCTAGAAGATATGTTCCTAGTGAGGGGCCCCAAAGGAAATCAGTCCTAATTAACCTATCTGTGATCTAAGAAGTGGCCCACTTTGGGATCCTGAACATGGATTGTCTCCAAGAGAGCAACAAAACTGTAGGTGTTAAGTTCCTCTGAATGAGCCTAAGGGATGGCTGAATCTACTTGTGGCTGAGAGCATTGGCATGACTGAGAGAAGCTGGAATAAGTCCTCAAGGTCCAACACAGGTACTCCATTCATGGGTGCCTCTTATTAGAAACTGTTTGCCACAGCTCATTTGCATTCTATTCTATCTACTGATCCCCCTGCCAAAATCCCTTAGACCTGGCTCTGACTGGTTGCTCCCCAAGGCTGAGAAGTGAGAAGTCACCTGAGATAGAGCCTCTTCCAGCATGCTCAGATACTTCTGCAGCCCTAGTGCTGAGTTAGGGGACTGAAACAGGGATGAGGTTCTTTGGTATACGCATTTAATTTTACTGAAGACAGTGATGAGAAACATCAAGGACAGTAAATTCTTCACCTACAACAGATTTATTGTTGGGGTGAGCCAAGTCCCTGAAAAGATGGAAGTTTACAGACACCACGTCCTACAATGCCTCCTTCTCCCCAATATTTAGGTTGTTACCCAGCAGCAACTTGGATTGCAGACCCCTAAAGCCAGGTAGGATGATCCCCCTCTCGTGGACCTGCATAATGAGATTTATGTGAAACTGAATCCATCTCTTGTCTCTTTTTTTTTTTTT
>VYXF01011135.1:604207-662443 GCA_013397295.1 Polioptila caerulea
AGATTTTTTTTAAAATGAAGCCTTTTCTTTTCTTTTTTTTTTTTTTTTTTTTTTTTTTTTTAATTTCATTCAAGCTTTCCAAGGAAAAACAGTCAACTCAGGTGTACCACCAGGTACCAAATATGTTTGTAGTGCACCATCCTAGAATCTTACTCAGATTCATCTGAAAATTTCCTTCTACTTCTCTAACAATCTGGAAACCAATTAGATTTGGTGGTACAAGTATATGCAGAAGCATGTATGCTCCAGATACTTAGAGGAAACAACCAAAATGTGCCTATAAGAGGAATCACTGAATCTCCATTGCACATGGATATGAATCTCCTCTCTTTCTACTTCAAAGGATTGGCAACTTTTACACAACAGCCCACAAGCTCACAAAGTGCTGCACCTTGAAAAGCAGGATGAAAAGTGCCCATTTTTGACCTGTATGAGCCATATCAAACACTTCAGTGCATGCTGGCCACCCATGGATCCCAGCAATGACTGTTCAAATTACACCTTGAAGAGAAAGTAGAGCCAGAGAGTATGACTCCTACATTGAACAGGCTGGATCTAAACACAGTAATTAAGGTATTGTGCAACCTCTCTGGCACTTAAGTATCTGTAATAATTATGCACTAGGAAAGTAAGCCCAACACATGTTCACAGTCTTCTCCTAGCATATGAATTGTTTACACATTCAAGTTCCCATCCAATCTTCTTGATAACTCAGGAAAAGCAGAAGCTGAATATGAGGCCACTGATGATGCCGTTTAATTCAAAGGCTTTTGAAAAGGAAAAGAAACAGGAAGCTAGGTTCAAGAGGCAGATATGAGTTTACATTCCAGTAACTTCCACCATTCCATGTACACCAGCATCAACATCCTTTGCTGGTGTTTTAGTCCAAGTCTTGTGTTCTTGTTTCCCCAGTGATTATCACACTTGCATCCTCAAGTGAGAAGTCCCAGGGATCTGTCTTGCAGAGTCCAGGATCCTACTGTGAATCGAATCTGGAAAAGATGGAAAAGTCCTGCCTTCCTGTGAGAAGGCTCAGTCATGGAGAAAGGGCAGCCAAGAGGATACAGAGACTGGGCTTTTAGTCAAGCCCTGCTGTGGGCAAGCAGAACAGCCATAACTAGCCCAAACCAGCTGTGACTGTCAACTGAAGTCTGCTCAGATAGCTGGTCAGGGTTAGCCAAGGTTTGGCTGAATCCTACGATTGATAGCCTGGAAGCTGACAGCTGGTACAAACAAACAAAATTTCTTCCTTGTTTTAAGCCTGTGGTTACTAAGATCCTCCCATTATCATCTCTCTCCTGTTTGTGATTTTGAGGTCCAAGATTTAACACACAATTTTAACATGGGAACACATCCAAAAAGATCACTAAGAAAAGTGAACCAAAATTACAGGAGGTCTCGAAAGACAAATACCCCTGATCTTTAAACATGGTTCTTTCTTTCACATACCTATAGCTATACCCATAGCTATTTAACTTGAATTCCTTATGAATCCTTTCCATTTCAAGGCTGTTTCACATAGGTGGATTTACGCAATTGTAAGCAGGGCAGAAGGCAAACACATGAAACATGGACTGCGCTGTTTCAGTAATCAGGAAGAGAAGGAATGGGGCTTGCTGAATTCCTTCTGGCGTAATTTCACCTATTTGCTACTTGTGAATTATCTACAAAGCTATATTTTTCTTCAGCCCAGTATCTGCTGGATGTGTGTCTGCCAATGAACCCTCAACTTCATCTGAGTGCCAGTGCATTTGTTATTGAGCTGTATGATTGGTCACTGAAGTAGTTTCATAATTTCTTCCAGCTCACTGCATAGTAATAAACCACAAATAAGAGCAGTTCCTGCTGAAACAACCTGAGCTTGCCCACAGACCTGAGATTTTCAAATAAGACAATCTCTCCTCAGGGGATACTTGGTAAGCTATGACCAAACCCCTGCAAGCTGAACACTGAGTATTCTGAATTTCCACAGTGGTAATGCCATAAGTCTGAGCCACAAGATTATACAGAAGAAGGAGGAAACCCTTCCTGGAGAAGTGGCCTCTGAAGAGATGGTAAGGAGATGAACCCATGTCATGCCAAAAAATGTGCCTGTTGTTTGGAAGGACATGGCTTTCTCTGGGCTAATATTTTGTGTAAGTTTGGGCTTAACTGTGAAGACTGGAGCTCAGAGGTATATTTATACTTGGTTATCTCTTCAGTCTCTTGGCTATTAACAAGGAAGGAGAATATATTGTCTGGATTTTCATATTCTTGTCACCATTATTATTACATATAAAATAGGAAAGGAAGGATTTCATTCTGATTTTCTCTGTTCCTTGCTGCTGTTTACAACATCAATGGCAAGTGAAGGAAATATATTGCAATATTACACCAACTTGGTGAATTCAGGAACACCTCAATGTCTCTGGGACTCTGTGATGGCTGTCACCACCCTCTTTCCTTGCTGTATGTTCCATGCTATGTGCTGCCTCGAAAGCAAGATGGATTGGCTACACAGAGAGGATGCAAAGTGTCCCAGACAAATCCAGATAAACTACCAAATTTGGGAATGCATCATGGAGCCCAACCCACATTCCAGAACTTGTTGAGGTGCACTCCTCTTGACTCATAGCACAAAGTTGACAAACTACCCGCAAAGGGTTCTGAATTCTCTCTGTAATTAATTAGCCACAGGAAAACCTCAGAGAAGGGAGAAGGGAGCAATTTAACACAGCTTTCAGAGTGACACAGGATGCTGAAATGCTGAAGAGTTAACCTGTCCCTTCTTCTCACCAACCTGCCCCTTAACAAGGTGTCCCGAAGGCCATCTCTCTGAAGGGGAAGGTCCCTACTCCAGAGCAGATGGTGATTCTGTGGTTAGTTTTCCAAGTCATGAGAATGGCTTCCTTCCAGCCTCACAGGTTTTATACTGTAGATGACACAAACAAGCAGCATTACTCAGTGGAAATCTTCCCACTAACTTCCATGGCAATTGAAAGAGGCCTCATCCGACTGCTGATCTTCCTGAGATGCAACTGCTGAGATATGTCCCTTTGCTGCTTCAAACACCTCCTGATGTCTCAAGATCCAGATCTAGATAACAACCTGTCTTGTGTGCAAGACTCCCTGCTTCTCCCTCCTGCATCCAATTCATGTCTTTATTCATGATACTAGTTTGGGACATAAACAGGAGGGCTTTTCTTAAACGATTCTTCACCCATGGGCATCTTTGATCACATAATCCTATTTGTTTGGAATTTCCCCAAAAAAACATCTGCTTAGAGGATTTGAGAATAGCTTAAATTTGCTGAGTGAAGAGGAAATACTAAAATGAGGGGAAATCCTCCTCTCCCCTTCAGCCTGTCTCTAGTGAGTGAGTCCACCTCATTCTGAGCTTTCATTTGTAACCATCTGTGACATTTAAGAAAGAGCTGAATGAATTCATCATCACAACATGGTGTGCAGCAAAGAGCTCATAATTTCCCAGTCATTTACTTAAATTACTATAGAATAAGTGAACTAAACTAAATTACAATGCTGAGAAATGAGAAAAAGGCCTTGTTGTCTTTGATTTCAATACTCCACCTAAGTGCCAAATTTACTACCTCATAACATTTCTGCTGTGTTCAAGAAACAGGAAGGAGAGTGACATGCGTATGCTTTAATCACTTAACTAATCAATCTTTCTGCTACTTTTAGAGTGGGAATGTTGGGAAAGAAAAGATACATTTTCCCCTCCCAGACATGCACTTCCAATATGGCACTTGGTGTACACTTCCCTCCTGTCCTAGACCATTTTCCTGTCACCCAGGTGTAAGCCTCTTCTCCATGGGTGTGTAAGTCATCCTCCAGCACACTGTTCTGCTAAGGAATGCTGAGGAAGCCCAGTTTGGCCAGACATCCATCTGTGCCTTGGCTGCTCTGTGAAACCAGCCTCCAGAAAAAAAGGCACCAGGACAGACGTGGTCTTGCTATCTGGGCTGTGAATATAAAGCTTCTGAGACATGGCTCAGGTGGGGAAATGGAGAACTGCAGCCAACCCACCACAGAACAAACAGCAGGGTCTTCACCCTGGATGGTTTCTTCTAAATTTCCTGTGTATAGCCCCTGTTTGCAGCACTCTGCTTGATTCCCCTGTCTGACTCAAGCCTCTCTGTTTCTCTACTGTCCTGACATGCAACAGCTGTGTGGACATCCAGCAGGTTTAATATTGGTGGATTATTCCAGACCTTTGCCAATATATTGCTCCAAGCCAGCCTAGTCTCGGCTGCCTTTCTACAGACTTCTGCAACTGTGTAGTGCAGCTTAAAGGGCCAAACTAGAAGGGCACATCTGCTTGTTGATTTCCCAGAGCCCTCTTGTGGCAATGAGGCAGAGGCAAGGAAAGGCCCTGGCCTCCCTGAAAAACAAGAGGATTTTGGGAGGAGCCCTACATGGGTTTTGCCATCCTACAATGGCACACAAAGAACTGAACTCAGAGCTGATCTCAGCACACACATCTTTTCTTGGCTGGAGCAGAAATGTTACACCACAGGTTGGCTGATGCAAGACCCAAAAAGGTCTGTTCTGGGTATCTGCTGCTGTCTCTTTCTTGGTCTGACAGGGAAGATATTCTAGATAATGCTGCCAATGTCTATTCATGGCTTCACATTAGAAAAGGCAAAGCAATCCAGTAATTTTGAAAGGGTTGGGAGCTTAAAGAGGCTCATAAATTTTAACAGATATGCCTCATCCGCTAAATATGGATTGTTCACATTTCCAGGTTGACTTAAGGTGTCAGCACAGCCAACCAGGACTCAAAGTTTACTTCAGCCAGCCAACCTAAACTACATCCCAGATTTTCATCCAGATCCTTCCTACAGACTGAGAGGTGGCATACCATACCTCAGGGGAATAGCAGACCCAGGGCACTGACATCAGCTCCTGGAGCTGGTACCAGAGTAATATACAGCAGCACAGGTGATGGCCCTGAGAGCATCCCATTGCTCCTGCAGCATGCCCAGGAGCCTCGCAGGCCTGGTTCTCCTGGAAGGAATTGGTTCATAGCTCTTCCCCACCTCAAGACACTGGCCTGCATCCTGCTTTTCTGCAGCTTACACCAAAGTGGCTGTGGGTTTTTTTTAAGGTTTATCACTGCTGTCAAAAGAGGCAAATTCTCCATTGCTAGGCAAATAAAGCAGAAAGCAGTGGACTTACAACACAAAAAGCAAAATGTCAGTGTCACAGGAATTCCTGCTCTGCCTCATTATTATATCTATGTATTGCCAACCAAGAAAAACATCTTTAGCACAGTGGTCCAGAAAAAAATGTATGTGATCAAAAAATACCCTCACAGCTGAAGTACCACAAACCTGCCAATTTTGTACACAGAAAAGTTTGATCTACCAGGAAAGGTACACACAGCACAAGCTGTTACCCTTGCACTCGATTCTGGAGAAATCCCCACTGCAGGAAGATCAGAATCATCAGCTGGAGCCAAAGAAAAATTCTGTTTGGTCTTGACTCAAGAAGTCTACAGGACAAAGTGTCCTTCAAGTATTGGTGTGGTTTTCCTGTGACTACTTGAATATCTGTGCATTTAAAGTTGCAGGTTTGAATTTATTTTTATTGTGCACATGATTTTTTTTATAGGATTCTTGTGATCTTATATTGCAGGATTGGAGAGATGTTAAGACATCCTCAGTTTATTTAGTCCAACCTCTGTAAGCCAGAGAAATCCCATCATCATCTGATCTTGGGAGGAGGGAAATTTTAGATTTATTGGAGATAAGAAGATACATTTTCCAAGCAATATATTACATTCTTCCTCCTGAATGATAGTTTCTCTTTCCTTTGCCTCTTCAGAAACACTAGGTAGGTAGAAGACAGACCATCATGCTGTTAAGGCATTTCTGAGTCCTGCCTTGTTTTTACAGCAGGATCATACTGACAGCTCACATCCAGTCCGTGTTCTTCTACAACCCCCATATGTTTTTCTGAAGTACTGCTCAGACAGTTATTTTCTATTTATATAAAGATCATAGCTCACATGTTCACAAGGTTTTTAGTTCTGTTCAGCTAGCATGGCATTGGGAATTCAACTTCTGAATTGCAAAGTGCTCACCTGTCTTTTATCAAACTTTATCTCACTGATTTCATATCTTCTCTCCAGTTCAAGAGATCATGCTGAAATCATTGCTGTCAAAGTCCTTGTCATTTGGCCCCACAAATTAAATGGCATGCCACTTGCTATTTAATATGTCCAATTTAGTAAAAGAAATTTGAAATTGTGATTAGACTGTGAAGATGCATCCTTGAAGATGGATCTCTAAAGCCCTTCAGTTTGACGGTGACCAGCAAACTACCGGTAACTGCTCTTCTTATTTTATTTTTCCAATAAGGACACATAAGGAAGGTATATCCAGGAAGGAATGGCTTTGCGTTTTTCTGGTTTAGAGAAAAGGAGGCTGAAGGGTGACCTCATTGCTCTCTACAGTTTCCTGAGGAGGGGAAGTGGAAAGGGAGGTGCTGAACTCTTTTGCCTGGTATCCAGTGACAGGAAATGTGGGAATGGTTCAATGCTGCACCAGGGGAGGGTCGGACTGGATGTTAGGAAGCATTCCCTTACCAAGACAGCAGCCAGACAAGAGGTGGTCAATGCTCCAAGCCTGTCAGTGGTTAAGAGGCATTTGGGCAATGACCTTAACAACAAGCTTTAGCTTTTGGTCAGCCCTAAAATAGTCAGACAGTCGGCCCAGATGATCACTGTAGGTCCCTTCAAACTGAACTAGTCTGTTCTGCTCTGTTCTATTCTAGGTTACTCTGTATTTTTAACAATAGTCTAACCTGTGCTATCATTTCTGACTTGATCCTGAATCTGTCACCAAAACATCTTCTGTCAAGGCACATCACACTTTTGATGTGCCCTGATTTAAAGGGCAGCTGACCTACTATAGGAGAAAGTTTGGTTAACATGATATAATCTTTCAAACTGGCCACAAATGTATTGGCAGCACTGAAATGCTTCCACAGCATTTTGGTTTCATGCAGTGTTTGCTCTTGATGGCTTTTGATAGTCAGACTGATTTTCAGCAACTTCTTTGGTGGAGGCATAGTTTTGGATTTTGGCCATGTCCATTCTATAGGTGCATTAAATGGTAGGACAGAGCTGGAGAAAAACACATGATGCATTGAGTTGCCCATGTGATATCCACTCGTTCTCACTCCCCATTTCAGAGGCCACCTACAAGAATGTCCCCACAGAAAGGTGCACAGCTCTCCTGTACAACATCTGTGGCCACTGCAGGCCAGCAATGAGCACAGTGCTTCTTATCCCAACATTCTTCAACCTCACATCAAAATCCATCAAGAAAATATGCCTGCAAAAAAAGAGTAAGCTTGGTTGTTTTCCCATGCTGTGCCATTTAAAGGCAAAATTATTTTCCTTTCCCATAACAGATGGAAATAATTCCTATGGTTTCCATCTGTTAGTGAGTGATACTGCCCTGATAATGCACAAAACCACTCCAAGACAGAGGCATCGATTGCACTGAGAAGCACTTCTTAGGAAATAAAAATAAAAAATGTTTCCCATTTTTACGACATAATTAGAGCATGAGGGGAAGTGGTTTCTACTCCTGTTCTATGAATTAGATTTTTCCATTTTCTTCTAGATAACTAAAAAGACAGTAATTCCAATTTTATTTAATCTGATGCCTAATTCTCAGAGAAGGAAAGAGCAGCTTAGAGCTTTCCCAGATGTCAAGTTGTTATTTTTCCTGCCAGATACCCACATATTTTGAAACCTTTATGACAACTGTTTCAGATGTTTGCAATAACAAAGCTAAGACCAATAACAAATTCAGTCATTGGCCAGTATTAAAACACTCCAGACTCTCTTCTGAAAATTCCACCTACCTGGTTATACTTTCATTCCTTCTGCCCCAGCTCATGGTGTTACTGAAGACAATCAAAGGTTTGCCAGCCAAATCTACATGGAGACTACGAGAAGAAAGTTTTCTCTGAGCACTTGAGCACAGAGGTCTCCCAGCAGTTTATACATCCACCTATTTTTTCACCACCTTCCCTGGAAACTGGAAATTTCAGCAAAAACCTTAGAAGTTTTTAATTTGTTTTTTAGCCGAGGAAAGACAGATTTTTCCCTGAGGGGTCACAAGCCCTGACAGCAAACCTGCTCCAGTGTGAGTTTCCCACAGGCTCACAACTTCCTTTGGATATCCACTTCTTCCAGCAAGGAGTCCTCCAGGAGCTGCACGTGGATATTTGCTCCCCTGTGCACCTCCATGGGCTGCAGGGAGACAGCTCCTCTACCACCATCATCACCACGGGCTGCAGGGGAGCCTCACCTCCAGCACCTGCCCATCCTTCTGCACTGACCTGGGTGTCAGCAGGGCTGCTCCTCTCACCTATCCTCACTCCTCTCTCTGCTGCTGCTCTGCACAAGTTTTTTTTCCCCCATTCTTAAATATGTTGTCTCAGAGTGTATTCACCAATTCTCAGAGTGACAGTATCACCGATGGGCTCAACCTTGGGCAGCCGTGTGTCCATCCTGGAACAGGCTGGCATTGGCTCTGTCAGATGTGGGGGAAGTTTCTGGCAGCTTCTTACAGAATCCACCTCTATAGCCCCCTGTCATTACCAAAATCTGACCTTAAAAACCAAATATGCTCCTTGTGGAGCTGCTGGTACCCTTTTTCTTTGAAAAGATGCACAATATTTTTCTACTAATTTGTTCTCAGTTTTTCCAAAGTGGAGATTTAGTGAGAAGGAATTTAAAAGACAGTTCAATTCTCAGTGATCAAAGGCTGGCCTCATGACCACCACACTGCATTTGGAGTTCATGGCAGCCTCACAGGATCACATAACATGTAGGCACCTCAGGGATATTCCCTGTTCACTTTGTGCACAAAGTGGGCAAGATCTGACCCACTTTACTTGGGAAACAATTGCTGAAAGTGTGCCTTCAGTCTCTGCCGGCGGGTACCCAATGCCCCATCTGCTCATGAAGCTCAGCCTGTCTTCAGAGACACTACTTTTTCATCACCTGCTCTTTCGTCATTGCCTTTTCCATGAGCAATTTCCAGCCTTTCCAGGGAGCTATTGGGTCTGTTTGCCATCTGTCCTTCTCCTTCCCCTGAGAACACTTGGACAATGTTTCATTTACTGTTGGTTTTTTTAAGTAAGTTGAACCTCTTTTGATAAGAAATTGCTCTTGGTATCCCTCAGAGCCACTTACATCTCCTTTGGTGACCTCTTGCCATTTCTGTGCATTGCCATGTCTTAATGTACACTTTTGCCATTTCATTGGTCCACATTTGACGCCAGAACAAGTCATGATCCTGAGTCATGATCCTATTATTCTTCTGGAGAGTGCTTACTACTACCCAGGATTATTTTTCCCCTTAGCATTACTCTTTTCTTGTTTGCGTTCTTTTTTCTGTGTGTGTGTGTTTTATCTGTTTCACTCCTTGATGTTCCACATCTTTACTTCTGGCACTCCCCTTTCTTTTGCCCTTCAAAACCAAACATAATAAAACCTATTACAGCTTTCTAGATAAGATTTTTTCCCTAATTATCTTTTTATTGGTTTTGTTTGATAGAATAAAAAGTATTTGGGTATACCGAACACAGAAAGGAGTAAATATGGATAAACTTAAAGACTCATCTAGGTTAAGTTAAGGAAGAGGTGGACAAAATCGTATTTAAGGTGATGCACAGAGAAAGAGAGAATGAGAGAAAATGAAAGAGGAATCTAGGAGTGTTTTCACTTAACCAATTTCTACAGACAAAAATAAAGCAGAGTTCTTCTAATCTGATAAAAAATAGAATTGGGCAAATATATAACTTTATCTAAGACTGAACTTTGCCTCTCTTTTTTTTCTACGTTGGGATTGACAGAATTTTCCACATTTCCTTTAAAATATTATTCACTTAAAAATCAAACAGACAAACAAAACCTAGCCCACCAATTAACCACCCAACCAACCATCCCCCAGCTGAGATGCTCTCCATGGATGATAGCAGTATACAAATAGGAAGAAGTACCATGAGATTTCTAAACTCCTCCTGGTTCCTGGACTGATCCTATCCTTTTTCCACTTTCTTTCCTTCAGGGATCTGCTCCTAACCTTTTTTTTAAGTGAGAGCTATATGGCTTGAGTCTCTGGGGGGCTCGAATGTCCATGCTGTCCACTCCCCTGGGCAACCCCCTTGCCACTGAGAGCTGATATCTCCTCAAAAAGCAAACAGAATTGAAGCAGGCTGCCCAGACAACTCTCCCAGCCTACCACACCAACACAGCCAAAACTGCTCCCCAGATATTGCATTTCAGTAGGGAATCTCAACTGTACCTTGCGCTTTTTGTTTGGGATTGTGAGAGGGTGAGTTTTTTACAGGGTGAGGGAATACACCCTGTAATTGTGCATTAGTGTTCAAGCACTGAGCTGGTGAACTCCTTCTGGCTCAGGTGAGTGACAAAGAGAAATTCTGACTCATTTGCAACCAGGAAGGAAAAAAGAAGAGTATACTGTGTGCTCAGAATTAGGGACAGCCGGCGAGATTATAGCTGGAAAGGCTGCCTGCTGAGAGCACAGTGTATTTAGAAGCATCTAAAATTATTTGTGTGACTCAGTACTGTTTTCCTAACACTGGCAGCAGCATGTGGTAACTCTCCCCCTTAGGATGCTCTTTTTATCCTCCTTGGGTTTTAACTTGTGGATGAAGAGAAGGAAGAAAAATGAAGAAGAGGGGGACATTCTCTGCTGTTTATCAAAACCAAACAACACTTTGCAGTTCTCCAGCAGTTCAAGGTGATTTGCAGATGAACTTGGAGGTGTTGGACTTGGACCTGGGTCGGTGTCACATAGTATCTGCTGTTGTATACAAGAGCAAAGTTGTGTGATTATCTCTAAGCTGTTCTGATTGAGCTGAAGGGTTTGTTTGTCCTGGAATAAATCCTTTCTTTTCTGCCAAAGACAATTTTACACAGTTAAAACCATAGCAATGTGTGGGTGGGCACCACTATGAAACCTGGAATGTCTAATAAATCAGCTTGAGGAGCCAGAAGGATCCAACAGTAGCAGCACCAGGAAATGCTACAGGGAGATGGTAAGAACTCTACTACAACTTATTCACCTTCATATTACAGAGGTCTCTGGTGATCCAGTACTACCAAATAGTGTTTGATTTTTGTTCCACTTATGCCAGTGGCTCAAACACTTTCTCCCATCACTCATAAGAGTGCCCCTTCAGAAAGTTTCATCTGATGGCATTATGTGGAGAGTGATATCCTGGGACAGCTCAAGGACTTTGAAGAATCTACCGCATGAGCTGTCCCAGGACTTAATCTACTTCCCTGGCAATAAAGCTCAGTACCTCCTGTCTTTTCCTAAACTGCTTCACATCTGGATCCAGTCACTACCGTTGCCTCTGCCCACTGGATCAAGCAGCACTTGGCAGTCAGGAATGCTCTGCAGGTTCCCAGTCACTGGAGATCATGACTGAGCTACCTCTTTGCCAGCTCATTTGTGCCCCAGAGCTTTCTGGGAAGCTTAAAGGAAAGAGAATTTCATGTCACAGTGTGTCTCTGCAGGTCCAAATGGACCTCATGCTGGGTGAGTGAGTAGGCACAGAAGCTGCTGTGTTGTTGTGATGATAATATGGCAGTGCCTGAGCCAGCTATTCCCTTCAGTGATTCATTCTTTCCCCTCTTATCTCCTTCCCTAACCGGCTTTCCTGACAAAATTAGCAGCATACCTGCTGTATGCTTAGGGCTACTGCTCACAGCACAGAAGAAAACATTAATTCATCATAAATAGACGCAAATGGACACACATTAAGCAGAAAGCACCTTATACTTGTATTACTGCATCCAAGTGAATGGTATGCTTTGACTCATCTAATGGAGGCCAGCACAGAGAAGAGCCCGCTAGGCAGAAAAGAGGAAGTCCAGATCTGGATGAGAAAACATCTAGTGACACCAGGAGACATCTCTAAAGCTCTGCAAGTGTCAACCACAGCATGTTTCTTTCTTCCAATCCCCTTGCCCATCTGGACTGAAGCTCACCCTGATCCATCCCAACCACAGAAAAGGCAAATGGGCCCACAGCAAGAGACGTCTCAGCCTTTTCCCTCTCCACAACCACCTCTGGTGCCTAGCACTTGTACTCTGCAAACTAAAACTGATGAAAGCAGAAAATCCAGCTGAGAAAGAACATGGACTAATGTGTGAGTCATGTAGCTTGATACCCTACCTGACTTCTTTTGGATTCTGTTTTTGTCTGGGTACTTGCCAACCACCCAGGATCTACTGGTTGAAAGAATCTACTCTCCATTCATTGAAAGGACTCACCCTAGTTCTAAAGAGAAATGAGTACTATTTGCCAGCAGGGAAATGAAGTCTACCCATGTGTTCAACTGACTGCTACACACTTACAGCCAGAACATCTGCACAGAGATCCCTGCACCAATGAGGGAGGAACTCAGTCAGTTCCTTTTCCAGCTGTCTTTTGGTCATACTGCAGAGGACACAAGGAGTCAATGAAATGCTCTTCATTAGGAGCAGACATAAATTGATGAAACAATTGTTCCACATCCAAAATGTTGCTCCCACCTTTCCTCCTTTCCCTAAATTGCTTTCCCCAAAATTAGCATCCCATCAGAAGTGCATTTCAGCCCACAGAGACATGATGGATTTTCCTTCTTCTTCATTCAAGGTCAGCTTCAGTCCTAAGGCACTGGCTTATTTTTTTCAACAAAGCATTAGAAAACCATGGTAATGGGATCGACCTCTGCCCGCAAGCTGCTAATGACTTCCTGGGTGAGCACCCAGGGAATGGATCCACTCTGGTCCACATGCCGCTGGGGGAATTAATTCACTGGAAGAGCATTACTTAGCTGACTTTCAGCACTTCCATGGGAAAAAAAAAAGGGGGGGCTCAGCAATGGCCGGCTGAAAACTACAGCTTGCCAGGGGGGTTGGCTGTTGTCAGATGTTGTTAAATCTCACAGTGCTGCACAGCCACAGCATGTCCCCAGCAGACAGGGTGTTTTCATTCAACAGTTATTTGGGAGCAAAGTGCACCAAGTACCTTAGGCAAGCATTATTATTAACTCAGATTATTCATCACTGGTTTGGCTATTACTCTACACCTAGGAGAGGGCACAATGACTCAGATCCCAGAAGGCCAGTGAAGGAATGCACAGACCACGGAGCAGGCATGAGCTCATGTCCCAGGCAAGCACCAGCAAGGCAGGTTTGGTCCAAAGACCTTGCATGCTGCCTGTAGTCCAGTGCTGACTGCAGAACCCTCCGAGGGCATAAGGCAGGCATGTGAGAGGAGGCTGCATCCCTCACTTCATGTGGTGCAGATCAGTGATAGAAAAGAAAGGGAAAAGGGTTTTCCTAACAACACACCACAAATAAGACCGAGCCAGACTTGTGTGTTAAGCTGCATTGTGAAAAAGGTCCAGCAATTGAATTTTTTCTTCCGAAAAATAAATGAATAAAATGCATGCTGAAACCAGGCCTGTTCCTGTTGGCATTCTGGACCCAGCTCCTTTCTAAGCTCTAACTTCCAGAGATGTTCTGTAAGTCCAGAGGATGGAAGAGATGAGCTTCTCCACTTTTAATTGCTCTGAACAACAATGATGTAGCAGTTAGGGTGGGCCTGCTTGATGCAGGTTTTGGAGGCAAATCTCCAGAAGTTCTGTTCCACCGAAATTGTTTTATGGTGCTATGACCTTCCCTGCTGGAAACCACATGAAGGGAAAAGCACAAATTTGCACATCTCTTTTTTAAGCACAGGTGTCTTGCCTCTAACAGCCAGCATAGGCCTTCCAGGAAGCATACTCTCCAAAGAAAGATGCATATGCACCAAGCCTTCTATCTCTGGGCATTAGCACCTTTTGAATGTCCTGCACTTGCCACAATTACTGGATAAGCAAAAAATCAATAGCAGTTTCTCTTGTCCTTCAGCTAAACCCAAAGAAGGATCACCTTTACACTGGAATGACTCAACTGGCTTTGCAGCCATCCAGCTGCACAGGGATTCCCAGGGACCTGCAGAAAAGATCCAACTTGAGTATTTCAAATCAATAGATATGGGAATTCAGTGCACTTGATTTTCAAGTTTCATGGTTTATTAACTCAACAGTGTTGTCCAGTTGCCCAAGATGAGGGCTGCGAGCCAGGTTTTCCGACTTGTCAAGGCCCTGACTGCATATAAACATAGCCACACCCAACACTTCCATTATAGCCCGGCCCTGGAGTTTCCTTTCCAAGCTGAGCTGTGCTGTGGTTTTGCTCAGCCACAGCTATGCCCGTTCCTGGCCACAGACCTGTGGGTCTGGGCTCTCATTCATCTGCAGGCTGGCCTCCTGAGTTGACCCAGGACACATTCTGTCACCGGGATCTTGGTGGTCTTCACTCCTGTCTGAACCTGGCCTTCCTTCATCGAGCTCTGCTGGCGCTGCCAGTGCGGAACCAGGGTCCTGCAAAGCCCCTGCCCCACAGGCATGCTGAGCACCCTGGGCTCCTACTTTAGGGACGATCTAAGGAGGTTAAATCTGCTGCTTCTGGACACTAACCCTGCGACTGAGGCCCTGCCTTGTGGAAATTGTTCTTATCCATGCTTGCTTTAGCTCTGGGGCTCTTCAGTGTGGCAACTGGTGGTGGATGGGGACTGAAGCCCAAGTCGGAGCCACCAGACAAGCCAGCCAAGTATCTGGTTGTCCTCCCTCATGTGGTTGTCTTCGGTTTAGCACTAGATTATATTTTTGTTCAGGATTTGTTGTAGACTTAGCTGTTGTTCACATGGTGCAGAAAATAGACTTGTCACATCTTGACCCATCACTAATGGGGAGAATCAGGAGCCTTAGAGCCAGGCTGGGCTTTGTAAGCCAAGCTCCTGGCACCAGGAGCCTGTGAGGAGCCGAGAGATCTTTTGTAGTGATAGGTGGGCACTGGCAGAAGTGAGACTGCGATTTCACCTTATCTGTGGTTTGAAGTTATACAACCAATTACTTTAGTTTTGTGAATGTGCACCAAATGTGTGGCTTTCTCATAAGAAAAAAGATCAACTTTAAAAAAAACTCAAGATCACAAACCTTGTTCTAATACTGTTGCATCTTTCAGTTCACCAGGTAATACCTTTTCTCCATGAAGAGGTGGTGGGTTTTTTGTGCATTGAGGTTAAGTTTCTCAGGGCTGGCAGATTTCTCCCAGGGCAAAGAGCCCCATTCATCTTTTCCCCCATCAGTGGAGACAACATTTACAGCTGATGGATTTTCCAAAAACAGAAAGTAAACAGAAAATCCAAAACGTAGATTGTTATGCCAATGTGACAGCTGTAAGTTTATAACATTAGATTTGCTTATGAACCTTTTCCCTTGTATCTGATAGATCATCTGACATGCATGCATCCAAACTCAGGGAGCTGATGCAGCTATTTCCAGATGGGCTTCATCTCATCCCAGGATGGATGTATAAGCTGTGCAGATGATTCATTCTCTGCAGGTCTTTACAGTCTTTACAGTCCTATCATAACCTTCAGAAATGGTGCTTTGTCCTATTCCAGCATCTGCTTAAAAGAAGCAAGTGCATAAACAGTAATGCCTCATTGCAACAAATCTCATCAAATTTAGATTTGAGATCTTACAGCAGGGAGATGTAGGTGTGCTACACTGCCTTCCTTCAGCCGCTCAAGAAGTTGAACAAATCAGATTTTAATGCTAACATAAATGGGAAAAAATCCTCACTGGAAGGAAAGAGTTAAATTCCAGTGAAGTCATCTCTAAAACTTTTTTTTTTTTAATCTTCTTTCCCCAAACCTTTCCCTGAGTTTCTCTTTCTTTGTCCTCTTTGACAACAACAATCTTTTTTCTTGATCAAGGAAATAATAGCAAAAGCAAAGAACTGCCTTAAATTGCTTGGGCAGCGGGAGTGGTTGGTTCAATTAATTACCTTAACTTTGCAAAAACATCTGGCATGCTGTTTACACCCTGTGAGAAGCAGACTTCCATTAGGAACAGAGAAAAGAAGATGAATGAAGATCGGCAAGGACTCACCCTCAGACTTTGGCAAGCAAAAGATCCTTTGCCTAGTCCTGCTGAAACCACCCTGCAAATGCATCTGCCCACACGGGCTGAAATTCAGGGTAATACAGCTTTCAGGTGCTTACAGGAGCTTTGATCCCAAGAATGGCGGCAAATAGGGATGATAAAAAGGCTGATTACCCTTACTATTATTGTAGGCAGATGATCTAACACTAGAACGTGCTCCTGGACTTCATCTAGGTATGTTCCAGCAAGGACACGAGGACCAGACAGGGTGCAAACTGAGGGACAGGCTCGAGCTTTCATGCAGAGCCTGGATCTCTGCGAGCTCATTGAAATGCACAACCAGCACAGCACAGAGGGCTTCACGGGGCTTGTTAGAAAGGCTCTGTGTGTGACTGAGGCAGGAGGGACTGCATAAGCAGCCAGAGAAGACAGTGAAGAACCAGAGCCATTGCTGTATATGACTTGACCCCTGAAAAATAGAAATTTACTTTCTTGGTTGCAGGACTGGTGAAAAAGAGGTTTCAGCTGTTTCCTGACTTCTCTTCCAGGAGACAGGATGCTCTATCCACCTCAGAACAACATCGCTCATCATCAAATGGAAGGGATGATTTCTAAAACACAATGGTGCTTCAAAAAGTCAGGCCATATTTTCTGGCTTTCCATGTGAGTTGGTATGCCCTTGGTGCTCTAAAAGATAAGGTAACAGGCAGGTGAAGACCTTGGCCTCTCTGACTGATAGGAAGCTCCAGGGAAGGTAACTGGCCGGATCAGAGACCCCTTACAGACCCACAGCATAAAAGCCAGCTCTCCTTTTTTGGAACCAGTTGTGAAACACACGTTCTCCCACAGGCTGTGGGTGATACAATGCCAGACAGATGCAGTAGGAGTCATCCCCAAACCTCCTAACTGTTTAAAATTCTTCATGCTCAACATTTCCAAGAGGGCACAGAGGGAGCAGATCTAAAAAAAATACTATTGTAAATAATTTATTTACCAATGGAGGGACTTTCTCCCTGCGTCTGGCTTTGCTATTATCCTGAGCAGCCCACCAGCACAGAGCAAGCAGAGATGTGTAGAGTGGGTGGGTTGGAAAGGCTTCTCTCATACATCATCTGCAGCTCACTGCTGGGACTGAATGGAGCTTGCTGGCTGCAGGAGATTTAATTAAGAGGAGATGTATGTTGCACTGGGGACAGGGCTCTTGCCTTGGCATGCTGCGTTTCTATTGCACACTTTTGACACGGAACATAAATGTTTTTCCTTCTTCCTAACATCAATTCTTATTCCAATAAAACCAATGCCTGACTGGTCCTGTGAGAGCACAAGTCCCAGTGTATTCCCTTAATGTGATGAGGAATCCATCTTGAGACTCTCAGACCCCCTTGTCCCTTTGTTTCTTGACAGGAAGGCACATGCTGTTCCCAGAGCCAGCTTCAGGACAGAGTAGCAGGGGCACGGTGAAGCCTGCTGAGGTGTGGAGCCCTGATGGGAAGCCCAGGAACACTGCCTGCTGGATCACAGCCACTGCCTGAAAGCTACCACTCCAGCAAGCATCTGCTTCCCCATGTTCCAGTGCACTCCCACACAGGAACATTCATCACGTGCAGGCAGCAAAGCTGAGCTAAAATTAGAAAGAATAATTTCTGGTAGATTAATAAATTAAGGGTGTCTTTTGCAGGACATTACTCTTTGTGTGTTAGGGGATGTTTTGGCTTCAATTTACATATCAGTCATCTCACCTTGTGCCTTGCCTGACATTTTCCAGCTCTGCCTTCTCTGTCTTTCAGACTGGTCAGCCACCTTCTTTCATTACTGTTATAGCCTTATTAACAACCATTTCAGTCCTCTTTCTTGAGGGGGCAGCTCGTGTACACAGCTTCTTCATCTGGCTTGTGTAAACGAATATTCAGAGATAAAATGCTTGTTCTGGAGTGAATACAGGGTAGTGACACCCTGAGTGGACTCTGCTGACACCGAACACCGAGGCCATGGCATACACAGCTGGAGAGCATTAGCAGAGCCCATTTAGAGGTTTGCCTCTCTCAGGGCTGGTTTCTGCTTTTTTATTGGTGGTAATTTACTTTCCAATCTCCCCTGTGAACTGAGGAGACATCACTTAATTTTAAAATGATGGATCGTTCTGATGTCTCTCACTTCCTCTCCGCCCCCTCCCACAGGAGCAGAGTGAAAGCCCCAGTGGCCACCACTTTGAAAGCTGTGTTGGCCCCCACATTAAGGTCTATCTTTACCAGAAGCAATCTCTCATTCTCTGAGTGGACAAAGATCTTCCACTGCCTGGAGGTGACTCTCAATGCCATTTTTAACGCAGTCTGTGCTCAGCCAGGGTACGGCATCCATAAGCTCGAGCTCAAACACTGTCAGTAACACTTTTTATATAGAGAGTCTGTAGCCTGCTCCCCGAAAGACTGGATCCCAGAGACTGTCCTCCTCTTTTCCAAAACCTTCAGTACAAATGGACTGCCACTTTATTCACCAAGGTGATGGGGAGTTTTCCCCCCTGCTTTCAGCCATCTCCTTCAAGCTCAGTATTGTGAAGTCCATGGTTCAGTCATTGTGAAGAGCCAGGTTCTTCCAATGGCTAAATCCCACCTGATATCCAGGTGGGAAGAACTGAACCCCTTCAGGAGATGAGGTATTTGGACTAAAACCTGTGCCTGTGCTGTTCCAAGGTACAGATGCCATTCCCTCTGGGAGTGACCTAATAGTACTTAGTCTCCTCTTCACAGGGTCATCTTCTGGCCAGAAAGGAAAGGATGAACTTAGGCTCCCTCAGGTCTTCTCCAAGCTAAGGCTGGGCTCTGGGACTATGTCAGGAACATGCTTCTCACAGGCAGGGCACCAGGGCACCTGAAAAATCTCCACTACTGGAGGCAATCTCAACCCCATCCCAATCCTTTGGGCTCAATGAACCCAGGCAGTGCTGGATTTCCCTGTATACCACTTCCTATATACTATAGAAGTATGTACAACAGAGTCACGATGTATAGCCCAACTGGACTAATCTAGTTATGGAAAACATTTTGGTAGGTAGCCCTTGGTACCAGCTTTGACCTCTTTATCTCATTCTCATCAACCCACTCTTCCTAAAGCACAAGCCCGAAATAGACTGTGGCAGTGACTCAGAAAGGGAAAGAAGAGTCATTGTGACTCAATACTGAGGTGGGCCTCCAGAGGATGGCACATGGGACCCTGCACCAGCACTTGCATCTCTCCATGCCTCAGCTGCCAAAGTTCCCTCCCTAGAGACTGCAGTGTGCTGGAAATGCTGCTGCTTATCTCTCCAGGAGCGGAGGTGATGCTCTGCTGACTCTACAGTGTGACTCAAAGGCCTCACTGCTTCAGTACGTGTTGACCATGGGCTGAAAACTGAGTAGCTTTATCTGGGCTGGGAAATAACATGGGCCAAAGTTCCCTCTCTGGCCTGGAGCAGCACAGCAGAATTTACATCCATACAACTAAACTCTCTTCTCTGTCTATCCATCCAGGGACTACCCCCTGACCTGAACCACAGCCAGGCAATGCTGCCAGCTGAGACGGTCAGAGCCAAGGCAGAGATGTGGATGGGCTCACAACTAAGCTCATAATCCAGTTCTAAGTAAGAAAGCCAAGGTTATAGAGCACTTGTATTTAACTTTCCTAAGCTGGTCTGACTCTTGCTAGCACCAATGGCTCTGCTAACAAGCATCTTGTCTTCAGACAACATCATTCCACTTCTCTGCTTTCTGAAGGCACAGCTGAATGGTAGGCTTTTCCTTGGGAAAGAGAAGATAATTTGCAAAAAGATAAGCAGACACTTTCCCCTAGGAGGAGAGAGCAGACTTCCATTACCAGTACCTAATGTTCTCCCTTCCTGTTTTTCTCCTGTTCTGTGCATTTTCCTTTTTGTCCCGCAACATAGCTCAGAGAATAATATCACATGGACTCTCTGAGTTTATAAGTGTATGTTAGATGATTGGATAAAATAAGGCAAACTATGAGACCAAATAAGACCAAACATAGAGATGGGCAGTCCCAGAGAGTGGTCCTATCCCACATCACCTTCACATCACCAGGAACAGTGGGATCCCTTCCCATCCTGCTCAACACATCAGCTGGTACTCAGTTCTCCTGTCTATGGCAGGTTCACCTGCAGCAAAGAAAGCAGGTCCCCAGAGGATGCAACTACATCCTCACCCCTTACAGGAACACAGTTGGTTTCCCTTGCTTTCCTCACCATCTGAAACACAGTCCACAGCAGTGTTAGTTCCTCTGACTGGTGGTAAAACGTCAGCAGAGGTCAGTCCATGGGTGAAGGAGCTGAGGAGTCCTCTGGTTCCTGAATACTCATCTCATCTATTTAAATGTCCTTTCTTTGTAAACTGGAGACCATGACTGAGGAATTATCTGCCTCAGCCATCACTTCTCTTAAGGAGAAGCCAAGAGAAAATTTCTCCTTTGAATTAGTTACAGCAGCACTGAGACTAGTTTTGTGTCCATGACCACCTATAGTTCCTTCAACCCCTTCCACTCCGGAATTGTTCTGCCCAAAACATTCAGAATCAAGATGCTCTTTGCATCCTCCAAAACACTAAGACATCTGTGGTCTAAGCTGAGCAGACTTACCTGCTCTCAGACTCTATCTCTATGCTTGATATTTTACAGCAGGAGGTTTTGACTCAAAAAAAAAAAAAAAATTATAGCATTGATCAATGCAACCCCTAGCTACAGCTAGGAAAGCATGACCCTGAGATGACTTTCTTCTACCAAATATCACATTCTGCTTCAAAGCAGAAAGAGTCCTGAAGATGTCAGAATTTTTTTTAATCCATCATTTTGCCTCACCTTGTTTTCTTGGGAAAGAGGCAACTCATCCAAGCTGCAATTTTCCAAATACATCAAGCCTGGGCCAGGCAGGACATCACTGCTTGAGTGAGTACTGTATTCCTAAAGATCAACCCCATCTTTTCAATGGAAATATCAAGGAAGTACCTGTGCCCTTTTCTGCAATCAGACCAATGTAGCTCCTTTAGGGAAAGAAACCAAACTGCTGCCCAGTTCATTACCCTGTGCAGAACCATAGCCAAAGGCTTTCCCAGCTGGCAGTCCACATCCATGCAGGCAATGTGCAGACACTGTAATTGCTCTCTCATGCTTGTTTTCCCTGACTTTTCAGAAGCAAGCAGCATCTAATATATCTCAAAGACCAGGTCCTCTGATTTATAAAGAGTGCCTGTCCAGTGCCACTGTTCTTTAATTTAAAAAGCCATTTAGTGTCTGATCACAACAAATGGATCAATGTTTTTAAGGTGCTGCTGAGTAGCAGCAAAAAAAGCCAAAACAACTTGACATACAGACAGATAATTTTTTTCAGGGAATCAGAAAGTTTCCTGAAGTTTATTTAATTCAGCAACTTGGGAGCAGTATTCCTGGTCATGCTGGTGGTGGGTGCGTGTGCACACAAGTGCATTCCTCTGATTTGTTTCTGACCTTGGTTATGCCAGTGTTAATCCAAGTTTGTCCATTGCTGGCCGGGAGGGGCTTCAAACTGACGCTGTGATTACAAGAGTTTCCTCTGAGAACTTTGTCATCACATGTTCAGCCCACAGCAAAACAAAGCACATCAACTTTCTGCAGTGCAGAAAGTGTCTTCTTGTGACACCCTGTTTTTGAGCACGAGCCAAGCCCTCATCATGGCTGTAATTGATTCTGCAGTCCATTCAGATGGACATATGCTTGCTTTAGTTGCTGTTATCTGTAGGTTAACCATGGTTGACCCTTAGCATTTTCCCCTGTGCACAAAAGACTTTCAGCTTCTGTGGTCTGAAATTGTGACACAACAGTTTGTTGCTAAACAGAAACTAAACCTGTCACAAGGCTCTCAGTGCCCAAGAGAGCACATCACTCCTTCTCCTTAGTCTCCCACTGCAGTGTCTCATAGTTAGCAAAGTTCAGCCTATAGAGTGGTGTTTGATGGCAGTCAGGCTTCTGGAAACTACTTGTGGGTCGGACCACACAACTGCCCTTCCTTCATTCAGTCTGGTGTTGAACACTTACCCCACACTCATTTCTCGTTTCAGCAGACCAACACAAAACTCATGCGTTTGGCATCTCAGCAGGGTGTTAGAAAGTGAGGGAGGTGGAAAGAAATCAAAACCTTTTTGCTATGTATCTAGGAGCCACAACAGCAAGGGCCATCACCCAAGACATCATGGGAGGGAGGGCTGATGACCCCTGTGGGTACCTCTCACAGTCTGCTGTAAGACTTGCTTCAGGATTGTCATTTTACCCACAGAATGTCTTCCCCAGTCATCCTAGGAAATGGTCATCATTCAATCCTGACCCACAGGTAAGGGAACAAACTCCAGGGCAACACACTGGCTAGGAGAAGAGCCAACACTTGCCCAGTTTGTGTCTTTCCCAAGGATTAGACAGCAGCTGAGCAGGATGGTTGAAGGTCTGCCTGATAGCATTTCTTGGTGTCTGTGACCTTCTTACTTCCCTCTTTACTTGCTTGCCAGGTAGAAGACACAATAAGGAGAGGCAAGGGATGGTAACTGAAGTGCTGAGTTCCCACAGTAAAAGGGGCCATGCCCATAACTCAGGAAAGTAACTTCCCAACCTCTCACACCTAAAGAACACCCTGACCCTGTTTATTTGCTCCTCACACCACCTCCTTCTGACTGAAAGCTTGAGTTGCCACCTGGAAAAGACTTCCTGAGAAAAGACCTTCTGGGCCACTGGGAAGCACCTGGGCAGAGTGAGGCTGCCAGATGGCATTGTTTGTGAAAATTGTCCTGGCTGAGGCCCTGTCATTTTGTTCCTCTTCCAGACCTGACACACATGCAGTGTTGAACCATCACGGACCACCAGCCCAACGTGATACATGCAGAAAGATGCATGTCCCTGCTCATCCCTGAGCCCGGCAGAAAATTGCACACAGAAGGACCCAAGGTCTCCCTTTCTTTGGAAAAGCAGCTTAATCCTGTTTGTTTTGTGTGAAACTCCTTACCAAAGAAAAGGCCTAAAATGAATTAACTTAAAGAAATCAAAGGCTGAAATGTCTTATGTCTCAGGTATGCATAATGCTAGCTGGCATGTGCACTTAATGGTTTTTTAATGTATCAGAAAAGGAAAAGCCACAGGGCTGATATCATTAAAGACAATACATCCATCCTAGGAAAGACAACAAATTTAATCTGGTTCTAACATTTCTGATTAGCTTTTCTTCTTATGAACACTTTCATTATTGGTATCTTGCCCTTTTACTTGCTGATTATTTAATGCAATTAATACTCATTTCAACTTTGCCATTGAGAGCATCTTTTCATTTGCTTTTACAAGCAGAAAGCTGATGTCTGCTCTAATCAAAAGATGCACTCCAGGCATGTGAAATACAGTTCCACAATGTGCATTACAAGGATCCGTGATAAATTACATGAACTCCTTATTCCCAGGAGGGATTTATTACTGAGGTAAAAGGAACAAATGGTTATAGCAAGAGATGGTTTGTTTTCTCTTGCTGATTTACGCAAAAGGTTCCGGCACTCACTTAAATGAAAGTGTTAAGGAAAGAATACAGTGTCACATGAATCCATATAGAGAAAAGCTGTGCTGCATATAGGAGGGATGATAACAATGGTGTTTTCATCATTTGGTTCAGTTAGTTGCTTCTACCAGGAAAAAGAAAAAGATGGATTGCTAAATGTGGAGGGAAATTGAAAGAACAATATAAAAAAAATGCCATGAAAAAAAAAAAAGTTTTAAAAGCAAAGAAAAAAAAGAATGGAATCAAAGTTACTCCAACAAACGTCTATCTCATCGTGAGAGTTTTCATTTCCTTGTCTCATCTTTAAGACCTTTTCATTATCGTTCCAATCAAGTTGCAAGAGAAGAGCAAAGATTCACCAGAACCTGGCAAATCATTGCCTGATTTCCTCCCCTTGTCACTGCTGTTCTCAGCAGGGCTTGAACAAGAGCACTGATACCTTTGGTTAAGACCTCTATAGCCTTTATTCCCACCATGGACACCCAGAAGAAATCCAACCTCTCCCTCAGCTGCCTAGCACACATAGGCAGTGCTTCAAGGCAGTCCTGGTTGTTGGATGCATCTGCCTGGACTGCAGCAAAGAGACAGATCAGCTAACACACAGTGATCAGAAATGCAGCAGGATAATAATATCTTGAAGTGATCACACCTACTTGTAACTTTGACTGGAGGGCATCAAAAATCCAATTTTTATTAGGCTCAACAGAATTGTCACATGTGGTTGGGAAAATCTGTACATGACTTCTGTTCCATCTCTCCTTGAGTCATCGTGTGCCTTTCTGACCCATCCTGTGTTTCTGCAGTGTACTTCATGGTTTTCTGAATACTGGACTGGACATTCACCTAGGAAGCCATTCCTGGCTCCCTGCCATTGTTTTGCAGTAATGAAGTCTTGCATAGGAAGTTGCCTCAGCCTCAGGCTGAGGTCTCTCCTGGAGTAAAATCTGCCTTGTCTCTTAGACAGCATCAATCATTCATAGCCTTGTCCTGCTCTGAGCATCTGCTTCCCATTCTCTTCCTTAGTTTCCTCCTGATTAATTGATGAAATTGTTAAGTGTGGTTGCCTCGGAAACTGCCATTTCCTTAAGCATTTTTGGCCCCCTTTATGGTAGAAAGCAGGAAATCTTCACAGGAACCCTGAAGGGACAGAAAGGTTGAATAGAACTCACCCTTTACCAGGACAACACAGGCTAAGATACCAAAATAAACCCTGGCCGTTCCCAGGCTGCCATGGTGTCTAAGGGCAGAGAGCACAAGGAAAGGAAGAATCATGTGCTTTTCCTGTCATACCTAACATCCAAGTGACAAATACACCATTCTCCCAGCAGTTTTCCCTCAGACAACACCTACAACAGCTCTCAAACTCCTACCCTTGGCATCATGTGGGCAGCATGAATGCTGGTGCAAGTGCAAGTGAGTAACATTGCACAACCACTGCCCGCCCTCTTCCACTCATCCTAGTCGACACCTGAAGTCCCTGGCTGCAAGAGCTCAGTGTTCCAGGGCAGCTTGCATGTGATCATCCCTGAAACAGGGAAAGGCACCACCAGGAGAGATACAGCTGATGTGAGCACTACAGCATGGCAACTTCTCCAGGAGCCCATGGCAATGCTTCCTCTTCCAAACCAGTCCCAGCGCCAGCACAGTGATGGTTTGCAAAGAGGAGCTGGGGGCAGAAACATGGATGATATTAAAGGCCATCTTCACCTGCAAAGCTAGGAAAGAGGCCCTGGAGAGCCTGAGCCTCAAATCTGTGTTGTTTTCTCCCTAACACACATCATGCTTACTGCAAGGTCCAGGCTGCACCAAGAGGACTCTGCAGTGTGCACCAAACTCTGCCTCCCAGGGTTCCCAGGGGACCTGTTCCATCCAACCTTTGCAAAGGCACCAGGCATGCCTGCCCTGTGCTGAAGAATGAGCATGGAGCTTAAGGATGTGGTGAGATAACAGACAACATGAGGACTCGATCATAAAACTTGATTTATGGGCAAGGTTCATTACAAGAGAGAAGTTGAGACAAAACATGATGAAGACAACTGTCCCGTGGCAGAGCTTCCTAACTCCCAGTGAACCAAAGAACCTTCTCTGGTACATTCTGGCTTCACTCCTGCATGGGACAGGAACCAGTGTCAGGAAGACCCCAGAACAGATGTAAGCTGGGGACCCTCTCTCCTTTAGCACAAAAGAGAGGAGCTTTCACTCTGCTCATCTCACTGCTACAATTCAAAGCTCTTAGTGCCAGTGGTTTTCTGCCATCCCTTCTTTTCAAAAGTGTTTACTGATCACTGACAAGGGCTCATGATATGTTGTCTTATCAGACTGACTCTCTCTGCTTTTATTTGGCTGAAAGAAAGAGCAAACAACATTCTGGCAGCCAAGAGATGCTTATGGTCCCACTAGCTTTCACTCACAGAAGTAGAATAATAATTTAAAATGGGGCTTAATTTCTACTTGACATTAAAAAGTAAGTGCTACAGCCACTAGAGGCTGATGAGAGATGATACAAGATAGAAAAATCATTGAATTTTGGTATTATTCAGCAGAGATGTTGCAAATCACAGAATGGGTCAGGTTAGAAGGGACCACAGCGGGTCATCTGGTTCAACCTCCCTGCTCAAGCAGGGTCATCCTGGAGCACATTGCACAGGGTTGTGTACAGAGGGTTCTCCAGTGAAGGCGACTCCGCAACCTCCCTCGGGCAATGTTTCACCTGCACAGGAAAGTTCTTCCTCATGTTTCAATGGAAATTCCTGTGCATTATTTTCTGCCTGTTGCCTCTTGTCCTGTGGCTCAGCACCACTGAGAAGAGCCTGACTCCATCCTCTTGGATGTCCCTCATCAACTTTTCTTTCTCCTTCAACCATAGGAGACATCTAGATGGATCTCAGAAGACACGAACACTGATAAGTCACATGCCATGGCTGTGTATGGGAGGTAGCTTGTACACTCAAGCTAAGGGGCAAAGTCAACTATTACAGCTCTCAGGAGCAGCTCAAATCAGTGGAGAGGGGCCTTGCACACCTTTCCAGTAAAGACAAATTAGGCAGCCTGGTGTATGCATAAGGAGTCCTGGCTCAAGAATCAGGAGTTCAGATTTCTAGTTTTCCCAATCACCTTGGTAGTCTTGGCCTCTTCTTGCAGTTTCTTCTCTGGCTGCTCAATATTTGGGCAGGGACTGTTCCCCACTCCTCACATTTACTCCCTATAGTACTGTGAACACTGAGACACTAAACCTACTGTAAATTGTAAACAAATAAGAAAATACATGCCAGAGCTCCCCTAATGCCCAGCAGCAGTAAGTGCTGTGCCCAGCCTAGAGACAGAGGCCTGCTGAAGGAAAGAAGAATCTGCCTAGTTTAGAGGAAGAAATCAATGAGAATTCTTTAATAAGGATTTCAGTGGATACCAATTGTTTCCTGGGCAATGGTTAATGACAGCTAATAGGGGCCCCAAAAACAACTCACAGCACCTTATTCTTTCCCATGGACTGTAATCACAGTATTCAGCTGTAATTTTCATCCTTCTAAGTAGTATAATGGACAATTGCATTCATATTTCCAGTTTTGCTTTGTTTTTTTTTGTCAGAGATGTCACCACTCCTGTTTTTTTTCTCTTGACACAGAAAAGATTTCTAGAACGAGATTTCTTCCTCATTGCTTCAGTTCTTAACTAATGTTAAGAGGTAGAATCCTGTGAAAAGTTTATTAGCTAACCTCTCCAGAGAATCAATTTAGCATAGTTATGCATGATAAAGCTTTACTTCTTTTATTTTTCCTTAAATAAAAAAAAGATAAGAAAGAGAGTTGTTTTAAATTTATGAGCTGATGCGACAGTGAGTAATGGTGAATCACTGTTTAATATTTTAGTCAACCATCTGCAAGGTGAGCTGTACTCCCATTTCATATTTCTAGAGCTAAGAAGTCACCTCAAGTTTCATGAATAGAATCAGTCTTGCCTCAGCCCCAAAAAGCTGTATTCAGCACCAAACCAAATCATTGTCCACCCAGAGATCTCAAACACACAGCTTTAAAACAGAGGAGAAATCAAGCACAACTGTAAGCCAAAGTGGGAGGGTGAATAACACACTGAATAAAAGAAGCTGCAAGGATGGAGCTGGCTTTTTTGTGAGCCTTCAGTGATTCTGCAGGCAGAGCTGGAGGGAAGAGCACCTTCCTGGTTGTGCGTGGAGGACAGTGATTATCACTGTCTTTGCGCTGGTTTGCGATTGTCTTCTTGTACTTCCAACACCATTCCTAGCACTCCAGAGGCACTAAACCTCAAGCCAGCTGGGGATTTTCCAGCCAGTTTCCCAGGGGAATGGGGGGACACAAGCTTCTCTCTCTGGATGTTTCTTCCTCCAGTGCAGTGGTGTAAGCAGAATGTCCCAGCCACCCAGGAGAAGGCAAGCAGTGCCTGGGGGAGGAGGAGGCAGAGTGGCCCTGTGCACAGCAGGTCTGTCAGCAGTCGGGCACCTGCAGCTCCACACAGCCAGGGGACACACACTGCAGATCCATCGCTGCCACAGCTGCAGGGACAGCACTGGAGCAGAGAAGCTGCAGAGCCAGATGAATGCCTTCCATGGGATGTCTCCCACTGGGAACAGCCCAAAGACACTGACAACCCAGGGGCCTTTGGAAAGCTTCCCTTAGACCTGCTGTTTCCAAATTTCCCCTTCTTCCTGCTTCCTGCTGAACTCCTCATCAGCTTCTGGGTCTTAGCTGTTTCCATGGTCTCTCCAGACTGGCTATTGAACTGTCTCTCACCCACTGCTTGCCAGCCATCTGCTGCCATTGACCAGAGCTCTCTCTCTAGTGTGTGCCACCAAAAAAACAGGCTCTAGGCCCAGCCTCTCAGTCTGTCTTTGTCCAAGGGCATCTTCAAGTTCCTTTCCCTGATTAATGCATGTTAAGACTGACTAATTCATACCTTCCATCGCTGTAGCTGCTTTATAGTGGGGAAAAATGCAATTTCCTCTCGCTTGTCAAGTGCTGCGAGTTTGTGAACCATGACAATGTACATTGCTGCTGCACACAGCCTGCCCCTCCCCCAGTCTCATGGAACATGAATGGTAGTTTTGCAATAATTATGAGTTATGGAATGACTACAGAGAGGCAGTGCTACAGAGAAGGGTACCAAGAGCCTCTGTGACCCTGCAGAAACACAGCTCTCTGTACAGCCTGGGCAGAGCACAACTGCTCCAAAGAAAACCGTGTCAGTTGCCCTGGGGCTGATTTCTCTGGATAGGGGAAAACCCTCACACTTTTCATTCCTCTTTTATATCTGGAGGAAGATCTGCTATGTCTGTTGTCTTTACATCATTGCAAATGACATTGCAAATGACAGAGGAACTGACACATCCAGCTCCTTCACAGTGTTTTATACATTATGAACGGGCAGTGGTTTGCAGACCTTTCTACCACAGCACGTGCTTCTACCACAATGCAGTGAAATGAGACATCAGCATGAATTCAATGGTCCTTCCTTTGCTCCTTAAAAATAGTCTGCTTCACACTGTGTAACAGAAATTTTGGGAAGCTTAGGTGAGCTGACTTTGACCAGAAAGATGTCTCCCTCACTTTTCAAGCCAATGGTTCACCCACCCACCTGTTAAATAGCACACAAGCTTTATTTGCCATAGCTATTTCTCACTTTTTATTGGACCTGACCCTACAAGCTGAAGAAGCCTTCTGGCATGTTGTGTCTTATCTCTTACAACACCATGTTCAGGTCACCTTCTGGACTTCTCACCTAACTGGTAAGATTTGGCACTGGTCTAGTGCTAGAGAAGTTCCTGATATTATGGCACGATTCATGCCTCTGAGATATTATCTGGCACTTAGAAAATGGTAGATTTATTTATGAATCCTCTGGTTCCTCCCTAAAAGTTCAAAAAGCTTGTTCATAAGCTTGAAGGACACATCCTGAAGGACAGTAACAGAACAAAAACAAATATTCAAAGAAGTACTTTCATTTGTGTTTTCCAAGTCTTCCAAGTGAAGTAAAGTAAAGACAAGAGAGCTTTCCACCCTCTCAATTTTTCAGACATAAAAAATCTCAAAGCAAGCATATTTTCCTGGTATTTGAGGTGAGAGAAGCAAAGGAAAGAGTTGGTAGAGTAAGAGAATATATTCTCTATCTCTTTAACATGTGAGGGAAAGAATTTTATGGATTTTTTAAAAAATGAACATGAAGCTCTGTTACTTTGGTCTATCCCCCAAGTTGTATGTGCCTTGGTGTACTCAGGAGCTTCTTCTCAAAGTCCTCTATTGAGCCACCCTTAACTCTCCAGGCATTCACACACTCTGTGGTGCACAGTGTGGGTGACAGTGACCACACAGAGAAAGAAGGGTCCCCATCTTCATGCCACAGCAATCCCTTTTTTTACTGAATCCATTACAAGGCAGGAGTGACAAAAAAAAAAATAAGATGAAAACACTATCATAATGCTCCTGTTCTGCCGGGGCAGTCCAACGTGTGAGTGGAAAAGACACCCTCCTATCAGCATGTATGGTCATTTTGCTTCCCTGCATTTGTCTGAGTCTTTTATTGTTCCCCTTTCTCCACTCATTCGTTGGAACACACATCTGAGTGTCTCGTGTGTATTCATCAGTGGTTCAGTGCAGATGATTCACCTACCCCTCTTTATAATTTTATCTCCCATCAGCTGCAAAGTCAAAGTCTGAATAATGCACCATTGTTATTTTCAGGAGCGGGCTTGTCACTGTGATGGGAATGACACCAGGAGAAAGGTATGATTTGAATCAAAACAGAGGGGCGGCAGGTAGCATCCTAAAGCTCCGGAACCGGCGGATTAAAAATAACAACAATGAAATCGTGTCTTCTAACAATGGGGAGGAAAATAATAATAATAAACACAATAGCCCTGGCTGTGGCACTGCGTGGGAAGGTGAAGGTGTATTGTCCATTCTGGGCAGAAAGTAAACAGTGCTGCTTGTTTTACATCCTTTACAACCAATTTTATCCACAGCCAAGCTCTGCCTCCTCCCTGGCTCCCCCCTGCTGCATCTGGGAGAGCTATCCAGTCTCCAAAAGAGGGGCTTTGAGAGGGGCACCTGCCCTGAGGGCCAGGAGCTGTCCAGCTGGAGCAGTCAGGGACAGGGACAGAGAGTCCATTCCTGCCAGATCCAGCTCAGGCTCTACCATGGGTTGTTAATCCCTGAAGGGCATCAGCCAGGTGTGCAGAAGGATGGATTAGCTCCTACAGCAGGGAAATCTGACATAGTTCTGAGTGATGCACCAGAGACTGAGGTTTTCTGCCTGTTTAGCAAACACCAGTGGGGTTTGCTCTACATCAAAGTACATTTCTGGCACAGATGGGCAAGGAACAGCACAGGTACCAACAGTCAGGTACCAACACGACCTTGCAGCTCTTTGGAGCTAAGCTGTGCTCCCCCAAGCATCATTGGGCTTTTTGTTTATCTCAGAGTATCTCCCCAAGTTCTACAGTAACATCATCTTCTGCCAGCTCCAGGAAGCCCTAGGCTAATCCTTAAATGTCAGAACCCCCAAAGATGAGCCTTCAGATTTAAGGCCTGGCCCAGTTCATGGCCTCTTTTGACAATGGTGGCCACTGCCTTGAGATGTCTAGTGCTGCCCACCATTTTCATTGCATTAATCCTGAAGTTTGTGAGAGACAGGGAGCAGAACCAGGCCAGGGGTATTGCTCTGTGCGTAGGGATGTGTGTGTGTGCATGTGTGTAATCAGCTCCCCAGACTATGGTTTGGTAAAGGGAGATGAAGGGAAGCAGGCGGACATACTCAGGGAAAAAGGAAATTTATGCTACTTCAGGCAGCAAGACTTGTCAAACTATTTCCTAAGTTAGAAAGTGGCCCCTCAGCTCCACCTGTAGTTAAAGGAGGAGAAAAGGATGTATAACAGCTCCCAGGCTGGGCTCTGGCTCACAACCATCCTCCCTGGAGGCAATATATGATAAACATCTGAAAAGAAAGAGGTGGTGTGAATATCCTCCCACAGTGGCAAGAAATCATTCCCTGCTCTGAGTTGTGGTTCTGCATGGGCTGGATTGATCCATCAGTCCCATTACCATCAGCACAAACCTAATCCCCTCTAGTATGTGCCAGCCTTAGTCACTACAAATCCTCAGCAGTTCCCGTAGGCAGCTGCGTCATGCACCCCTTGCTGCTCCATGGCATGAAAGAGAGAGTAACCTGAAAAGCAATGACTCGCATAACCACCTGGTGTTCTTGGAAAATGCAAGCTTTGAAACACAAATTGGCTGCGAAACAAACATCCCACAAGGACGTCCAAGGATTGGCATGCTCCTACATGAAGTGCTCAGGAAAATATAACAGTGCATTATCCTGCTCCACAGAGCCCAAAATTCATCCCTAAAAATAAAATAAATACTACTCTAATAAAACAAGCTCTGAAAGCATTTTCTCTGGTATAAGCTCCAAAATAGTCATCTTCTAACCTCCTGTGTCCATCAGGATCCCTTACTAACTTCCTAATGTTCAACAGAGCAATGCAGTCAGGTGTGTGTCATGTAGACCTGGCCAAGAAGAATCTGAAACAGGCCAGGTGAAGCTCCATCCACTGTTGTGACAGTTACCATTTCCACAAATGTGGCACACCCAAGAAATCACATCTGCACTTATTTCCTAATGAAAGCCATCCTGCAAGGCAAACAGCTCAGTATTTACTATATTCCTTTCTCCTTAAAATAATTTCTCCCTTTGCTCTAAAATTCTCAGCAGACTTCCTCATATTCTTTGTTTGGTAAAGCCAGTATTTATTGCTCAGAACATACTCTGGCTAAAAGCCTCCCTACACTTCATCACCAGGTCAAAGCACCTCGTAACACCACCATTCCAATGGAGAGCCCATCATCCACTGCTTTCCAAGGTTCCTCTGTCTTCTGTGAGAAGTCTCTGTGGCATGGGAATCCTCTGTAATGGATGAATCTGTTTCTGTTCTTTTGGCTGATGGATGTGGTGCTGATCACTAGCAGCAGTTCCCCTGCAGCGACTGTCTCCAAAAACTAGTATTTTTGGAAATACAGTCTGGTGGGAGAAAGTAAATGGGTTCATCTCTCTTGAGGAGAGCCCACCAGAGGATAAGGACCTGCCTTAGTTTACTGCCTGCTAACTCACCTCAAATCCATAGGAAGCTCAGCTAACAGCCAACAAAGACTAGCATGAGTAGTGAGTATGTGGAGGGTTTCCAAGCCATGCCACAGAGCTAAACAGAGATGCCCAGAGATAAATACAGGGTTGGACTGGAAAATACAAGGATTTTGCAGTTACTGAGTGAGCAGGTCAAAGCACACCCCATCTGTGCTCCATTTTCTGCAGAGAAACTCCAAAACAGTGCGACAAGGTCTTAAACCTTCTCCATCTGCTGCCCACGATGGCTGCCTGGACTGCAACAAACGTGTTGCCACTTCCAGCACCCAGCAGTGATTGATGCTGTGCTAAGAGGACACCAGTGGTTCCGGTCTATTTACATTTCCAAGGAGCTTGGCTGGGTTTTGTGCTGGCGTTTTCTTTTGGTATACCAGCTGTGGGAGACCAAAGGGGACAAAAATTACTGCGATGCTCAAGCGAGGAAATGCTACTGTTGAGAAAACATCCTATTTATGCCACATTTTAAAAGGAGCCCATCTTTAAGAGTTTTAAAGAGCTGCCACTGGCAACAAACGAGGCTGCTAATTTGGCCTGGCAAGCAGCGTTTGCTAAACACCATTTCAGGTTTTAATTCATCACATGTAGATTTGGAATTGGAATTCTACTAGCAAAACCATCATCAGTGTGTTTTTGCAATTCCAGCTCCCTTTCTTTTCACATCAAGTCTCCCTCTCTCCCTCTGTCTTCCACAGCTGTCAGCTGTCACCAGCCAGGAAGGCAGATGAGCCAGTCACAGCCCTCAGATCTGATCCAATCTCCTGTGAAACAGATGCCCGGGCCCCAGGTCCTCTTTGCTCACCAGCCCCTTGTTTGTCTACAGAAACTGCATGTGCTGCCTGCCCCCTGCAAAGTGGGGAAGAATAATTGACTTCCTGGGAAGCAGATAAAGTGCTTCGCACATCCGCTCACACTGAGAAGTGAGGCAGGTCCAAGAGCCTGCTTGTGCCACTCAGATGAGGCAACTAGTGTGTATCCTCCCTTCCACCCAAGCTGCCACCATGCAGCTCCCACAGGAAGTTCTCCTATTTCCCACCAGTTTCTCCAGCACAGATCTCTGCTTCAGGACTGCGTGAGCCCTGCCAAGAGCTATGTGAATAAAATTCTACTTTCTCCCCATACAGCCACCACAACCATAGCTTGGGGGAAGGCTGCAAGGTGCCAGCCTTAACTTAAAAGTTCCCTGTGGAAAGAGTTCTGGTACCAAAGAGAGATCTCTGAGGAAATGTGGCCCTGTTTGGGCTGTCCTCCTACGCAGCCGTCTTGATACTTTGATTGACCCAGTAGTTTTCCCTGATCTGCCAACAAGCAAAAAAAAAACTCCTTAGCACCTACAAAATAGACATAGTGATGTCCTCTGGCTAGGAACTAGATAAAGGATTCCTGATTTGTTCACACAAAAAGGGTCATCTGACATGCCATGCTGTCAGCACCCTGCCTCCCACAGCAGCATGGGTACATCTGCGGATACAGAGCCTGCAGCGGGTCAAGCACAGACCCACCTTTCCCCTGGCATGTCTTGCCAGGTACCTTAGGGCTATCCTGGGGCAGAATTTATATGTTTAAAGCAGGCAGCTATATCTACCTTGCACCAGGCTCCTGTCTTCATATAGAAGAAACCAATTGTTTTACAGGAAAAAAACTGAACCAGCAATCTCTTTTGTTTCATGTTGCTTGTATTTTTTGTATCTGTTTACTGTTTTTCATGGCTTGCTACCACAGAGCACAGGAAATTGGAGCATTGGAGCAACTTCCAAACATCAGACCCCAGCTTTTTATGCAGCTGGGCTTTTGAGAATGAAGTGCAGACCAAGGAGTGGAGGGTGCCTGTGCCAAGGGACCTGAGCCAGAGGCCAGTCAAGAGCAGGAGGAGGGCAGGTTTCTCAGCCTGCCTTTGCTGACTGGGGCAGGTGGGCTGCTGTTCCCAGGGAAAAGAGTTGTCTAGATGCAAGAGAAGGAGTCGTGTTTTGAAAACTGCTTTCTGAATGAGTCAGCAGAGCCGTCTCCCAAGGCACTGGAGCCTGCCAGAGGGAAGAACAGATAGTTTTGTTGTTTTTTTCCCTTCTGCTGTTGAGGTCGATCACTCACTATCTTGAAGTACGTCACCAGCCTTGAGAAGCCTTTTTCTGAGTAGAATACTTCTTGACTTTTCTATTTCTGAGGAAGCTTTCCATCCTGCCTTGCTTCTGTTTTGTCAAAGCCTGTATGTGACGGCAAGGTCTGGAGGAGAAAACAGAGCAGCCTAACATGTTATTCCTGCAGGTCTGGCCTCAAGGTGCTTTTCACTTCCAGGCAGGGAAAACTGCAGCCATTACACCCCTCTTCATCAGGACACACTAATATCTCTCTCCCTTCAGAGACATCCCCTTCTACTTCTCTCCTCCCTCCTCTATTTCACAGGTATACGACACCTTTTCTAGCAAAGGTCACCTCACTAGTACACACCTAATGCAATACTGAGTAGCTTGGGTTTAATCTTCAAGTCTGCTGCTTCTATTTCAGACCTGTGTAAGGATAAAAAATGTGTCCTTTATTGAGTGATACCTATTGCTTTAAGAAGGGTGTGCTCTCTCTTCGCTTGTGTTTTTCCAGTCAAGGTAACTGACGTAGATAAAATGACTTTCAAGGGACACAGTAAATGCTTCAGTTCCTCAAGTTCAGATCACTTTTGGAAGACATGTTTGAGCCTAAACAGAGTCTTCTCTCTGCTATTCCTTCATGCTGGCTACGCAGATTTATGCTCCTCAAAAGGCTGGAATTTCTCATCTGTACCATGGCACAGGGCTACAAGGGCAAACCTCTCAATCTTGGCCTGTCATTCTCCCGGTGATTCTGAACCCATTGGCTGTGCCAGGCACAAATCCAGGGTGAAAGTCAGTTTGTGAGTAGCTGGTGCAGAAGATAATGTGCTTGCTCAGGTCAGGGATATGCACAACAGTTTTGCTATGAGATGATCCAAATGTGATCCAATCCCCTGGCTGTCATGATGACAAATGTGATGAGCTAGAGCTTTCTCAGTCAGTGTGGGGAGAGGGCAGGGATCTCCTGTAACACAAATAAACAAGGAACACTGATACACCAGCTTGGAGCAGGCAGCAGCCAGAAGAAACTGCATCTCCACCAGTATACCTATTCTGCGAGCTCTGGATAAGGTTTAAAATGAAAAATCCTAATCCCCACAACATCTAAAGCCATAGACACAATCAGAGGTTTTTATATCAATCTTCCCCACCACCTCTACCCCCAGACCAAACTCAGCTGATTACTAGCCCAAAAAGGCTAGCTACTTCTTTGTCCCCACAAGTCAGCATCCTTATCCCTCTAATTGCTTGATTGAGTAGCATAAATAAGTTGAACTCACAGTAGTTGCTCCTGACCTGCCTCTACTTGGAAGAAGCATCTTCCATGCCTGACCTGGGAATGGACTTGTGTGCTGGCAAGCCTGTCTGGCCGCTCCCTGATGCATCTGTTAGCCCAATAAGAGACAGGAGCTCGTGCTACAGACCACGCTCCAGTGGCTTCCTAAAGCAGGATGCTGCTTTCTGTAGGCCCTGTGCCATAAATAAATGTACGTCACTAAGGAACAGCTTGATAGTAAAATGGTCAGAATGGCAACGTATGAAAATTGGTGTCTGGCTGCACTTGGCTAGGATTAGCTCCATCAGATGAAGCACAATTAATGCTAATTAGTTGCTGCTGCAGCCAGCTTTCCTACCTCTGACGTTCTGTGGGAGCAGGGATTACCACTGAGGTAACAGGACCATCTAAAACCAGTTGTGGCTTGCTCCTGGAAACAACTTTTACACCCAGTTCTTTATAGTCCAGTGCCTCTTTCTGTGATCTTGTTAAAACTAAGGAAAAATACTGAGATCCCTTATTCTGATCTGCATAGCACAAGGGCCAGGTAATTTTGGCCATCAATTTCTGCACCAACTTTATTAATTTATGATTGCTTTGGAAAGCCAGCCAGTACCACGTTATGTCCTGTAAATGACTATTTTTTCATACATATCAGTTACTTAGGTGTCAGATTTGCTGCAATATCACTCTCTGACTCTAATCTGTACTCAGATCATCTTGCTTTGGTGTAGCAAAACAGCTGAAAGTGTACTTTTTCCACAATTCCCACTTCCCTGGACTCAATGCACCTGCAGCAATCAGAAGCCACAGAAACAATAGATATAATATTAATATCCAAGTTCCATTATTACAGAGGGCTCCTCTCAGCTTTTTCCAAGTTAGTATGCCATGGAAGTTGAGAAACAGTGTCGTTAAAACCCACAGCTAATGCATCCTGTGGGCCACAGAGGAAGGTTCTGGGTACACTGGTATATCTCTGAGGTTTTTTTGTGGTTTTTGGTTTTTTTTCTAGTTTCTCCTTCCTGGGATAACCTTTCACCCCAGGCTTTGTGCTCTTTGTGTGTTTATCAGCAAAGCACATCCAGATGCCCTTCAAGGGAGAAATGACTCATACCTGACTCACAATCGCTCAAGCAAAGCTGCAACCTTTAGTTCATTTCCTGGGAGAAGCATCTGTTAGATTCATCTTGGAAGATTAAGCATTTCTCACTGTCATTTTACAGATGGAGGCACTTGTGACTGGCTGGGGAAGGGTCAACCGATTCTCTGCCACGGATGGAAAACAAACTTCTTCGAGCAGTCAAAGCAACGCCCCGAGGACTGTGAAGATGCTTTTTAGTGAGTGCTCTCAGTCCCTTCCTGGTACCTTTTGCCTTGCTGAAGGACCTCCAGTTTCAATGCACACCTTCAGAAGGAGCCACCTTTCCCACGGAAGAGTGTGGCTGTGCAGAGCCAGCAGCCGGCACGCTCTGCCCGCGCTGTCCCTGCTGCCGCTGTGTCTCTCACTGGCTGATTCACTGACACTCAGGAAAAGCAAACTCCCCCCCCGACTGCAGTCCCAGCTCCTAAGCTGCCTGCCGGGCAATAAATAACAAGCACACTGGGACATCACTGCAAAAGCCACCTTGTTTCACAAAGCCAGCAATCCTCACTCCAAAAGGTTCCCCAGTTGTTTCTGCACAGCCAAGGCCCCCTTCATAATATGACCTTTCATTCCCAGAGGACAAAAAGAAGCAGATCTAATAGATGATACATCAAAAAAGGGCTTTACTGGAAATCTATTTTTTTCCATCTCCCTTTGAAGAAATCTTAGTTCCCCATCAAGCTAAGCCCTCATATACAAGATTTGCTTCACATAAATTTAGAATTCGAAAAGATATATATGTGTATATATGCGTCTTCCCTTACCTTGCTGTTTTGGGGTTTGTTTTGTTTTGTTTGTTTGTTTGTTTGTTTTTAACAGAGAAAGACCTAGCAACATCCCTATCTCATCCTTTGGATATGCAAGATCAGAAGAAAATCACCTGTTCCACCCCATGAGGACTTGACCCCACGGATGTTTACACACAGACATCCCAATAAGCCCTGCCATAGTATATGGTATTGCTTTCCTCCTTATGCTTCCAAATAGTATGGAAATGATAATAATAATGCATAGCCCTTGGTGTGCACATTCCTCTGCTTACCACTGTCTCCCTTCTTGGCTGAATAATCACAGATAATTCACTTGTCTGGATATGACTCACAGCTACTTTATTTCACACAAAGCAATTTCTAATTGCATGTTGTATGTCTGTGTTATGAAATCCAGCGCTAACAGTTATTACAAAATTAGTGCAGAAAACTGAAGGGGAAGGAAAACCACAGTAAGAAACTGCGTAACAAACCTACAAAGGGGCAGGCCAGAACCGTGTCCCCTCTCTAGTACAGGACATTTTTCCAGACAGAGCCAAGCATTTCCTAGTTGCTCACTGTAACTTACAGGTGGTGAGAAAACTGGGGTTCTTCTTTTACCCTCAGATGGGCTGAAAGCACTCTGGCAGCCAAATACAATAGAGATATGGTCTGGCTCTTCTTGTCCTCGTATCTGTGCTCAATAAGCCTTACATCAAAACCAACACAGCCATGTGTGACAGCTGTGAGCTGCCAAGCAGACAGGTCCTGTCCTTTGCTTGGTGTCCCAGTTGTTATGGCACTTTCAGGGAAGTTTTACGCATCTCTGAAAGGACACGCAGCCAGAGAGAACACATTTTTGCTGGAAAAAACAAGTTCATGCACAGCCTTGGCAATTTTTCACATTTCTGGGTAGAGCCAAGCCAAAAACATATGGATTTCCAATTTTGCTCAGCCTCTAGCTCCATCTGCTTGAGAGACCTTCAGAGCACTGCCACTGCCAAGAGCTTCAGACAAAGTTGGGTGAAGCCTAGTAGTAAACAGACAAGGGATAATCCCTCCCATGGGCTAAATTTTACCCCCACTTCTAATGCCATGTCTAGACTTTCATTTATAACAGCGTCAAGGGGAAAGATGAACTCCAGAGTGCCCATCATCCAAACAACCTAACCATTCTTGCACTACAGGTGGGATTTTGGCCCTTTCCAACTGTGTCATTCCTGATGACATGGCTCAAAGGACAGCATCCACAAGTGACTGCTCCCAACACCTATATGGGCAAGGTCACTTCAGGCTCTGGGACCCTGTATGCTCCTCTGATACTGTCCCAACAGGCTATACTTCCTCACAGTTCTACAAACCACATGCTCTCAATTTTGTGCTATGAGAACATTTATTTTGGATGTTGAAACACATCCATATTATTACTTTGAATGCTTTGAACTGGAAAAACATTCTTACAAAATGAATACAGACATGTCTTGCTATTCACTGAGGATTTTCTTTTCTAAATATCTACAGTGAGATGTGGGCAGAATGGTGAGCTCAGGGCAAATCGTCAACCGTCCATCTGTGTCCATGGGGACTAGGAAGGATCCAAACTCTGAGTGAAGAAAAGAGCTGCTGGATGCTATAAGAAAGTGCCCACAGGCAATCAAAGACAGTGAGAGAGAGAAGTAATGCTAAACAAGACTCACCAAGCATGCTGGGGAAGCAGATTCTTAACAGTGAGAGGTGCTTAAACAGCTGGAAAGACTACCACAGCACACGTGTTCGCCATCACTAGCAACATTTATACAAAGATGAGACGTCTTCTGACAAGGAAATCACAGCTCCACCAGAAGCTTTCAGGCACAAAGCAGAAGCCTTTGGAAGGGAGTCCCTGATCTGGACTATGCAGGTGGCCAGTCTTGAAGAGTTAATGGTCCTTTCTGGCTTCAGAGCCAGAGGAAATATTGTGATTTAATCAAGCACAGAAAACCCACATGGGCAGAAGCTCAGCTCTGGAAGACTGCCAGGACTCTGCAGTCAGACTGCATATGAAGTGCCCAGTCCTTCCCTCGCGGCACTGAAAATAAGAGGAGACGGTGCTAGGACCCCAGAATAACACAGGTGCTCAGAATAATTAGGATTTTACTTAAAACCAACAAATGAAAAAAATAGGATGGCTATGAGGCAGACTTTATGTACACAAGAAAAGCAAAACATAGGCACAGGGCTGAGTGATCACTCATGCCTACAAGCTGACAGGCATGGTGGAAAACAAGCATTATCTCTCCTCAAGTACTTCTCTGCCTAGCCCCGTGATTCCCTCTGGTTTCATTCATGAAAACACAAGGATATGAATGAGAAACCCTGTGAAGCGGGGAGGAGGAGGGGGAAAGGAGGAGAAAGGATTTCATGCTACCAAGGCAACCGTCACCATGGCAACTCTTTAATTAATGAGCTGGTGATGAACCCTAGCAATATGGTTCTAGTGAAGTCATGCTGTAGTAATTACCAGAGTTTCATTCATGCTGTCCTGGCAGGGGCTGCGCAGGCAGCGCAGAGAAGCCTACGAGCTCTGACAGACGGGAGCAGGCAGCCTGCTGCTGAATCAATGGCAGGCCAGCGCGTGCCTGGGAGCGTGCTCCAGTGCTGCTCCGAGCCAGCTCCCCGGGCACTCGAGCACGGAGACCACATGCCATCCAATCCATCTTACAGTCCCACACTGCCAAAGGGCAGCCCGGCTGGCCTCGTGCCGCCGACGCAGGCAGCATCCACAAGCAGCCTGCGCGGCTACACCCCCTGCTATGCCTTCAGCCTCCAGAAGATGATACTGAAAATAAACAAATAAGCTGGTGATTTGCCTTCTCTGGCTGGAGGATTTCTCTTTCCACCCAGCAGACAGCAGCCTAATAGCTGCACGGGTATCCCAAGTGAAAAAAGAGCTCCTGATAAACACGGTGGGGTTTTGACAAGCATGTGTGTACCAGGGACTCTAAGGAGACGAGGAATATTTCATGCAGAGGGAGGATAAGCAAAATACCGCAGGTGAGATGCTCAAAGCAAAAGGCACTACTAGAAGTGAGTGTGAGGTCAGCTAATTTGCCTGTTCTCATGAGATGAGAAGATGCTCCACGATGCTGCAAGTGCTGAAACACATCTCACCACTACCCTGTGGTGTTACCTGCTCCACAGAGATCTTCAAGGTTTGTGGGACACGGATATCATTGACCCTGATCATAAGGAGAGGACATCTTACAGTCATATTTGATTGAAAGAAGAGGAAATGTACAAACTCGTGCTGCAGGGCATATTCTATTTCAGCAGTTGTTAACAACAATCCCACTTTGTCCGCTTTAGAAAACACAAATTATTCTGTCAAATATTTTCATGCCAACTGAGAGAAATCATAAGGATATGCATCCCATTCATCTAAACCTCAGCTCTCAGGATTAGCTTTGCACCCTGGAACTGCTGCCACAATAAGAATAACCATACACAGTAAAGAAATACACAATTTATGAGTACACAGCAATTATCTGTTGGCTGACATAAAATGGTTTGGACAGCACGCTCTCCAACAAAGGGGACCCAGTGGTGACTGCCTGGGCAGTCAATTCTGATGAAAAAGAGTTAGTTTTTGCCACTCATTTGAGTGGGATCTATCTTCATCTTTTTAAGCTGTGTCTTCCAATTCCCTCCTGCTTTTTCTCATGGTTTTCTCAACGTTTCCCATCAGTATTTGCCCATTTGAACCAGGAAAAACCAACATAGCTTTTTGCCCAAAAGGCAAATCTCAGCTCTTTCCCTGCGCTTTACCAGCCATGGAAATCAGTACTAGTGAGTTCCCGCTTTGCATTATTATAGAGAATATCCATTTTTAAAGCCACCTAGAAACACCAGTGCTCACATGGTAGTTCATGTTGTCTTTCCACCTTAAGAACCTGAACTTCCATTGCTGTAACATCTGTAACTCATGTCTCCCCTCTGAGCTAGGGGCTGGATACAAGAGGGGAGTTATCTCAACTCATGGGCTTTAGCAGCCCATGTCAGAACAGACCAAGTGCTCATCTCTCCACAGTCTTTCGGAGGAATTCAGAGCACTAGCTCAGGGACAGAGCACAGTATTGGAGATGCCTTGATCTGAACAAAGTAATCATAAGAACAACAGATAGTTACACTGAACAAAGGATGCAGGCAGGCACTGCAATGTTTAGGTGAAAGTGAAGGGACTACTTCCACACTTAGAACCCAAGATCTCTAGCCAGCATCCTTCTCACCCCACTGACATTTAACTTACCTGCCAACACTCAACCTCACCAGGTGAGTACTGTCAAATCTGAGCCTGGTCTGTTCAAACCAGATCTACACCTGAAAACAACGTATTCTTCTAGATGATGTCCTGAAAGATGTGGGCAGAGAAGAGCATTGAAAGTGTCTCTGCCATGGTAGACCTCTCTCCTGTTAATACTGCATACTGCTGGTGCTTATACAAGAATCTGGTTGCGACATTGCTCAAATTCCACAAAAAGTAAATTCAGTTTCCTTTAAACTTCATTTTGGGGCTCTAAATGAAAAAATCTCAATCCTTTTGGTCCTAATCTGGAACCACTGCTTCAGTCTTTATTTCTCTAATGAAAAAAATAAAATCAGAAGAAACCTTTCATCTAGCTTTGAGGATCATTCTTTACAACATTTGAAAATAACGCAAGACAACAGCCTCAAAAATGTCTCTTGAAGAAAGTAATTCCTTTCTTTTTAAGGAAAACTCTCTCATCCATGCCAATACTAAAACATCCAAAGCATTGCTTTGAAGCAAAAGCCACCAGGACCTCTCAAAACCCAGCACATACAGGGTCTGCAATGGAGGTCTGCTATTTCTCCCCTAAAAGCCCTTCTATTTATACTCATCTTGGCAGGCTTGAAAGTACCTGCCAGATGGACAGAGATAACTGACATCCAGAAAAGACACTCCACCAGCTGCTGTTAGCAGGGGTTGGGAAGCGTGGGGGATGGTTAATAAGAAACCACTTACTTCCTCACGGCTGCTAGCTGCCCGCTGCCTTCCTGGGGCTTAATGGAATTTGGAGAGAGTATTTCAAGTCAGACCATCTGTCAGCACACACATAGATCAGCTCAGGCCCAGCACCTTGCCTGCACGTCAAGCACGAGCTTTGTTTCCTCACAGGAATCTTTGTTGGTGCACTCTCCCTCATCTCTCTGACTCCGGCAGTGATTCCCACAGGGAATTGCCTATGGGTGGTACTTGCTGCTGGGAGCTGCTGAGCAGCAGAGAGAGGGCTCCTGGAGAGGCTGCAAGCAAGGGGAAGCTGTGCCCAGCAGAGAGGCAAGAGGAGGGAACCAGATTTCACTGCACACAGAAGCTGTGAGCCCTCAGAGCACAGGCTGGCCTGGGTGGAGAGGCCCTGGGGATGGCAGCTGGATACAAAGCTGAAGGGGCTGGTAGAGCACAAAACAGAGCAAACTGTGTGCCCTGGCTCAGTATGACTCAGATATGACTTAAAAAGTCATATCAGTTCTTACCATTGCAAGAATCACAAAATTTAAAATGCACTCATATTTGGGAATTTTCTACAGTGTCACCGATTTTATGCTCTTCAATACTTAGTTTTTCTAAGGATTTCCTATCAGGCAACATACTGAACAACTGTTCATTAACATCCTGAAAGAAGATTTCTTACACCTCTCTGTGTTCGGTTTTCCCTTTGCAATTTTAAAACCAAACTCACCTTTCTTCAACTAAGGCAAAGGAGCAAGCCTGGCACAATCACAGGGTTCCAGGAACTGAGGCTTCAAGACCAACCAAACCTTGTGTGAGCCTCCAGAAAAATTCACAGGCATTTCCTAACCAAAATGAGTTTGACCAACAGACAGATCTGCAGCTATTTTTGCTCTCCATAAACCCAGACATGGGAGCAAGTCTTCTCTTCTGATGCTGTAACATGGCACTTATCTGTAGTTCAGTCACTGCATTCATTTCTCTCTTATTAATACATTTGCCTGCAGGGGAAGAATAAATGGGAACAAACAATTGGGTAGTTTTTCTTCTGGGCCACGTTATTTCAGAGATCTGCCTTGTACTAATTAAGATACACAAGTGACAAATATTCAAGTATCTCTGATCTCATTTACACCTAGAACAATATTCAGTAACTGTTGAAATCAAAGGAGCTGGTGCTCGGGTCAGAACAAATCTCAAGCAATACCAGTTACAGAGTCCACTGCTCCTGGACAGTTGCAATTTCACCCAGCAATGTAATTTTTATTATAGCATCAGATCATAGAACCTTAATCTGTCCTTTTGCTTTCTTCTTTTTTTTTTTTTTCCCCCATTTCAATCCCATTGAATTAGGAAGAAGTTTGAGACACTCCAAGGTTAAGAGACAATTAACAACAAATTATTTTAGATAATTTCACACTTTCTCCAGGTGATTCCACCTCTCTGAAGGTGTATTTGAGTTAGGAATTCAGCCAGACTAAACCTCTGAGTCGCTGCAAGCCAATAAATCACCACTGCTGACCTCTTGAGAGTAATATTGTTAGAAGCAGGGACATCAATATCAGATACCTTGGACAGCCCAGCAATTTAACAAATCTGATGATCATGCTTCAAAATTCTTTTTTTCAGTACACTGGATCAAAAAAAACCCCAAAGCCATTCCTCGTCTCTCACCAGATCCTGCCTTGAAAATCAATTGATTTTAAATTCCTTTTATCTGAAAGAGGTCAGGGTTCCATTAAAAATCACACACTGGCACTGATTCGAAGCTTTAGTTTTGGTAACCCTGCTATGCTGTGACAAAAGGGGACATGCAGGGTTAAAACTCATTATTTCCTCGTGGTTTGTTTCATGTTTGTGTCTTTCCTACTGTAGCAGCATGACCTTCAAAAGACCTTGCTGCACCCATGTGCTGTCAGAAACCCATTGCCCACATTCACCTTTTTCGGGATCAGGAAGACACTCTGGAGGGTGGAAGTAAAGGGTTCCTCACCCACGAGATGGCAAGGGGTGGCTGGGATGGCAAGAGCTGCCCTGCACAATACGTGTCTGCCTGCCTGTTGGGGGAATTGTCATCATATGTGGGTGAGCACCCCCAGGTGAATGATATTCCGGGGGTAGAAGCCAAAAGAACGAAATGGGAGAAGGCAAACCCAGCCTCCCAGTGAGGGATCACATTTTATGGTGGACCAGCTGCAAACAGGCCCTGCTGCTGAACAGAGCTGGCCGAGAAAAAAACCCCTGGGTTTCCAGTTCCTTCTGACATCATCAGCTACTGTTCAAACTCAGTTTGTTTTTACATTCTGCCTGTGCTTCTCAGCTGTCAGCACCACACACACTCCTGTACTCTCACTTCTATTGCCAACATACAGGTCAATGAGAATCTTGCACTGCAGTGTCAGCCTGGGAAAGATGAAGTCAGAGCTGTAGGCAGTCATTAGGAGTAGGGTGTAGCTATTAAAAATTGCTGGTTCATATAATTTTCACTCATTTTGGTGTGAAATTTGCTGTAAGGGCATAATCTCAAGTGTTCTGGAAAAAATCATCTACAGCACTGCAATTCTTAAAGACCTCTTAATGAAGAGAAACACTTAAAATTAATACTTGGCTACTAGAGGAATTGGCTGGTTCATCAGGACTTTATTACTGTTAACATATTATCTTTCCCACAAAATGTTTAATTAATGTAATAAGAGAAGAAAGAGTGACATTAGCAGCAGCAAATTCTGAAATGTCAAAAGGGAAGTAAAGCTCCACCAGTCATCCCAGACTTGTCCTGGGTCCTGGACTGGGACCACTGATATAAGGTAACGCCAAGGGACAGTCAAGTACCTTCAGATAAATTTATCTTACTTTTTAAAAGGTAAAATCTCACAAGCAATGTTTGTCACTTTGAGAGTTAATATTTCAAAACAGTCCAGTAGAAACACAGCAAAGAACATATTGAGAGATTATATATCAATCCTGGAAGACATGTTCGCTTCCTTTTAGGGTGTTTTCCATTCCTAAACTTCTGGAATCAGAAATAGAAGAATGTTTAACGCAGAAAGGTTTGGGGGGTTTTTCAGCAGTTGTTAATTTATTTATGGTGGAATTGTTTGCATTAGTCTGCCTTTTTTTTTCTGTAAGTTTGGCAATTTTGGAATATGCTTTTGAGTCTTTAAAGGAATATAAATCTATATACATTCAATACACCTAATTTCATCATAGAATCAAGATTTTTAAAACTCTTGTGTATTCTAACTGTGAAGAAAGCAACATTTCCTAAGTTTTTAGAAAAAAAATCATAACTCAAAATGTTCTCTTGGTTTCTGCGACAACACTTGAAGCTATCAAGGAATCCCTCAATATACCTGCACATTTCCTTTGTAAAAAAGGACTCTGGCAGGTCAAATTTCTTCTTCCTGAGTATATGCATCTCCTAGTTTGTCAGTATACATAAGTGATCTAAAAAGATCATTGCTTAAAACTGCTGCTCAAATTGATTTTATCATTGTCTTCGTAGAAAGGTGTGAACAGGCCCTTCTGTATTTGCACAGACTTGGAAGAGGGAAATAAGGACCATAATTAAAACAATATAAGCAGAGAGATAGTCAAGGACAGTGTGTTGAATGGAACTGTCATGGATGGAACCGCTCTGGACAGTCAGATTGGTTCCTTCCTTTTGGGAGTTTTTTGGGCAAAGAGCAGTCTGCACTGAACAACACTCCCAGGTGAGGGGCTAGGGGACTAAGAGCAGGTCTGGTGCCCAGATCCTACAGGCTGCTGCCCACAATGGATCAAGCTCTCAAGTTCTCACAAGCAAAATCAATTAATCCACAAGATTATGAATTGTATGCTTGTGTTCAAATAGAGCTGAGTCTCCTTTACCTACCCCTGAACAGGATTTATGGCAAATGCAATTCTTTCTTATGCCAAACTCATAATTCAGTTAAATTACTTGCTGTATTAAATTGCTGAATACAGTGATTTATCGATTCAGTCTTAATTGTGACCTTATTTTCATCCTTGTCTTGTTCTTCTTTAATTAGTTTTATGAAACTGCAATAAATTAGCCTAATAATATGCTTGATAAGCATATACTTGCTCACTTTTCTCCTTTTAGTAAAATCCATGAAGAGTACCTGGGGCTGGTCTATCCCTTCAAGTCATATGAACATCCAATTCTGCCTAATTTCTAAAGCCCAAATTCACAAAGCAATTGTAGGACTCTAAACCTCAAGTTAATAGATCTCACTCTCTCTCATTTATTTCATTATTTATCTGAATGAATCAAAGTCTGTTGCAGCCTTCCCTGCAAAAGTGCACAGACTTCCCTCACTGTAGGGCCAGCATGAAAAAATTAGTGCTGCCTCACTCCACACAGGACCCCTGCTCATCTGTTAGTTGTGTTGGCATGGGCTGGTTCCCAGCCATCACACACAAAGTAATGCCAAGTGCTACTGCATGATCTCCACGGTCACAGGCTGCTCTAGGAGAGGTGTGAGTTCTTTGGGGAAACAGCGCCAGCACTCATGCCAGGACTAAGTCTAAATTTTGTAGATGGGCTCATTATCAGAACAAACCAAAATGCTCAGTCTGCAAGCTCTCTAATTCCCAGCATGTAAGAGCCATACCTTTTTTATATGCTGGACTTTCTTCACTAAATCAGAGCGAATTCTGAGAAGTAGACCATGACCAGCTTGTCTTTTTTCCACTTCAACACTCATCACCCAAAGGTTCCACTACCTCTTTCCAGATATTTGAAAAGAACTTCTTTGGTTTCACTACCTCTTTCCCAATATCTTACTGCACTGCACAAGTACTACACCCCACGTCCCTGAATTCCAAAGACTGGGACCTTCAAAGGGAGCCTGGAACACCAAAACCCTGAAAAGTCCTGTGCTCTCTTCCAATTCCATCTGAAAAACACTCTTCCTAGCCTGCAGGAAGGGGAGAGTGCCAATATGTCTGTGCAGACATGCAAGCCAGCTCCAAGTGCACAGCATCAGAAAGGAATGTTCAGTGAAGAGTGGTCTTTATAAACATCCTTTATTCTTTGACCGTTGCAGCCTCTGATATAGGTTATTTTCTGTATCCAGAACAACCAACCTAAATACACTAAAAAAAAAAATATTAGGGGAGAACAAGGTTCTTAAGGAGCTTCTTTAATGAAAGAGAAATCTATCAAGCACTGCAGGAAGAGCTAAACCATGTAGTTTAAGTTGTATTTTAAGAAAGGAGGGTGTTTATTAGCTTTAGTTCCAATTTTTTATTGTTATCTAGTGCCCAAAGGAACCTTATGTCAGAGGCCCATACCAGAGACAAAAATAGAGGGCCAACGTCCCCTGCTTTTGCTATTAGTTTAACTCCATTGGCATGTGCTCTCTAGGTAAATCCCTGTAAGGTCTGTCTCTTCCCCCATCCAAAAAATGAGCCCTTAGCCTCACTCTGTCTGACTGCCAAGCTGAAGAACAATTATTAGCAGAACAATCCCCAAATGAGCACTGAACAGGAAACAGGGCTGATTAACTAAGGCAGAAAACTCTCCAAACCTCATTCAAAAGTTTTTTCGCTCACTTAGGGCTCTGCCTGGCACCACTGGGACCACCCCCACACAGTCACACCACCCTGGTGTAAGGAAGATCTCTGCTTAGCAGAAGGGAGTCAGACAAGGGGAAGCTGGTCCCCAGTACAGGCACAAAATGAGAGACACATTTTTAATAGTCTGAATTTCCCAGGTGGATCTGAACACCCTGGGAACCATCACCTGGAATTTTTGAATCGAGATTGAGCAGCACACACCCTTAGAGAAATGCCACATAGGGAAGTCTCATGACCCAGACCACTGCAGTCCTCTCAGACCTTCCGATCTCTTTCTATACAGACCTCACAAAGCACTGTGGCCATTTTTCTTCTTTCAGAAACTGCATTTCTCCTCTACAACATATTATCTGGTGATGAGAGGACCACAACCAGCCCTGGGAACTGGACACAAAGGCTCAGTCAGTCAGGAGTTTTGCCTTCCAGGCAAAATTATGCAAGGACAATTTAGCCATTTATTGCCATAAGCAAATGGCCATCTCTAGCAACAGAATGATCATGCTAAATAGCATTTCCAATTTGTTAGCCTTCCCCACAAATGAATCAATTATCACTTCTAGCTGGGATCATTGCACAGCCTGGTTCCCTTCTGCATTGTTTGCTCAGTAATATTGCTGTGTCTTCATTAACTAGCAGTGATTAGAAAAGAAACAGCCATAATTCATATTCCAAAAGCCATCCTCCCATGTACCCGTTCACTCACCATTCCTAATTAAGTTCATGAAAGATTAATTCCTTAATGGTTATTATTTGTAATGTTAATTAATTAGCTGCTTTTCCATTAAACATTCAAAGGTTTCCAGCATTACATAGATTTCTTAATTAGCCCATGGCAAATATAAAAAAAAAAAATAAAAAAAATTAGTAACTTCTCTTTGTCCCTTAGGCAATTTATCAGCTGGTTGGTCTTCCAGTCCATCTCCTTTCCTGCTCCACAAAGAATCCCTTCCCTTCAGTACTGCAAATACAAATGTACCTGCTTGGCTCATTCATCTTCCTCCGAAGACAACATAACCAAGGAACAGGCACAGTTGACTGACCTAACTTTTACCCTGGGGAGAACGTACTTTGAAATGAACTCTGTCTCTCTTCAAGTTCCCTAAGGTGTGCAGACCTGAAATTAAAAAGCTGCCTAGGATGCAGCTTGGGATGAGCAAGGCCAGGATTGTTGAGCTCTGCCTGGTGCCAGCTGTGGGACCAGCATTTACTTTGCATTCCAGTTAGCCAGGCAGGAGCTCCCTGCAAATTCAGCTTCATCACAGTTTCCAAGGCAACTTCTTTGGCTCCTGGCTGTGACAGGTTTTGAGGGATGCCTACAGGGGGTTTCCAAGCTCAGCCTGTCCTCTCTGCCCTGATGGCAGTGACTGGAATCTCCCACAAAGATTGTTCTGAGAGCCACAGACAAGAGATCTTTCTCCCCCAAACTCTTCTGGAAGTATAGTGGAATGTGGGACTTCTCTCCAGTCCTTACCTTGCTCCACATGGCTTTGCAGCCTCTGGTCACCATCTGCTCAGACTCAGAATTAGGAGCAACCAAAAAAAGCCAGAATTGTGCTATAGGGATATATCCATGGTCCCTTTCCAAAGCCACTTTTAAAGGTATCCCTAAACCATGTTCTTCTAACACCACTATTCCCAAAACTTCTCCAGCACAGGGCTCTGGGAAAATGTCTGTAACCCCGACCAGACCAACACGGCAGGCATGACCCACAGTAAAACAGCTTTTTAAGGGGTCAGAGCCTTATAGCTGAGAAATGGTGTAATCTAGCCTTGGCTTCAACTCTGCACCTCTCCATACACCTACTCACAGAACGAAGGCTTCCCACACGCTGGATACACTCAGGTGGGCTGCTTCACGTGCCAGGTCACTCCCTGCCTCTCCTGCAGGCGCTGTAAGGACAATCCTCAGGGGCAACATTAGCATTAATCACCAGTTTGCTTCCAGAGTCTGGTAGATAAATCTGGTAATGTGCAAGGAACTAATGGCAATCACAGTTAAAACAGGAAGCATCTCATCCTGGACCAACACCACAGGGTGAGGAGCTTGCACAATTGCCACTTAGCAGCAGGAAAAGCTCCACGTTGAAGTAATAGCAAATAAATGAGTAGGAGGCCACAGCTTCTTTGTCCTTCACACTTGAAAACTCTGCCATTAAGAATTGTATTTCATTCCCAAGCTTCCTGGTGGTGTTATCCTGTCATTAGTTACTGCACTATACTTTATTCCTACAACAAACTCATTTCAGAGCTCCAATCCCTCCACTTGATGCCTAAAGCAAAATTAGATCTGTTGCAAAGGGTCCCCTCTGTTTGATAAACCAAAAAGGAAACTCAACAGAAGATTTTTCTACTCTGGTCATTATCATGGGGTCAGCACCTGCAAGCAAAAGGGTCCCTAATTGTAGGAAAATTGGGATTTGCAGGATCACACAGTAATGGCAATGTGCCCACAGGGTACTGGGCCTCAGTGTAGTACATACATCAGAACCACAGCAAACGTGGAGGGAGCAGAGCTCCCTCATTCTGTGACCTGGCCAGCATATACTACACAGGGAAGAACACAGCAGTAGTCCTGTATTCCTCAGAACGCAGCCTAGGAAATTTTTCCTAACTAATTACTATCCCATACATTCATCTCTGATGAAACGGCAGTGAAAGCCAAAATGGATGGTAAAAAGCCGATGTTGCAAATCACACACCTCCTTTCTGCTGGAGCTCTGTGAGGTGTTAACCAGTTTCAGCAAACTATCATCTCCTTGCAGGTGCTTTTATTACAGCAGTACATGCTGTTTGAGTGTGAGGTGTTTGGATCATTTCTACAACAGCCAGCTTACACTGAAGCAAATGTCCCTTAGGGCAGCCACATCAGTCTGATGAGATTTGTGGTGGCTGGAGAAGCTGACAGGTAGGAAGTTCTCCTGTAAACATCATATGCATCTGCCAGGAAGTCTCCACATCATCTGGTGACAGGGACACAGGATTTGAGACAGAGACCACAGCTGAGCCCTGTCCCCAGACAACCTCAGCTGACCTTTCACTTTAGATGTTTTCTGCCACTCCAAGTAAACCTTGCCCCTGTGGTTGGCTCCCAGCAGGAAAAGTTGAACAACTCCTGAAGCATTTCTCTTCTCTGCTTCCTACTGTCATTATTACTTGGTGACTCACTCCTGAGTATGCCCACAACCTGCTCAGCCATTGCTGCTGGAAAGCCCTGCCAAACACAACCCTGAAGCTCAATCAAGATAAATACTGCCTGTTCCTTTCCTCCCCTCGAGAACCAGCACAGGCACACTCGTGAGCAGAAGAGACCCCAGCCCTCCCAAATGGGGCTCAGAGTAAGACACAGTACAGACAGAGAAATCCCATGTGAATTAGCAGGGGAAAGAGGAAGAGAGTCAGCTTTCTACCTGCTACCAGTCCTTCGTCACAGCTCCTGGAAAACCCTGGGGTTGCCAGGCAGGGATGTGAATGGCTGGCTGAGATGTCACCCAGCCCCAGAGCTCCTCATGCCCTCATTCCCGCTCAGCCCTGTCACTCCTGCAGCGCTGACAATGGATGCTGAAGCGCCGAGCCCGGCGGAACGGGCAGTTTTACACTGAGTTATAGGTGTCTCCAGCACAGCGAGGAAAAGAAGCAGTTCTGCACTGCTGGTGCTGTGAGGATGAAACCACTACATTACATACCATATTATCCAGCTGACAGTGTAAATGGACCATTGAGCTCTTCACCCTAAAAAAAATGCTGCAAACAAAACCAGTCATGCGAGCAGGCGAAACAGGGCACTTGCCGTGTGCAAGGCTGCCACCACATGGTACAAGGACAAGCCTGCACACTTCCTGAGCCACAGCAGGGGAGGGGGAAATTATCCTCACATCTCCAACCAGCCCTTGCCTCGCTAACCAGCTACGGCCAAATCCTGACCTCTCAGCTCGATCAATTACTTTGGTCGGTAATACTCTTGCACCCTTCCATCCACACTAAGTCACTAAAATCTCTTGTGAAGAAATCACCTGAATCGTGTAAAGCAGAGATTCCTAAGACACAGATGGGATCTGGCCATTCTCACTATGGAAAATTTGAATTAAACAAAATCAGTTTTAACAGTGCCCCACAGAGCAGAGAAGTCTGGGCTCAGCAGAGCCTGGGAGCACTGATAGACAAAAATCTGCCGAGCTCTTGCAGATCCTAAACTCACATTGCTTGCAGCATGGAACTAATGCAAAAGCATGACACTTCCAGCAAAGGCTGGGCAACCTTGGCCTCTCGTGTTGAACTACACTGGAGTTCAGGTAACTGTGGTTCTGCTCTGCAGTAACAGAACCAAAACACAAATGTAGAAGCAAGAGGAGAGAGAGAAATCACAGCTTTGTGTTGGAGGAGTTCAGGCCAAGTCAGACCATAGAAGGACGGCAGGGAAACAGAGCTGGCATTTACCTGCTTCTATCATGCCCAAGCCCAGGCAGTGTTTTGGGGATTCCTAACTTTTGAAGGTCTTCCATCTAGCAGAACCACACAGAAATGGTGCCTCCAACAAGTCCCAGGCTTTGTCACCCGCTCATCCTTTTTGCTGTTCTCCTCCCTTGGCAAATGGCAGGTTTCTAATGAAAATACAGACCCCAAAGTGGTGGCTGGCAGTGGTTCAGATGGTGAGACACGACCAGATGTGGCAGAGTGGTGCCTCTGTCACTGGCCTTCACAGAGAAGGGACAGCCTTCAGCAGCACTGAGCCTTCAGGGGGATGGTGCCTGCCATCTTTGCAGCAAACTCATCTCCATTTCCAAGCTGTCATCATCTTCCCTGGTGAATAAAGGTCTTTTTATCCTCCATTTTACCAGGCAATCCATCAGGTGGACAGGCATCAAAGCCTAACTGAGATAAACCAGCCAGCTGTGAAATCCTTATCTGCAGTTCATCCTCACTCCTGGAGACCATAAAGTACATTGAGTGCGTTCTTTGAGATAAGAACACCCGAGGGAGGTGATTTAGAGAGAGCAACTGTGCCATGAAATGCGCTCAGGGCACAGCGCTGCATAAACAGGGCACTGGGAAAATGGAGATGTTGAAGATATTCCCCCTCCTCTCTTCCACCTGCCCTCCCTCTGCCCTGTTCATAGCTACTGTCTATCCCTTTCCCCTAGCACGGATCAGGTAAAATTCTTCATCCCACAAACCCAGCCCAAGGGCACTAGAAGTTGGACAGAATCTCAGCTGGACCAGAGATGGGGACCACACTTAAGTGATCACACCATTCGCAGAGTTTTTTCCCGGAGGATGAAGAGGGTGAGAGGCTGTCTCTGAAAGCAGATCTGCATAGGAGCTGCCCTGGCTGAAACCACTCTAGGATAAATAGGTGGGCATTAAAGAAGATGCCTTTGGCTTTTCAAAGTGTCTTCTCACAGGGAAGTAGGACAAGTGTTGCTGGGTCAATTCACTTTCAAGCACTGTACTGATGCAGTAGCAGCTTTGCTTCCAGGGACACCTTCTGCCCTTTCACAGCTGAAAAAATTTCTTCTGACCCTCCAGCCGTGCTGTAGCTCTATAGCTGCAGATCATCCATGGGGTTTGGGTTTAGTCTTAGCGCCCAGAAAAAGGTGAGCAGCCTTCTGAGTAGGTTCCCTTAGCCTTGTCTCCTTCAACAGCTTAAGAAGTTAGAAGAAACTTTTACAGCCTGTCTTGAAAGTTCCTGCTCTTTGAGAAAACTTTTGACATAAGAAATGCCACTTGGAGCAACCACCTCCCTCCAAAGGGGTTATGATCCCAGGCAAATCACTAAGACAAAGTGTGTCTCCTCTAGCTGGATGGTGGCCCAGCTGTGTCCTGAGTCATTTGAACTAGCACACAGACAGCAGAAGTGAAAGCCAGCGCCTGTAAACCTGTCCATGACAGATCAGGTAGACAGATGTGCCTAACTGAGCTGAAAACAACAGCAAGAAAGAACTTCTGAGGAGAGAGAAAAAAGAAAACTAAGTCAATTTCTGCCTATCAGGACACCCTTCAGGAGTTTTCTGGAGGCTCCAGGGACTACTAAAGCCCGTGTTCAAGCCTCAGCACCTTAGCAATACGCACATCTCTCTGCCAGGCAGAAGGCTGCTGCTTTGTGCTGTGACAGTGACTGACAGCATGAGCAGATCCAGGAATGCCTGGGGACCTCCAGACAGCCCTTTTCCCACTGTCCCACAGCACATGCAGCTGTCCCATCCCAAAGCACTGCCCACAGGTCAGCAGTGCTCCTTAGGGCACAGAACACTGCAGCACCTGCACCCACCCCCCTTCAGTGTGCACCCCCCATATTGCACATGGATGGGAAGCAGCCACGGATGCAAAGTGGGCAGCTGGCCAGCCAGTAAATTAATTTCAAAGACAGGCAGGTGATAGATGGGATTCACGTGGGAAACAGGAGGGGATAAATTGCCCATCTGTGACTGATACAACGGAGAACAGGACATGATGGAGCAGAATGAATGGGCACAGAGGGATCAATGATGGAAAAACTGAGTGGAGTGTAAATAATTGAATCCCTGAGGCCTGGATCCTGTCTTTGGGACAATGTGGGATTGTAAACGTAGGAGCACAACTGAAGGGAATGATTCATGGACTATGTGTGACAGATAGGACCCCCAGAGCAATCTCTTAGTGGTGTGGAGGTGGGAATGCCTCTTGACAGGATGGTGAGGGAGTGTATAAGATGAGGAGCTTCCTCCACATCTTTCTGTGATCCCAGCCTCTATGGAAACAGCCTGGAGGAGTCAACCAAAATTAGAGGTGATGTCACAGCTCAGCACTCAGGACCTGGTCAGGGAGGCAGCCTGTCAACTGGAACCAATTCCCTACAAGCAACAAACCCAGAGTTACACCAAAAGCCTATCGGTCTGCTCAGTGCTGTTGACTTCTTCCCTGCAGGAACCTTTGTCAGGGAGACTAAAACATCAGAAAAATCATCCCTTCCTCCTCTGTCCATCTCTGTCCTGTTGCTGTGCAGGTTCAAGTTGGCAGAATCAGCCAGTAAGCAAGTGCAAAACTGTTTCCAGGGCACTCCACTCTCACCAGAGGCAGGAACAGTACAGTGTCTTAGGAAAGAGGCCACCTAAACCCTGGGAAGGGTGGCTGGAAGGAGTCTCTGTGTATCTACCCCCCTCACACTTGGAACGGACTACTGCCAACAGTAGCTCAACAAAATTATAATCTTGTCTGAGTCCTGGAAATCCCCAAAGATGAAGATGTCAAAGGTCACAAGTCTTCAACACATTGTCTTTCCAAGAAAACAACAAGAGTATGGGGAAAGGTCAGATTTTCACAAGTAGACTCAGTTACTCAAAAATGAACATCAGACAGGGATGAATAAAGTGCAGTGCTGTGGAGCAAGACCTGCAGTGCTGGTGGTTGAAAAGCTGGACATCTCTCCTCAGTGTGCACTTACAGCCCAGAAACTCAACCATACCCTGAGCTGCATCAAAAAAGAAATGGCCAGCAGGTCGAGGGAGGTGATTTCCCCCCTCTATTCCACTCTCACAAGACCCCACCTGGAGGTGGTCACAATCAGTGCCATTTTTGCAGCAGGTACATCTCAAAAAGCCTTGGCTAGCACTCACTGGAGCAGCAGCAAGGCCATGGAGCACCAGGAGAGTTTGACTGAAGTTCAAATAAATTCTAGCTTCCAAGCACAGAGGGTTATTCCCCCAAGCATAAGGCAGAAATAGACCTTCTCTGTAGGGATGTACTTCTAATTATGCATTGTTCCCTGCAGCCTATATGCTAGATTTATTATTATCTTCCATGTTTGTTAATCAGCTCCCTGATTTTAACAAGAAGATAACTTCTAGGAGATATGCAAATAATTCTGCAATTTTCCTTTCCAATGACTCAGCATTCATATCAGAAATGTGTTAACAGAATACAAAAGCTATTAAGAAGCTCTCTGCATAATTATACTCTTCCTTGCCTCCAGTCCTTAATAACTTAAGAAAGAAAATTAGTGTCTTGTAATAGACACTCAATCTCGCCAGAAGAAAAATTTTTAAGTTATCTTTTCTTCTGTGTAACATTGCATTTCTACAATTTCCCTTCTCTAAAGACTTGTCTCTAAAATTTTACTTAAATAAGGGAAAATTAAATACTCTCAGTAGAAAAATACAAGTAAGTGAAACAAAATGCTTTCAGAATTGAGGAGATTTGCACCAGTTTCAAATATGATTGTCACATTGACACTCAATAGAGCACCTTCATTTTACTTTTCCCTATTTTCTCCAGGATAGAACACATGGCTGTCACATTTTACATATTACATGTAATTACATATTTACATTTACTTATTACTGTCACAGAAAGGCAGCTGAAGTGATGTTTACCCAAATGGTCCCATTCATGCCATTTATTTGGGGTCAAGTGCAACACATTGATAATCCTGGAATTAACATTAAATATGTTGGAAAATACACCAGTGTAGTGAACGTTTTTTAAGGGGCAGCTATTCTCTTAGGAGACACGATGACAGTACACATACATTTACTCCTTGTTGTACAGGAGAAAGCTGGTCTGGGCCACCAACAGGTGGTACGATGAGTTCTTACTTGGTTCATGTTGTTCAGGCTTTTTTTTTCTGAGCAAGAGCTTTGCATTTAACTGTTTAGAGGAACTGACAAGATTCACAGCCTACGGGATAACTTCTACTCTTGGTTTTGCTTTCTTCACCTTCAGCTGGCACCTTTCCCTTTGAAAAATCACACCTTCAAGAAACAAGGAAACGAAACCCATCCCAGAATAACTCTCCAGTATTTAAGCCCCTTACGATCCTTCCCCCCACGATGGCAAATCCAGCAACCATCCCACCAATAACAAGGTAACAGAAAGACATCCTCATCATAAATGGCTTAATAGGCAAAGCTGGGGCAGAAAGTTAGGAAAGCTAGGGAAGGAGATCCGGCAGAGAGACATAACTCTCTACATGCTCCACCAGCCACAAAATGTTCTGACTAGGTGTCTTGCTTAAAACAGCCAAGCCAGAGCCCGTTGCATGAAACGTGCCTTGTGTTGGGTAGTAATCACAAAGGTATGCACAGAATGAAAATCTGAAACTGCAATCAGTTTGCAGAGGTTACTTGGAGGAATAAGAACATATTAAGCAGACAATAAAATAACCTCCCTATGATGCCATGTAGGCAGGGCACACTTTCAGAAAGAAAAAAAGCCATACTTTAAAGGACTCAGAGGTTGACACACAAACAGGAAAGGTGTGCGTGATGCCTGTGTATGTACCTGGGTGGGACATACGAAAACACTTGATAGGTCTAACCCTAGCTCATACACAGAAGCACGGGCCATTTTACAAGAAGTTCATACCGTAGATTTTAGGAAACTGCATAAAAACATTTGCAGAGCCAGACCCTGTGCAAAGCCAAGCTCAGGGCTCTGCAAAGCTAACCACTCTTCTGGGTACTTGCGTGCACTGCCCAAGACACTCTGCAATCGAAGCACAACCCTAACGAGCTGAACTCAAGCGGGGAAGCCTGGGGAACGCTGAAATCACAGCCGCCTCCCCCCCCCATTAACTGTGCTGCACACCTGCACGGTTCTGACGGGAAAGTTTTCCACCCCCTCGGGCGTGCTCGCGGGGAGGATCCTGCAGTGCCCAGCCCCTCGTCCCCGC
>VYXF01011135.1:669558-706665 GCA_013397295.1 Polioptila caerulea
TCCTCCTTAGAGTCACCATGGCATTTCTCTTCCAGATATTTCCCCACCTCGTCTGGGTCCTGAATTTGTTCACGTGAAAATTCCCAGGCTGGGGGATCAGAAAAGGCCTTCAGAGTTCGGCCTATTCTCTCCCATTCTCCAGACCACTCAAAATATTCCATGTCTGGGTCTGTCCCTGCATCAGGGGTCTCATCAGCTCCTCTGGACACCTCAGCCCTCACTCTAGACAAGCTGCAGACCATATAGAGGAAGCCTACCAGAGTAAATACCAGGAAAGTGATATCCGTAACATTCAGGGGAAACTGGACATTCTCCAAAAATGACATCACAGATTCAAAGGAGAAGAAGGATAGGAAAGGCTCAAAAGCCTCATCCTCTGCTCCTCCTCTAACAAACTGGATGCAATCACTAATAAACCCCCAAAACACGCTACTGGAACTAGGATGCCAGATAGGACGAAGAAACCATAGACCAAACATATCTTGAACAAACCCCAGGATCTTTGTAAACTTCCTATAAATCATTAGCACCACGCCCAGCAAAATAGCTATTCTAATCCATGCCCCTCCACTGTAAAAACTAAGTGTTAGGGACAATACTGGAGCTATTTCTGGGTAAGAAAATAAGCCTAGGGACCAGAAAGGTATTAAAACCTCAAAAAAGCCTAGGGACCAGAAACACATGAAGGCCCCCACCAGGAGAAACATTATGAATTCAAGCAGCATGGCTACTGACTGCTTTATCCCAAAAACAGAGTAAGTACAACCAAAATGCAATCAGTACAGGTTTTTTCCACTTTCTCAAGCCACACTCTGGGTATAAAAAAATGTATTTGTCCTGGTTTAGGGCAAATTTGGAAGGAAACTCCAAAAGGGGTCCCTTTAGAAAGCAGATTCAAGCCCCTGCCCCTACTGATTTGTGAAAAGATTTTCTTGGGGAAAAGTGGAAAAAAACTGTATCTTTAACAAGGAAAGTATTCACAAGCATAAAAATTAAATAATATTAAACAATGGAACCTCTTGCTTTTCCGAAGAGATGTAAAATTCAGAGAGTCCTTGTTGTGGGCTGTAGCTGGGCTCATCCAGTCTCTTATCAGTCCCTCCTGCACTGGAAAATGCCGAGGCCCCGGTGGGCCACAAGTGTGAGCTCTTGGTGTTCTTCTGGGTTCTCAGTCCAGAGCAGGTTTGAACAGTTCCAAGAAAAAGCAAAAAAACCACAGTCCAGGGAACTTCTCTGCCTCCGCTAGCTAAAAAACTAACTAAAAGCAAAAGAGAGCTCTCTCCCGCTGTCTGTCCGTGCTGCAGACAACACAGTCCAGGAGAAGGCTTGTGGAGGAGGGAGTGCAGTTTCTGCAAACAAACTGCGCGCTTTTCTCCTCCTTTCGCTCTCAGAACCAGCTTTAAAGGTGCAGAACTCAATATCCAGCATAAACAGAACAGACCATTGGGGATACAAGCATCATAAAGTCACCCTAGGACACTTCCCTACTTTTTTTTTCTTTTAAAATTTAGATTTAATCTATTCTGAATTGGGTGCTCAAATGCAAATCCCAAGTCTCTTCCACACTCAGTGTCCAGTAGCAGTGACAACGTCTGGTCTTAGTTTAAACCTCGTCTGACAGCAACAAGTGCTCTTTGGAAATGGATAGCTTGAGCTGTCTCTGCAGGGTTCAGTGTAAGGGCTGTGCTTCAGTCAGAACTTCTCCTCACATCCTTACTGGTGTTTTACATCCCTTGGCCCTGATTTTGCCTTTCATACTCCTGATCTGCTCCACTACCTTCTGGTTAAAAAATCCCTGATAAAACTATTAGTACAGATTAACCCTGCTTTTGGGTAAAGTCTCTTGAATTTCGTGAGGAGTAAACCAGCTTGATTCTATTAAGATAAGGGAAGAAACTGATGATCTGGGGCAATTTGCATTTTATTACTTTCTTTTTCTGTCTGCACTTGCCTCGTAAATTGAGATTTGTAAATGGAGCACCTCAAAATACTGTGTATAGGGCTTGCAAAAAACCAAAGCAGTGTTCCCAAACTAAGAGGTACTTGGCTAAAATTGGGTTAAAGAAGATTTCAGCATTCAGAGAATCACACATTCAAAATTTAGTGAAGCCCTAGATGCCGAGGTGCATCAGGATGCACACCCTTCCCACTGAATTCCCATATGAAAGGGGAAATATTGTAAGCATCAGGACTGGTTTACACCTCAGAGACTGCAAAGTTTAACTTGTATTAGTGCTTGCCAATGGTCATGTTAGTCCTCAAGGTGTGATTTGTCATGTGGTTTGACAGTTCTCAGACTTGCAGGTGGTTTTAACAGGTTTTTGTTGGCAACAAAGCCTCTGGTAAGTTACTCACTCTGTGTGTGTGATTCATAAATTTTTGCATCATGGTTACTTTGTGGTAATGCTTTCAGTAAGTGATGCAATTCACGCATCACTGCATTTAATTGAACACGTAGAAAGACATGAGAGAGTCCACTTTATGAAATGTGTCTGTAAGATTCAAGTAGTGTTCCTCTTCTAATATATTTTTCTTCTGTTTGCAGGGAAGAGCACACACATATTAGAATTGTCCGAGAGGGACATTGCTGATATTACAGATGGCCACTTTTCAAGAAAATATGAGGGTCACAGACAATCCAAATGGAAACAGTGCCTTCTATGTAGCCTATCTTAATAAACAAGCTTGCATATTTAAAGTATGTTTACTGTATTTAAACCAGGGTTTGTAAAACCAGGTTGTAAACATATCCATAGTACAGTTATTACCTGAACCCTGATATTTATTTTCTTACTGAGGATGGATCATAAGAAAGAGATGTCCTGACTCTATCCCAGTAGTTCAGTTGTCCAGAGAAGCGATTGAGTGCACCAAGGAAGGAAGTGAATGGGAACCAAGTGCCATTCCCACAGCCCTGCCTGGGATCGAGGAGGCCCCAGCATCTCTGTCAAAGACAGCGCTCTTTGGTTCTGGGATATTCTGAGCCCACAAGTGCCAGCAACCCCTGGAGAGCCACTGGAGGGGTTTCCTGTGGTGGCTACCAAACTGGTGATGGCAGCCTGACACATACCAAGCCTCTGCCCCTGGCTCCCTACCTGCAGGTCCAGCTGGTGGGGGGCAGTGACCTGGGCACCCTCTGCTTTTGCTGCAAGGAAGGCTGTTTTGGAATGCTGGAGGCATGGGCAGGGGGCATGCACTGCCCTCCAGGTCTCTGTCCCTCTGGGCACTGCTCCCTGGGGCTGTGATGTCACCGGTCTGGCTGGCACCCAAGAGACACTTCCTGTAGCAAACATTAAAGCAAAATCGGAAAGCTCAAGACTCCTATGAAGGGGTGCCACTCCAGAGTGGCTCTGGTGGGCCTTCCCATAGGGAGGCTGTGCAAGAGCTGGGGTTTGGTCCCCTCCTTGTACTTTTCATGGATATGGGCACATAACTTAGGTTTGTTCTTTCAGTTCCACTGAACACCTGTTTTTTGCATGTTGATTAAAATTTACTGTGATTGGGTTGTCCTAGGGTGCTCGGTAATACACAGGTGGCTTCTGCCTTTGATCTCAGCCAAGGAGCACTTGCTGTCCCCCTGACTCCTGCCCAGCTTTGTCAGGCTTTGCTGGGCAGCAGCAGTGCAGGCAGAGGTGTAAAGCACATTTCATGCCTGAGGAACATTCCACATTTCATGCCTGGGGAACATTCTCAGGTCAGTGACTTTGGGCTTGAAAAACAGTAATGTTTTTGCCTTACAGTTCCTTTAAAGGGCCAAAACTATCCTTACCTTCCAACATATGCCTGTTTTCATTTTCTTTGAGCAAAGACTAATCACTGGTGGAGGAATGTCATATGTGGCACATTGGAGGGCTGGAAGCAAAACAAAAAAACGCAAAAATGCAACAGTAGTGTACCCCAGTGGGTGTTTATGAAACTTTATAGCTCAAAAAGATGGTGAATTTCAGTACAATGGGTTTAATTTTTTTTTTAAGTCGAAACTGTGCATTACATTTAGGACCATATTGAGAGCATTATCCAAACACTTCTCGAATTCAAGACAGTCTTGGTGCTTCCTGGGCAACCTGTTTGAGTGCCCAACTGCCCTTTTCCTAACATCCACCCTAAACCTCCCCTGACACAGCTTCATAGCATAACTTATAATAATATTAACATAAGAATAGCAGATTCACAGTATAATTCATAATACGGTGTCATAGAAGGATATAATCTTTAGACATCAACAACCTTATGGCAAGAATTCCCATTAGCTTGCTACACGTGTGTGAGGCTAACAAGGAGTTATGCTAGCTGAATGGCATGACTGTGAATCAGGAAAGGATCTCTTTTCTGTCTGAGCTCAGATCATTGAAGAATATTTTGATTTATTAGGATTTTATTATATTTTCTAGCTTCATAGGATCAGCACAGTCCTGATCTCTCTGGGAGGAGAATGTGCAGCCATCCGTATAGATCAAAGGAAGGCCAGAAGATGTCTTACTGCCTTTTGCTAACGAAACGTGGAGATGAATGGCTTTTTTTCCCTGGCTGAGTTACAAGAAGAGCTTTTTTTAACTGACTAAGTTCCCAGCTCTCCCTCCGGTGGAATTTTAATTGTTTTAAAATTTGCCCAGGAAACAAGTTCTTAAAAGCTCCCCAAACTCCATGTACTGTTGCTCAGCAGGCACAGTGTGTGTGTTTTCTAGGACAGCTGGGCTCCAGCTCCCAACTTAGCTGTGGGTGGTTTGGAAGTGCTCAGCCCCTTGCTTCAGGCACACTCTGAAGGGCAGGCAGGCTTTCTCCAGCAGAGGGGTAACTGGTTAGTAACACTGGTATCCAGAGGAAAAGAGAAGTCTCTCCTGGGTGACACAGCACCATGAGCAAGAGCAGAAGGGAAAGCCATGTCTGGATCCTGCAGGAGACAGTCAGTACGGAGAGCTTGGATTTGTGGATTCCCAGCTTGCTCTGTAGGCGGCAGCATTTGTTTCCTTTTAAAGCTCATTTTGTGTTCTCAGTAGGGGGTGCAGGAAAGGCTCTTTATTCATCATTATCGTTTGAATGCATAAACCTTCTGCTAGGAATTGTTTGTTTTCAACTGTATTATTATTAGTGTCATTGATACACGATCAATCTCATTTACTTGGCAAAGTTAACTTGCTTTTTTCCTGATCATTGATTCCAAGTATGTTTTTCTGGAGGAGGCTCCATGGTACACAATTTGGTAGAAACGTTATTCTGTGGGCAGATGACTCAGAGATGAAGCTGTGGCATTCATTGCCATGAGTAGGATTGCACTGGCTTCTATCTTAGCTTTGTGATTTTTGAGCTGGTCACGTAGCAACTGCTGCATTTTCTAAACTCTGAACAGATAGAAGTAGCCTAGCTTTCTGGACAGGGAATTCTTAGCTAGATAACCTCAGAAAAAAAACCTGAACTTTTTCTTTGAAAGCACCTCATCTTTACATTGAGGAAAAAATTAACCCTTTAAAGTGCTTCTTCAGGCAAATGGTGAGAAATTATGCAAGAATCTGGTACATGTGCTTAATTTTAACTTCTAAGCAGTTCTGAATATTTCTTCCTGACATTAGGTGCAGAAGTGATTAGAGGTGTAGCTGTTCCTACATAAGCTAGTCTGTTCCAGCTTCCCAAGTGAAAAATCCTACTGTGAAGCACTCTGGAGCAGAGAATAGGGCTGGGACTTAGGTCTTTAACTTGACTAGTAATATCTGGTGTCACTGTAGATTCTGTGGCATATTGCAGCAAGCCCCAGACTGCTGCCCTAGAAGGGCTTGGGTTTTCTGGAAGTCCTTTCTTATCTGCCAATCCCCTTCAAACCTTTTGGATCTCCAGCAGTCTGCAGAGGTCTAAATGGATACTTGAAGTGAACCCTCTCTCTTCATTTGAAGAGCATCTGTCAAAGGGAGAAGGGACTTCTGTGGGAGGCTTTAGGGCTGTTGTACAGTAGCTATCTGCATGCACACTCTTACCTTCTGGTAAGCTTTGGGAAACTCCTAGTAGCTTGCTTCTCTCTGAGTTCCTAAAAATCAGCTTTGCATTTACATGGGATTCATAGCTTTTCTTGCCCCACAACGTTTCTGCCTTCCCTATGGTAGGAGACATAAATACAGCTGGATGCACAAAGCTGTAGTGAAATGGGAGGTTGTGAATGGGAGGTCACATCAGTGATTAAGTTTATCTACTGAGAATCATAGGATCATTTAAGTTGGAAAAGACTTTTAAGATCATCAACTATAAACCTACCGCTGCCAAGTCCCACTAAGCTGTGTTACCAAATGTAAATCCTGACAACCAAGCAAAATGCAAATTATGTCCCTGGTGCTTTCTCTGACTACCAAATTTCCCTCTGCCCAGAAGATGCACTCAATCCCCTTGGCCAGATCATTGATAAAGACATTAAACAGGGCTGGCCCCAACACTGAGCCCTGGGGAACCCCACTAGTGACCATCCACCAGCTGGATGTAACTCCATTCACCAACACTCTCTGGGTCCTGCCACCCAGACAGTTTTTACATGGCAAATAGTGCACCCATCCATGCCCTGACCAGCCAGTTTCTCCAGGAGAATTTAGGGATCTGCAGCCATAATCAAAGTTTCAAACTTGACTATATGTATTGTCAGTTGAGAGCTAGATAGCATTCATGTCAGAATCAAATAGGACAAGGCAATAAACAAGTCACTCCATGGATCAGCCAAAGTAAAGATTTTCTAAATTCTGAGCATAAGGGTCTATAAACACCTAGTACCACCTGTTGCTATGTGACTGAGTCCAAAAAGAGAAAAAAACCTGCTTATTTTGGAGACTTCTTCCACTCCTACACAGAGAAAGAATGATATCCTTTAAAAAGTCCTCAGAAGAGGAAAAGGAGATTTTGAAAATTGTTTGGGCTCAACAAATATTGCCTTTAGACTCTGCCATGCACCAGTCCGGCAAAAAAACACATATAATGATAGGCTAGAATAGGGATCATATATGCATGCAAGTTTTTTATTAAATACCAGAAAAAAAAAAGATTTTCCATGAGGAATACTAGAACAGGAACACATAGAGGTTTTAGGAAAAACATTTTTCAAGATGTTCACAATTCTGCTGCTCACAATCTTAATCTCTAATCCTGATCTAGAGGGCCCTGCTTGGAGCAGGAGGTTGGACTAGAGACCTGGAGAGGTCATTTCCACCCACTTATTCTGCACTTTGCAATAGCAACAGGCTGGTGCATTTGCAACCAGCACCTGCACTGCCCAAAGTCGGGTGTTATCAGAACCACCAGAACCACCCAGACAGGTCTGACTACTTATGAGAAAACACCTCAGTTACCTGGAGTGCTGTGTGTAGGTGCACAGCAGAAAAATGCCTCTGAGCCTTCTGCCTAACTTCCCATCTCTTGCATTCAATTTCCTTGGGTGAAAACATCATGAAGTTAGTGTTTAGGGTCAACAGTCTGCCATTAGGGAGTGATAGGAGTACTTTATTCAGAACAGATAAAACACTTCCAGAGACTCAAGAAAGCCTCCAGGTCTTCAGAAACGACAGGACTCAAAAACATCTGGTGGAGACCAGCAGGCTGTGAGCAGTTACACACCAAGTGTCTCCTGTGTGTCTCCACTCCCAGGTCACCAACATTTCCAATGTAACAGCAGGCTGGGCACAGAGAGCAGAGCTGGCCCCTTGTGTATTTTATTTTCCCCATATGGCTCAGATTTGCCATGGTTAGGCAAACAAGTCAGCAAATCCACTTCTATATGCAGAACAGGGGAATGGGTAGCAGAGGTTAGAATTAGTATCTTGCTAAAAGAATATCTGCTAAGTGAGGTATATTTCCAGAGCAGCAGGCTCTGGAGACCCCTGACAATCTGTTCCAGCGTTCCCTTGCCATGCAGACAGGCCTGTGCTGGACAGCAGGAGAAGCACAGGGGACACAGCTCTCCAGTGGGCTCCCTGAGCTCAGACCTGCTGTGCCCACCCCACTGAGCAGGGCTTTCTGAGGCCAGGCCAGAGACCTAAGAAACAGGAGACATGGTCCTATATATAGAGCCCTCCCTGGAGAAGATCTTACTAGCCAGGACAATGCCTAGGATGAGAAACAGCCTTTGAAGAAGGGAGAAAAACCCACCACGAGAAGCCAGACAGACTGGCTGTATGCAGCACCAGCCAGCCAAGAGACGGGCACACAGACACTTGGAGCAACATGAGAGCAATGCCACGCCAGTGCCAGAAGCCTTCCTTCTGCTTCAAACAGCCTCAGATTGGCAGTGAGCCTCCAGAACCTGCCCTCAGTGCTGATGGGAACTGCCCCCCCAGCCCTGGGTGTCCCCCAAACCGCTTCCCTCCAGCAGGACAAGGTGCTAAGAGACGTGCTGTGACAAGCGTGTGACTTCCCTAGGCAGTGGTGCAGGTATGGCTTCATTAGCTCAGGTTTCTTAGGCTGTTTGTGCTTGTTTGAGCCTGCTGGGCTCTCCCATGGGTTGAGCACTCTCCAGCTGCTTGCCTGTGCAGCACTGCACCCTGCTCCCATACTCCTTCCCTGGAAAGCACCCCCAGCCCAGTCACCATGCCCTGGAAGACCTGGCAAGGGCATCCCCCTCCCTCCTGGAGCCTCTCTGCCAGGCACACTAGACACAACCAACCCGCTGACAGTGGAGTGCCTGAGCCCCCAGAGCTGGAGCAGGGGATGTCCCACTGAGGGTGACCTGCTCCCTGGGGTGATGAGGCTGTCAGGGCAATGAGGAAGGCATCTGTGAGGGCTTCTATTGTGCTCACTCNCCTGGAGCCTCTCTGCCAGGCACACTAGCCACAACCCACCCTATGACAGTGGAGTGCTTGAGCCCCCAGAGCTGGAGCAGGGGGGAGATCCCAGGAGCAGGGGATGTCCCACTGAGGGTGATCTGCTCCCTGGGGTGATGAGGCTGTCAGGGCAATGAGGAAGGCATCTGTGAGGGCTTCTATTGTGCTCACTCAGTGGTGCCCATGGCCAGCTGTGTAGAGAAGACCCTGGGCAGCTGGCATCCTTTGTCCATGCCAGCTTCCCAAGAGCACTCTTTAGCAACCAGGTTGCTAAAGGAACAAAATTTTAAAGTTGATTGCTTAGGGCCCTTGAAACCACTCCCTGACACCCAGCAGGTGGAGCAGAGTCTCCATTATGTTCCTTCTCTGTTCATTGTCACTCTGCAAACCATTTTAAAGTGTCTGCCAGTGTCACAGGGCACCACAGGTGCCACATGGGCTGTGGTGTGTGTCACACAGAGATGACCCATCCTGCTCATCGCCTGTGGCAATGCCCCAACAGCTGAGCCACCTCTCCACTGGTGCCTGCTCAAACTGGTCCAACAGAAACCACAGGCTGCCAGCTGCATGGCACTGCTGCCATGAGGCAGGCACAAGGGCCAGGCACCTGTGGGCTCCCTGGCATGGGACAGCACAGAGGGAAACGTGGTCCTTGTCCCTCATGGTGAAGGCTGAGGAAAGTCATGGGATGGTCAGCACCCATGCTCACCCTGCTGAGACCCTCGAAGTAGGTCTTCAGGATAGCATCCCTGCTGCAACTGAGAGGACCATGTTGATGGCAGGCAAGTGTTTGGACAGAGCTCATCCCTGCTCTGGGGAGGGATAAAGTCCCTTCATTGACCTTGAAGTATTTGACTTGAAGTATTTGATCACTGGAGTATTCTAGTCAGGACCTCCAAAACAAGGCAGCTTCAGGCTAGAGAGTCAGAACAGAAGAGATTTCAGCAGACATTTTCCAGCCTCCCAGCTCCCTGACTTGCTCCCTCGAAGATGCACAGCCATCCAAGTCTGTGGAAGGGCACTCACTCCCGTGTACAGACCCCTGGCACTCCCAGGGCAGAGAGCGGCTCTGTCCCTCCTCCCTGCCTCTCACCGGTGCCAGAGCTGTGTTTTCCCGGGCTGGGCATGGCAGCAGCTCCCACTGTGATGCCCTGCCGGCTGTCTCTGCGTGCTGCAGCACGTTCTGCCTACAAGCTATGGCAGCGCTGCTGAAAATCCTCCTGGCAAGGAACTGCACGTATCAACTCCCGGTTTAGTCACTTCAAAACAATCTGGTTAGTAAGAGTGAGAGTAGGGAGGAAGACTGTACCCCAGGCAGAGATTGCACATGGAAATACCAATGAGATGACACTGTTCTCTGAGAAGTACTGGAACAACGGGAGGAATAATAAAACACTGCAGTTTCCATCCACACAACTCTATCCCACGGACAAAGTAAAGGCAGGGATCTTATTGGAAGTCACATCTGATTAGTATCTGTCTGGCCTGGATCTGTTCTGCTGCTGAGGAGAGACAGGCTGAACCCTGCCCACTAAAACCAAAGGAAAATGCATGAAGGAGAGAGCAGAAGAGGCAGTTGCTGAGCCTAGACCAGCAGCCCTGCTCCAGCAGCAAGGAGCCACCTGTGCCACCTCCTCTTCCCCCTGCCCAGGACATGGTCTGGGTAAGCACAGAGTGCTGCTGGCTCTTGGGGGGCAACCAGTGTTGCTGCTCTCCTAGAGGAAAAAATTGATCAAAAGAACAATGACTCAGTCAAGTTCTTGTGTGTAGGGATGTCCAACAAAGGCAAGTGCCAGCTGCACCCTGAAGAACAACCAATCTCTTATGCTGTTGTGGGGCAAGTGGGGCACGGAGGTAGAAGTCTCATCTGGTTAGCTGCAAGAGCAGTCCTGTGAGTCAGTAGTGGCTAGTTAGAAAACTCTAACTGAATGGAAGCAAAAATATTCTTTAAAGCCTTGTTTCTAGCCACTTNAAATATTTTTTAAAGCCTTGTTTTTTTTTTTTTTTTTTTTTTTTGATTAGCAGCCAGAAAACCCTAGCACATCAGGAAAAAGAAAGCACTGCTAAACAAAACAGAAGATGGCTTTTGAGGTTTTCCTTTTCACTGGGTGTTCAGAGGGAGAAAGGAAGCTTTTTCGCTCTCTCTGACACTTGGGTTGGGGTGGAGTCTGGAAAGCACATGTTTTTTAATTCATGTACTCAGAAAAAGGAAAAAAAAATCTCTGCTTAATCCACAGACAAGGAGTGTTGGTGTTAAGCCTCATTTTCAGGAAAGTAAACATGGCAAAATTCAAGAGACACGTGTGCATGAAAAGGAGGAAATAGGAACAAGTGAGAAAAGCTATGCTATGTCCCATTCTATCCCGATGGCTTGACAAGTTGCTTCCCCACTCTCCTTTCCATGTTTTTTTTTTTTCCCATTCTGTCTCCATGCAGTGTTAAAGGGACAACAACTGGGACAGGATGGGCATGAGCTGTGTGTGGAATGCCCACCCTACCTCCCCCCCAAAAAGTGACTTCAGCCAATATCTTGCCATGGAGCAATATGGATGATATTCAAGCCTCTGCAAGAGGGGTCCAGAGGAATGGGGTGCTGAATGCAGGCTGCAGCTGCCAACCCCTCCCTGCAATGCCACAATATTATGCAAAGTTGTTAAATGCACATCACAACAGCTGTACTGCTTCTCAACAGGAAAAAAGTCTCTCTGATGGGCTTGGATGCACCTTTCATTTTGTTTCTATTTAATCTAATTCTGCTGACAAACGACATCCTCTGGGGACAGGATCTCTTCATATCAAGTGAGGCATAAATTCCAGCAGTAATTTGACCCTCTCCCAGGAGGAGAAATGGGGCATAAAAGATTTGAGAAAAGGTCAGAAAAGCGTCAACATGTGCCATCCAGATGTGAGTAGATTTGTGACATGACTTTCCCACTGTCACTGCAGGACTCACAGCACTTCTGAAACCATTTCAATGAGGTGCCTCAGCCAGAAACAACGTCACTGCCAGTGCTCCCAGTGCAAGTCTGGGCTGGGTTCACAGGCTAAGAGAAAAGGGTTTTTCCACATTAAAGGATTTCTCTCCATAGACAGTAATAAACAAGGGAAGAGAGGAGCCTATCCTGTTCCTGTGGGCCAGGTTACTCACATTTTGCAACGCTTCAGGCACATGCACGGAAGGGAAAAAAAGACAACTTACAAACATAGGAAGATCTTTCTGGACAAGAATATTTTCCCATCTGTCCTATCACCAAGGCTGGCCAAGAGCAGATGCCAGAGCAGAGCACAGACATGGGGCAGATAAGTAGCCATACCCCTGAGAGCTCCCCCAAGGACATGTCAGTATGCAGTTCGGGACCTCTGCCTGGACTTTCCCACATTGGGGTTGAAATCCATGGCTGAGTCCTGCTGCAGGGATCTGCTCCAGCCTCCTTGAATACACCCTGATGTCCCCAGCCACAGCTCCTGCAGCTGTCCCCACAGACATGTGGTCCAATCTGCTTGTGCGCTCTCATTGCTACCCGTGCTCCTGTTGCATAGCACTAGTGATAAACAGGACATATTCCTTTGGCCAGGTGCCTGCCCAAGGCATGCAGGATCAAGTCTTCCCCCCAAAACCTCTCTGGCAGCCACTGAACAGGACCATTTGGTTTATCAGACAGTGAAGCTATCCCCTGATCTTGCTAGATCAATGTCATCCTGCTAGGAAATCTGGCACAGGTCTACCTGTCCTTTGGCACAGATTTCTTTGCAATCCCCTTGCCTTGGCCCATGTTTCCCCCAACATTACAAAACCTCTTCGGGACGATCTTGGCTCACTGCTAAACATATGGCAGGTTTCTTGCCTTGGCTTTGTCCAGCCACTTCTCCCCACGGTCAGGGCCCCCTGCGTCTGGCTCCAGCCAGCTCCACAGCTTTTGGAGAAGCTTTTGCACGCTGTGCCGGTTTGAGCTTTGCTCTGGCAGATAATCTCAGCCACTGCAAGCCATACTCAGTTTTTCATGAGCTCTTTCTTCAGCCTCTCTGATTTTCCAGCATCCCCTTCCAGCTGTCTATAAACTGAGAGAAAAATCAGCCCCTCCCCACTGCACTCCACCCCACAAGATGCCTCTTTTTAAGCTGCTGTCTAATGCTTCCAGACCACCCCACTGGGAACTGCGGGCTCCTGGAGACTTTAATCGAGGAGAGGTCTTTGGCAGAGGAGAACGCCCTGCTCTCCTCCCCATCCCCAGCCCCTCTGAGGACGCTTGGGCTGCACCAGCGGGACAGATGCAGGACCCAGTGCTGCCCTTATACCCAGCCTGGCGGGATCACAGGGCAGACTAAAGTGACAGCAGACTCAGGAATGTTAAACCTGGACACATCATTAGCAAGAGGCTAAAGCGAGATGAGAGTCCAGCCCTGCACAGCAGCGAGCGCTGCCGGGCTCCATCGGGAGCGGGGTTCCTTCCAGCGGCGCGGCGGGATGCAGCCCGGCCGGCAGGGACGGGCGGGCTGGGCTGGAGCTCGGCTGAACGAAGCGCAGTTTCCGCCGCACCCCGCCCGCACCTTTCCTGTACCCCCGCAGGAAGCAGCCCCGGCCGGGGCCGCGTCCTGGGGCGCCGAGCGGGCCACCGAGAGCCCGCGGCGAGCACCGCCACGCGCGGAGCCCTGCCAAAGGGAGCGGGTGCCAAACCTGAATTACCAGCCCAGAGAGTGGCTGCGCATCCCGGGAGCTCCTGTGATTTGCGGCAGGTTTTTCAGGTCCCCGCCTGTCAAACACACACGCAGATACTTAAGCAGTCACCCGAGGACCTGCGGGGTTCTTGTTTTACACACTTCTGGTCCCTGCCAGCTCCAGGTAAGCACAGGCTTTGAGCTGGGGGTGCTGGGGTGGGTTTGCAGTTGGGGATGGGGGGCATGGAGGGAGGAGCTGCCCTGTGAGTGCTGATGCTGAGGAGGTCGGAGCTGCACCCAGCAGGGCAGGAAGGCTCATGCCCGGGGCAGGCAGAAGGGTGCCCCAGGCAGGAGAGACCCAAGGCAGGGGCCACCACGGGGTCCTGCCTCTGCTGCAGCAGCTGCTGTGCTCCTGTTTGCTTTGTTCCCATCCGATGTTATCTTCTAAAAAAACGGGACGAGTAGTTTACAGGATGCATGACAGGTGTTTTTTCCTTATTTATGGCAGGGCTAGGTTTATTTTTAAAGTCTCTGTCCCACCTTATCCTGTGCACCATGCTGGCTGATGTTATCCAGAGCCACCCCACAGCAGGAGGCCGAGCAAAGCTCAGGACAGGACATGGCTCTGCAGCAGAACGAGGGAGAGTAAGAGGGCTCGTTTGCTTTGAGAACTGCTATTTTGATCCCTGCAGTGGCAGGAAATAGCTGCAAGCAAAAACCAGATGCAGATGCCTCCAGTCGCATCCCAGCCCCGACAGTGGGAGCACTGGGAAAGGGGTCAAGAAGCCCAGCAGAGGCTATGAAGCCACATCAGCTTGGCAGGAGCTACTGCTCAGAGAGATTTCTAGGCGCTTTGGGTGCAGTAAATCAGTAGAAAGCTGCACAGCCAGCCAGCTATTGTGACTACGGTTCAAAAAAGCAAAGCTGAGCAAACAGAGATCACGTCTTTCTGGAAAAGTGGCAGATTTCTGCCAGGATAGTAAATGCTGACTGCACTAGCAATGCTGGGCAAGCATGCTGGGAGACAGAAAGACGTCCTCTCCCATTCCAGGCCAGAACTAGGAGTCCTGCTAGTAACTCCAGGTTATTTCTGGGGAGTTGGGTGCAAACACAGGACATGGGCAGAGTGCTATATATTTATAATAAGACTTTCGCTTTCTGCAACTTGTGTCCATCAGCCATTACCTTTTGTCTCCTCACTCCAAAATGGCCCTGGAGGTGCATTTTAATGCCTTATCAGCCACACTAAGAGCACCAGATGTTGCTATTCTGTACACCGCAGTACTGGCTGGGGCTGCCCATGGCCCAGGCAACCACTGAACTGCATGCAAGCTTCTGCTCTCACATTGCTCTAGCTAAAACCAAGACAATCAGAGCCAAGCATGAATTCCCCAGGGGTCTTTAGCTTGACACTTAGGTCAGAGCAGGTGTGGTGGTTTCTCTGTGACAGTGCATCTGGTATTGTCATTTCTGCCTGGGTGAGTAAACCCCAGCTGAATGACAACTGCAGCCCCACAGCCCTTCTGAATGGCTGACATTCCTTGCACTGAAAAAGCCATTTTTTTTAAATGTTGTCAAAAATTTAAGAGGAAAAAAGCAGTGAGAAGTGATGCTTTTCAACAGCTAAGCCAGACAGATGTGAGTCTCCATATTTCTACCAGGCTTAAAGAAATGTGAGAAAATCACCTTTCTTGTACAGGGGAGGGGTGTTGGGCAGCCTGAAAGCCAGGCTGCACACCTGGGCTTAAACGAGGCTCCATTTAATAGTGGGCAGGTGATTAGTGGTCTGATTAGGGCCAGTCAGGGCATTTAGACACTCTTGGTGCCCTCAAGTCATGCCATTTGCTCCAAATTTTTAGCACCCAGGAGGTGCCAAGTGCTAGAGGCCATACACTGCACAGAGGCCAGATGACTCCTGAAAGCCTCCAGGGCATAGTGGAGTGATGTGGGGAGACCTGCAAAGCCCTCCAGGAGCCCTAGGGTGTTTGCCTTTTCCTGCAACTCATCTCACAACTTTGAGGGGTAAAAACTGTTCTTCCAGAGCAGGGATAGAAGGGACACAAAGAAAAGCCATCAGGTGTCACATCCCACAGGCTGGGGCACCCTGAGCTGCCAGCAGGTAGAAGATACTGTGTCCTACGGGGAAATGCCTCAGGAACCTGGAGATAGTCAGAAGCAGAAATAGCCGTGCAGGTGAAACATGAAAGGTGAGGTATGTGTTCCCTATGCAAATCCATGCACACACATCAATGCACATTAATGAGGCAGGCAGCAAACAGTGATTTATGAACTGCCAAGGCATGTTGCTGCTGGTGGCCTGGGCTAGATGCATGATCTGGAGGTGATGAGGATCCCTTTCTATGAGAAGGGCAGGTGTCTCAGTGGTGTGCTGAAAAAGGACAGGCAGGACTTGTGGCCTGAACTTGGCCTCATCTGCATTTTGACCTCATGGAAAGCCTGGCAGCCACAGTGCTGGAGGGCAGCCTCTCAAGTCCCGGGGACCTCACTCTACCCCTGCATCTTTTCCAGAGATCTGCAAACATCTAAGGTAGGTGAGCAGCATTCAGCAGTCTCCTATCTCACATGAATAAGGAACTGAATTATGACTGCCCCCTTCCTATATGGATGCTTCTGAACTGAGCTGACCCCAGGAAAACCCCGGCAGCTGCAATGCTCTGCAGACAAGGCCAGCTTGGCTTGCAGTACCTGGCGTTAAAGATGGTCTTTCCTCAGTCCACCCAGGGCTGGTGGGTGAGACTGTCTACCAGCACTCCATCACACTCCGAGGTGCTCCAATGTTACGCAACCACTGTGTTACAATCGGTATTTACCAAGTGACTCAAGCACAGTGGGCTGTTTCACAACCAGCCCTCATCTATTTATAAGCCCCTACTCAAATGCCAAAGGATTCTTTTATTAGTCCAAGCACTTTCTACAGAGGAGGCTCAGGGGGATCTTTGCTTTATGAGGTAAAGTTCAAAGAAGAGGATCTCTCCAGCCTCTCACTGTGCCTGGTTCTTCACAAGCTGCAAGGAGTTTTGAAGATGAGCTCTGTCCTAGCAGTTCTGTCAGCAAGGAGAAGCCCTGGGGCATTCAGTACCCCAGGGTACCTAAAAGTGAGTTATCAGTCAACCAAGAAAGCAGTGGGGTTTAAACCTCTGCAGTAGGAGTGCAGCATCATGGAGGGTCCAGGACCCCAGAGCCAGAGGGAAGGAAAAGCTGGACTGCAATGTGGAGGCAGGGCAGGTCTGCAGCAGACGGCCCAGAGGAGACCCAAAAAGGGCCAAGGGCTCTGGGCAGCACTGGAGAGCCAGAAACACCAACCAGCCAACCTGACAGACATGGGCCAGGCAACTGGGACAGCAGGAGAGCGGATCAAGAAAGGCCACATTTTTGCAACCAGCTCCTCTCCTGCCAATACCCCACAGCCTGGTTTCGAAAACACCACAGTGATTCAGCATCAAGGGACTCGTGCATGCTATGTGGGGGCAGTGTCTCCTGTTTTAGTTGACTGAATTAGCAAGCTCGACCCTCTGCCATGTGAAAGCAAACCTGGAGCCCAGCAGAAGAGAGGTGTGGGACTTAGCCAGGATTCACTTGTTTTGCTTGTTCTTTTGGGCCAAATTTTCCAGAGATTATGCAAAGCACAAGTGGGACAAATGTTACTCTGGAGGAAAACATGGGCTTCTTGGTGCTGCCAATTCTGGGACCACCTAGAACTGACCACAGTCAGAGACAGCAAGTGCTTAAGCAACAGACATACACTGGGTACAGTCCTTGAGGATTTGAACACTTGTACACCAAAACCCAACCAACCAGTCCAGTAATGCTCCGGAGCAATAGGACTACCTGTTTGTGCCCACATGTGGTAACATTAAATATTACTTAAAGAAATGCAGCTTACCTTCTCATGGCCAGCATTGTGTGATGTCCAGCCACACTCGTAAGAGAAGGACCAGACACCAATCCTGAGGAGGAGAAATAGGGTGGTTGCTGGGTCGAAGACCATGCTCCCAGAAGATCTTGTATGTTCTGTTTTATCATTCCTTTGCACAAACTTGCCTGATCACTGGGAAGTAGGGGAAAAAAAATCTAACAACCCACTAGGTTAGATGTCAGATATTGTCCCTTCATTCAGATGATAAATGATGTTTTTTAACTAATATCTTTAAATTAACCCCCTGAACAAGCCCACTTCTGTGACATCACTCCTAAGTGATGCCCAGGCCTAAATACGGCTGTAAACAGGAATCGTTCCCATGGGAGTCACACTGGCTATAAATACAGCACCAGGGGAGTGCTGAGCAGCCTGCAGCTTCCTGCCAGCTGAGGATGGTGAGACAGCTCAGCGCTGGGCACTGCTGGCGTGTGGTCACTGCGCTGAGGAAACCAGGCAGGAGTTGCTGGGGGCTGGTGCTCCCAGCTGAGCTCCCTGGCAAGCCTTTGGGAAGGGAGTTGAGCCCTGCTGCAGCCAGAGGCCGCAGCTGGGGTGGGGGCAGGGGGAGGTTGGTGGGGACATGGATAGCAGATCTGGGGCTCAGCAAGTGTGGCCCCACTGGCCACTCCCAGCTCAAGCAATGACACCAGCCCCTCTCCACAGTGCCTGGCCCCATAGCTCTGCCCCAGGAGGAGATAGCCATGGAAAAGGCAGTGATTCCCACTGAGGAGCAGCTGGAGATCCTGGAGCACCACTTCTGCAAGGTGAACAAGCATCCTGACCCCACCACACTGTGCCTCATTGCTGCTGAGACTGGGCTCTCCGAGGAGCAGACTCTGGTGAGTGCATGCCTCTCATCCCGCCCCTGGCGCCAGTCCCGCTCCCCCTGCATGCCTCTGTGCCCCACATGTCCTGCCTGTCCTGTCCTGGTCTCTCTGCCGTACACCTGCACCCGCCTGTCCCCCACACAGGCTTCCTACAGCAGCCCCTGCCCTTCTCATGCTCTCTCCACTCCGCCTGCACTTTTCTGTGCCCCTGTGCTCCCTCCCTGCACTCCCTGCACCACCCTGCAGCCTGCACCCACAAGCACCCTTCACCCACAAGCCTCCTTTGCACCTCTGCAGCCCCCAGCACACCCCTAACTGCACCCACAGAGCTCTAATGCAATACAGCACCTCCCTGTACCACACATCCTTCCTGTACTCTGCGTGTTTCTGCTCCTGAATGTACAACCCGTGCATGCTGTTCTTCCAAACCGCTTCTGATAGTCTTGGATGCACAAACTACTGCTGGTTTTAAGGTCTGAAGAAACTACTGTAATTTAAAAACAGATAGAGGGTAGATAGAATTCCTGCAGGATGTGCTGTGGAACATGCTCAGGCTCTGCACCCTCTGCCTCGGAGTCCTTAAGCCCAGATATCAGGCAAGTATCAGCCTCTCCTGGAGACATAGAGGCCTCCAAATACCCCTCGACAGGGACAGGCTGCCACTGTCTGGGAATCCCACCAAGCCCTGTGCTCCACCCGGCTACCAGCGGGCTACCATGGGCTTCAGAAGCAAACGGCTTCTTCCCAGTTCCTTCAGGTGGCAGTGCAGCTCATTGTGATGCAGGTGTTACGAGACCCACGGCAGCATTTATGGGTATAGAAAAGAAATCCAACCCACGGGAAAGTTAGCAGCAGTTTGCAGAGAGCTGCCAAGCCTGGCTCTCCCTCAAAAAAGCCAAAGGGGTATAAAAGCTGAGCTGGCAATGTCAGTGTCTAGCCTGTCCCAGGGAAAGATGATGGAACAGCACCCATTGCTCTGATAGTCCTTAGCTGGAGTGGACTGTGCTTTGGTTACAGGCAGGTATCAATCACTGTTTGTTTGAGGCAGCATGGAGGCAGTACCCCTAAAATACCTTCTTCTCCGTAGAAATGGCATTGTTCCTTTTTTATTTTTTCCTACAGCAGCTTGTAAACACAGGCCATATACGCCCAGGGCACCTCTGTACATGTCCTAAAATCTCCCCTGATAGCTATCTTTTTCCACTAATCTAGAGTGCTTCTGGAGATACGGAGATGAAGGTCATGTTAGGGACAGGATCAAGACTGGGGTGGTGAGCTGCAAAGTGCCTGCATTGCGTAGAACACAGGGAATCATTGCCCCTGACATCTGGAGTGCTTTATCACCTAGAAAAAGCAGCCATTTTAATAAAAAATTCAGTAACAATAAGATGCAAAGAGGACATGATGGTTTAGGACAGAAAGTGAAGTTTTTGAGAGGAGGCTAGGCTGTCAATCATATGACTGGACATGTTCGAAGGCAGTGTGAGTGGGAGAGACACTTGCAGAGAGCACTGTGGTTGTATCACTATGGACCATAATAGCTTCAAAAATAACCATGAACAAATATAGCAACAAAATGAGCTGCAACAAAAGGAATCACAGGCACATTGCCAAACAAAAGGCTGAGCTGTGCTTCCGGCACATGAGTTATATTTCTTTTCTTACTTTTCTTCTTAGGTAGTGTAGCTTTAACCGTAAACATTTTATCTAATACTTTAAATTGTGGCTGCCTTGAAGAGGCATCAGCAGCTCTTGGAATGGGATTCCAGATGCTAAGTTACAACAGACATAGTGCTAAGTTACTGATAATATATTGCCTGAACAATAAGACAATTTTTAAACAATTTAAAAAATAGATTTGTTCCTAAATTTGTTGAGAGCCAATGTGCTGTACTTCTCATGATTTCTGAAACGGGCAAACCTTTGATTCCTGTCACTTTTGGACCTGCAAATGATTGCTTCACTTCTCCAGTCATTTAAACAGACATCATCCAGCTCCTTACCCCATCTCTTACTCTGTTTGCAAGAAAAACCTGGACTTGTAGCAATAAATAAAGGACTCACCCATGCTGTCAAGGTCACAAGCACACCGGAGAAATGAGTTTGAAAGAGGTGCACACGTGGGTTACAAGACCATTCGGCTGCCTGTACTGCCTGGGAACAGCACCTTGCTACAAGGCAGCAGCACCATGAGTTCCCTCACCTCGTCCCACGTGCTGACACCTGCACCTTTAGCAAGGCTGCTCGGGGGCTTTGCTCAGCCCAGTGCACTCAGTCTCTGCTCTGTTCTTTCTCTCCAGCAATGGTTCAAGCAGCGCCTGGCGGAGTGGAGGAAGTCTGAAGGGCTGCCCTCAGAAAGTGGGTCTGTCAGGGACTAGAGGATGCTGCTCCAATCCCCTTGCCTCTTATAAGCGACGGTGAAGCTCTTCAGAGTGGGTTTCCTTGGGGTTCTTCTGTTGCAATAGGTTTTGCAATACAAAGTAATACTCTGCTATTTAACATAAATTTTATTTAATGTGTACATAATTAGAAAAACCCCATTATATATATATATATATACATATACTTGTGTGTGTATACAACTTTTGATGGCTGATAACCTGTCTAGTGATTCCAACCCACTAACAGCAGCTGCACAAGAAAAGGCAATTTCATGCCCTTATCCCAGACTTGCAGAAGATTTGCCATGATATGTGTTCAAATACAGAAGGGAGAAATAAAGATTCCTTTTCCTTACAATCCCCGGAGGTAAAGTATGTGTGCTAGCTTTAAGGTACAGATCATTCAGAGAGCAGGGCCTCTGGAAAACCAGGTGTGTTGTTCAGGTGAACTGGTTTGGCTCAACATGCCTGAATCAGCTCTGGACACTGGCAAACCAAGTGCCTACACCATAATCAGACCAAGCCAAGCACCCTTGAATGCCTTTTTTACCTTTCTGTTGAAGGTCACCAAAGACAAAGAACTTGTGGGTTGTTTTGGGTTTTTTCCCAGTGCAGTAATAAAAACCCAATGTTTTTTGATGAGAGGAGCTGTGTAATGTCCCTGCTTGTGCTCCCCGCCCCCATGACAGGAGGCAGACTCCTTCCTCTGGAATGGCAGCCCCCTCAGTGGGCACAGTGGGTTTTGCCTTTGCCACAGGGACAGCCATGGGCAGCCTCATCTCCTTGGGCACCCGTGGGTCCATGGATGGCAGCCCACACAGCCCCACACCCCTCCTAATCCCCAAAGTGGCAGATGTTGGTGGTGCTGGGGCTCCCCCACAGCATGGGGGCTTTAGGGGGACACTGCAGTTTCCTCCTGGCCATTCTCAATCCTGAGGAATGCAGTTGCACTGGGGCTCTTGCACAAAGTCTAAACTCTCATCCATCCTGGCACAGAACAATGCCTGATCTAAAAATAACCAGCACCATTGCCCAGTGACCTTACCTTGTTCAAAAGTCCTCTGCTTAGTGGATTACTGAATCAATTAATGGATCCTCTGATTAATCCCCTTCTGGTTTGTGGTCACCTGCCTCTACTCCTTTGGAAGGAGAATCAGCTTAACACTGGGAAGATTAAAATACATTGGCTCTGAAACTGCCATATGCTTTCATTTGTGGCTTTTGTCCCTTACTGGTGAGCATCTCTCTTGCCTCAGTATCTCCAGCCTGTCGCCAGTGGTTGGGCAGCCAGTGCAAAACACACTGACCTTGTCAGAAGCAGATAAAAGCACTCTCCTTTATGTCATGCCCCATACAGGCTGTGTTGTTCCCCTGCAATCCAGCTGCCAAACTGACCCACCCACAGGCCCAACTAGAGCTCAGAATTTGTTCTGCACACTCTGGCATCAATACTTGTTTTCTGCTTAGACTTTGCAACTTGCCTCCTCTCTTACATTGAGAGGAACTCTGCTTTTTTGAGTTAGGCTCCAAACATCCCAGTGCAGAACTCTCTTATTTTGCCCAGGGTCACACAGCTGAGTCTCTGAACCACACAGCTTTAACCCACCTATGTAATTGGATCTGCCTGTTCTCCAGACGTTTGAGAAAACAGGCCCCAAATCCAAGCCAACTCAACATACATTGTAGCCTTTTGTATTTCTACTTCTGTCACAAGCACAAAACTTTTGACTGGCAGTAAGAAGATGTTTAAACTTCAGCAAAAAATTTACACCAAAATTCAGGAGTTGTGTTGCATCAACTTACTGTGTGCTCTTGGGTTTGGTTTGCCACCCTTCCCTGTGTGAAAGGACAGTTCCTGTGCTGCCTTCCCCCTGCAGTTGTTTCATTACTTCTTAAACTATTACAGCAAATCAAGAGAGAAATATAACCCATCCTAGGGAGAGACTCTTCCCACATTAGGTCAAATTCTGTTAATTTTCCCTCATAACTATTCTTTAAGAATGATGATTTTATTTGAACTCCCAGAAAGTGTTCCTGCTGAGTGCTGCCTCTGCACTGTGTTCAAGGAGATTTTCCAGCTGCAGCACTTCCCAGAGTGATGTTCCAAGGGGTGATGTGGGCAGATGGCAGGAGCATTTCCGAGGGAGCTTAGCGCTGAACTGGTCGAGCTAGTTCTTCGAGCCGCGGAGAACAAACTGCCTTCTTAGCAGCCTCCTTCACTCTGAATGCGTCTGGGTTGACTGCAGAAAAGCCCATCCGGGGTCTGGAGGAGAGAAGGTAGGGATGGTCAATCCTGACTGGGGCAAGGCCAGCTGTCAGCTGCCTGCCAGCTCCCACATCTCCACCTAAGCCTGCCCGTCCCTGTCAAAGGAGGACAAAAGGCACCGCACCTCCGCTGCTGTCCTCAGGGGAGGGATATCTCTCACAGCCACTACAGCCAGGCATTCCCTCACCCTCTGTGAAACATCCTCCCCAGCACTTCCTGCAGGCTGGGCTGAGGTCAGCTGCAACATGCTGGGCAACATGAATGTATTACACTCTGCTCTTTGCCAGTTGGTTGCTTCTTATAGTTAGAATTAATAAGAAGTCCCAACCAGTAATTCCTGCTGGAATTAGAAAGTTCCTGTTTCTTCTCTTTTGACTCTCCTTCCTCAAAAGGGCTTTTCAAATTGCAATCCATGTAGCATTAATACATCCAAACATATAAAATCGATGCATTTTGGAAGTGCAAGAGCACTTCCTAATCTTGGCCTAATCTCTCTGGCCAAACACAAATGAACAAGGTGCCATGAATCACACAAAATGGTCTGGCAGCTGATCATATCCCTGTGACAGAGAAGCTGTTCCTACCTTGAGCTAGGCTGGGCCAGCTCCAGAACCCTCTGCGTAGCCACTGCACGCTTGGCAGCCTCTGTCACGGGCCACTCAGGATCCCGTGGGGGTCTGTACTTAGCAGGGAGTTTTTTTGGCTTCGCCAGTTCAATGGTCCGAGGGCTTGCAACTGCCTTCTGAGGTGACTTGGAAACCTGTGGAAGAATGGGGAAGAAGGTCCTTAGAGGTGCTCCTGGCATTCAAGGATGCTCAGCCTGCAACAAACTCAGTGTTCCCTGGTTCACAGTCACTGACCACGTGCAGATGGGACACGATCCTGTCTTCAGCTGTGTTTAGCACCAGGCAAACTGTAGAAGCAGAAATCACTCCCTGGCCAGTCTCACAACCTGCCCTCCAGCCTCCTATTACTAAGAGCCCTTTGTCCAACCCACCCCCAGCACTGGAGATCCCAGTTAAGCATTTGTCCACCTCTCCCCATCCCCACAAGTGCAGGCTGGGCACAGCTCTGCCATTCTTGGGGGACATGTGCTGGAAGTCAGTTCATGCTCTGAATGGAGCACAAGCCCTGCTTTCCAGCTCAGGAAGCAGCTACGCCAGCCTCATGGAGAGCAGCACATCCAGGGCTAGATGAACAGAGCCCCAAGTGACTGAACACCTGTGCCCTCTCCTCTGCCAAGAGTGCCGTCCATGTAGGGTCCCAGGTGATGCTGCCTTACCATGGAGACAGTAGAACCAGGATGGGTGTGCCTAGAGCAGCAGGTCATCTCCCTGATCAAGGGCTCTGCGAGTTTCTGGACCCGCGCTGAAGCTTTGGCCGAGGTTGCAAAGTTGGAAACCTGTGTTGGCACCTGCACGGGTCCAGAATGGGGGAGGCATGTGCAGACACAGAGCTTGTACAGCAGCCCACAGGGACACGCTCCCTCTCCACAAGGATAAGCATCCTAGCACCCTTCCTCTGCAGACATGGTCACTCCTAATTTTCCAGAATCCATTATTTTTTTTTCACCTGAACTATTAAGTAACTTTGGTGCTATAGGGATTCCTCAGCTGTCACTCACTCAGGGCAAGGAGGGGAGTGCCTGTAATGAGAGCCTGTGTAGCCAGGTAGAAGTGCAGAGAAATTTCTTCCATGTTTTTTATATTCATCTTCCTGGCTGAATCAAATTACTTCCCTGCTAAGGAGAGATACTCAGATTTCAGGGTAAATTTGCTGGTACAGTTAACTGCATTCCTACAGAAAATGTGATTACTTCTCCAGCAGGGGACTTCTTCCAAAATTTCTCACAAGGTCACTGTTGCCCAGTCCTGCTCCAGTCCAGCTTCCCATTTCCCAGCTCCAGAGGATGCATCCAGAAAACATAGCCATGGAAATGAGTGTAATCTGAGACTGCTCCAAGCCCTTTCACCCCTGCCAATGCACTGCCAATGACCCACCTAAAAGGAACAAGCTCAGAAATATAAATTAGGCTTCTGGTAAAAGGTAGTTAAAATACACATAGTATTTGCAATCTCATGCCCCCTATGTACTCAGATGGGAGCACAGCTGCCCGATTACAAACATGACGACTCCCTAAGAGCTAAACATGCCATTTCCATCAGGTTTCTCCACCTTCCCAGGCTGCTTTATCAGAGGATGCAGCCCAGATGCCTCCCTTGGCTCTCCTGTTATACTAGGCTGCTCCAGCCTGGCTGGTTTTTGTTTCCCAGCAGGAGATTTGCAAAGACAACATTCTTCTCTGAAAAGGCAGTTTCTCCCAGTGTCATAAATCCCAGCAGAACCAGACAGCTTCTCCCCTCCACACAAGGGCACATCCAGGGGAAGAATACAGGGTCTAAAAACCCAGGACAGTTTGCTGCATCCCTGTACCCTCCAAATCTCACTCAAGCTCCTCCTCACCTCTCTGGCCGGCAGGAAGTCTGGGTGCAGCCCCTTTGGCCGGGCAAGCTCCAGTATCCGTGGGGAGGCATTATAGCTCTGTGCAGCCTGGGACACGGGCCACTCGGGGGACTCACGGGCTCTGGAAGCAGAGAGTCATGGCACTGCCACTCACAGGAGTTCCTCACTCTGGCTGCAGCTGGGATGTCTAAGCCTCACATTTGCTGCAGTAGAAGGCAGCTTTGTCTTGTGGCCATTCCCAGTGTAGAACTCATCCCATGAGAGAATACAGAAGTTGTAATCCCAGCTGAGACCCTGCTCTGCCTTTTGCCCTCTGTTTACCCATCCTCTGTTCCTGCATTTTTTACTTTGAAGATGCACTGATGCTACAAGGCCCAAGGCTCTACCGATAGCACACTATAGGCTTTCTAGCCTCTCACCTTTGTTCCAGGTAAGCAGGGAGGTATCTTTTAGGTTCAGACAACTTCAGCAGCCGTTCTGAAGGGTAGCCAAACTTCGTTAGCAGGGTACGCCCACCGATTACTGATCTGCACAGGTACAGAAAGAAGGATTTTGAGGAACAGCACAGAAGAGCTAGCAAAAGGCAAATGACAGAGAATATGATCCTGCCAGATGGTAACCTGAGTCTGGCTACACATCCATGCCTCCTGCATGTACAAAAGCTGGCACTGATGCACATGGAAAAGCCATGAATAAATAGGCATTTACACCTGAGATTTCCTCACTTTAAATGCCATTTGCATCTGAAGAGTCCTCTTTTAAGCACCCTCAGTGTATTACTTTCAAAGTCTAGGCTTTTCCTGGACCATTTAAAGAAGCTGCCCCACGACACCTGGTAGCATTTATGTTGGCCAGTTTAGAAACCTCTTTTTTACGATGTCTTGATAACACCTTGAGCCCTTGTAGCTCCTTTCATCTTGGTATCTCCCTTAATGCCTTGTTCATCCACCTTTCAATCAAGCATAACTGTTGGAATATGCCTGTCATCACCAGGGAAGGAGCAAGTAGAGGTAAGCAGAAAGGCAGGAAGGGCTGCCATATGGACACCTTTAGCAAGAGGCAGAAGCTCTCAGGAGGATGAGAGTCCATAACTGGTGATAGTGGCTGAGGGGAGAAAACTACAGACATGCATGTCTTGACATCCCTCCAGGGAGAGGAAAGCCAAGAGTGCAACAATGAAGTTTCATCTCCATTCTCATTGCTAGGTCTTGTAACAGACTAGCAACCACCATCCTGACTCCAAAAGAGCTTCATCTCCTCCAACAGAGTTACAGACGACTTGCTTCAAGTAATGCAGCATCACTGTTATTTATACTTTTTACATAATTTTTCATTCCAATTCCAAAACATGGCCTAGTTTTTCACCATGCAGTGACAGTAGAGGTTTAACTCAAGGCAAGAGACCTGGATTCCTTCCAGCAGCAGAATGCTGCAAGATTTCTCTGTTCCTAACCTTATCTTAAAGATTTAGGTCAGACTCCAAGAGGATGCAGGGGATCATTAACTGTGTCCAGGTGCCTGGCTGGGCTGCATCAGCCCCAATGAGACAGGGAACATTCTAGAGACAGCTCCTCTCTACTCAGAGGTGCAACACATACATTCCATCAAGGAATGCATACATGCATGTGATGTCTAATTCAAACCAAAGCAGAGCTGTTGGAAGGGTATTTTTGTTACAGCAGAGGAACATGGTCCCTTGCGCTTCCAGACTGAGATCAAGATAAGCTCCTACGGCAGCTGATGGGAACTCAGAGCTCTAATCAGACTAGCAACTATGTGTTGCAGAAGTCCTTCCCACAGCTGGGAAATGGGTATAAGGAAATAAAAGGGTAGCAAAAGTTAGCACTCCCCAGTTCCTCCCTATTTTGGAAGTCAAGTACTCAGGGTGACTATGCTCCCATAGCACTTTCTTCCCTGGTTCAGACAGCCCCTGTTCAAGGCACAAAACAGCTGGTGAGTTTCAGTGCCATGGAGCTACCTGCAGGGCAATCTTTTCAGGAGAGGAGATGGCATTTCCCCTTTCTCTGGGAGCCAGTATGCCCTCTAGAGAATATGCTCTGAGCTGCCTCCTTCCCCAGAATGTGTTACCACATCACTGACCTGTAATTGTACTTGCTATAATCTTTCTTGGGCTGGGACAGAGACAATATTCTTGCAGATGGTCGAGCTGTCAATGCACCCCATGAAAGGGTCCATAGCGTTTCTTGGTTTCCCCACACAAGCCTAGCAAGAACAGCAAGGTTGTGACATTTTAGTAACATGTACAAGTGTGAAATGTGTTTACTGGGGCTATCCTTCCTTGCTTAGGATGGAACACACACACACACACAAGCACACCGCCCCCTATGGCTCCCCACACCTGCGAAGTGCCACTACCAACCCCTGAATCTGCGGCACTGAATTTCCCAACACTCTCTTGCTGGTTGTTGTCAACTGAAAAGAAAATAGTCTTAAAGTGATAGGTCTGGTTTTAGTTACCAGTGGATGTGCAGAAAGGGTCATTTCATTACATCTCTGAAACCCCTAGAGGAGTTTCATCATTGCATTTCTTTTGCCTCACCATTACCATCTAACTATACCACAGGTATGACAGTAAAAATAGTAATAACATTACAGTCAGGGTGTGCCGTGGAAAGTGGGTGAGGTTTTACAGCAGGTTAGTGGTTACTCTCCTATGCCCAGGGCAAATTTGTAATTGCTCATTCCTCACTGATAGGCCATGGTGGGAGAGGGTACTGGGGTAGCTGGGACAAGGAACAGCAGGGCAATGGGTTTGTGGAGCCTTTTTTGAGACCCATACAGATAACAGTGAAGAGATGGTAGCAAGAGACTTCTGCCCTGGCTTGTCAAGATGTGGTTTGATCACATCACACAGACAGCAACTCTGTTCCTAAAGCTGGGCGGTATCCTCCAGGACAGAGCAGCCTGGCTCCCATGGTCCAGTCACACCATCCTATTACACCAACATGTCAGCTGGCCAGCTCAGATCAGATCGGGTAACAAAGCCAAGCCCAGGTTTCTGATTGAGAACTTGAAAGAGCGAAATGAAGGGAGTCCTTCAGGTATGAAACATCTCAGTCTGCTTTTCTAGGGACAGAGGGCAAAGGAGTAGCAAGACAATGGCCAAGGGTCTGTTCCATCTGAGCTCCATCAGTCGCCAGCCCTTGAGCAAGCGCTGTTCGAACACCTACTTACGTGGGATTGCTTTCACGAAATACTGGCTTGGGTTCTGCAAGCACATCTATCCTGCCAAAATTACAGAAAATGACAAATGTCATTAACCATACAGTTAAACCAACAAAGAATAAAAAAGCTACTGCTGTACTCAAAGCCATATAAACACTCTCAAACCCCTATGCTTTTGCCTCCTATCCCTTGAGAGAAGGTGTTTAAGGACCTCTCTCTTCAAGTACTTTCCATCCATTTAATATGGCAAACTCACCAGCCCATGAATTTTTGCGTTTTCTCTTGGACTGCAGAGACACAAATTTGCAATTCTGCCTCCACTGATGGCTAGGAGGTGGGAAGGAACTTTTCTGATCAATGACATACCATGAAAGAGGTATGAGAAGGATGATCTCCCAGTCTATGGGAGCCCAGATGAACAAACACCTGTTATCACCACTGTCGTGGTTTACTAAAAGGCACCATAGGGACAGCACTGTGTTCCCACATGGCTTTAGGAGCACATTTTATTTCAATCTATTTAACACAGAGGTCCTGGATGCTATAGAGACACAGAAACATACATGGTCTTTGCCCTAGGAGCAGCTCTGGAAATGCTTTTACTGAATATACAACAGACCAAAAACTTTCATGAAGATAAAGTATCACTGCTGAGGCCTGAAATCCCAGCGACTGGGAAGTGCCTGAATTTTATGAGCCTCGGTACAGAGAGAAGAACAAGAACATCCAGTGCCACAAGTGTGTTACACAACTCCTTGATGTCACAGACCAAGCCCATACCCACGCACTGGGGCTACAGGTGCCTACCCACAGCCACACTGTGCAGGCAGCTGTGGAAGAGCCCCACCACAGAAAAAACACAGAAGGTGGAAGCCTGGGGCAATGCTTCCCTGCTCTGTATCACCTGGCAATGTGGCAGCATGGCCTTAGAGAAGAGCAAGGACACCAGCAGACAGAGATACTTGCCAACAGAAAACAATCTGTGCTTTGGGGACTCACCTGTGGTTTCACTGATGGGACTAATACTGCTAGTAAGATGCCAAGTCCTGGCAAATGCTTGTCAGAGAGCTCAGCACCACATACGTTCCCAAAATGGTAGGCTGCTGTTAGAGCATCCTCACTGCATCAGATGCCTGTCACACCTAACTTGGGCCACAGCACTGCAAACATGGCTCCTGCTGAGATCCCACACAGGCAACTGCCTGTAGGACTTTGGCCCTCTGCCACCAGTTCAAGACAGGACATGGTCAGGAAGGCAGATGTCATTTCAGGAGCCAAAACCCAGTTTAAGTTTTTTATTCCCAAGCAGATCCTCAGAGGGTTTTCCTTGCAAAGGTACAAGGGGGTGAAGGATTAGCACACAGAGGACCCCCTAGCCTAGCTGTGTTGCAGAAGTGGCACTGTCTCTGCAAACAGGCTCTTTGCTTTTCCTCAGCTGCTGGCACAGACCCAGCACACAGCCACAGCCAAATCTAACAAAATGTGCACATGGCCCTAGTGCCCCACACGGCTGTGCAAAGCTTGCATCATAATCCAGCCAAGGAACGAGGCACACATACTTTCTGATCAGGTCTCTCAACTCACTTGACAACCTTTTTTTGTTCTTTTTCCAATTACAAAAAGAAAGATTACATCTATCGTGGCAAAGCTCTAGATAGACAGGCATCCTCACCCAGGACGTACCTACAGCAGCTCTTCAACTTGAAGGGGTTAAGCCAACTCACTGACAAGACAGCCCTGGTGGAGCCTTTGTTCTTAGGGCCTGCTCATGCTTCCCAGCAAGGAAAAGGTCCTTGCTTCAGCCAGACACAGAAACACCTCCCCTTCACTGTCTGAGCATTCACAGACTCATTGCTTAAGGGAGATCAACTCCTTTTGAGATCAATTCCTTGTAAAGCAAAGAGTCAAAAAAAAGCTTCCATTTTGAAGGGGCAGGATGGTTGGATATTTTTCAGAAGCTGAGGTGAGGGCAAAACCGGGCATAATTTTCTCTCAAGTGTTTATCACAGTGTCATCCGATCTGTTGACTGACTGCTTGGTGTAAATCCCCAACTGGTCCCTCTCAAAAGACACAGGACATTGGCCTGAACACCCAGCCAGGAGGGGAGGGCTTCTTACCTGCTGCGTGGGTGTACACATGTGCAAGATGTATAAGGTAACACTGCAAAGACAAGAATAGGTGAATTTAAAAGCTTGTTAACAGCTGGAGCCTGGGCTGCCGGCTCTTTAGTGTGCATTAGTCATATGGCAGACAAAGTTTGTGCATCTTTCCAGGATAGTTGCTCAGCAGATGTATGTATTGTTTTCCCTGGAACCTTCCTCTCCAGTGGTTGCTCCTCACAGGGGGATGCTGGCAGCCCCCAAGGCTGCAGGATAGAGCACCACCAGCATCCTCCTCCTGGCACAAGCACCAGTGGTCACCAGCCTGCGGGCTCCCACCCGACTCAGTGTAGCCACCCCTTATGACTGCCTTCAGCAGTCTCCAGGGCAGGTTTTCAGAGCCTCGGGGGAAGAGCAGCTCTGTTAAACTGGGACTCGATGCCGGTACAAACCATGGGGTGGGGGACACGGGATGACAGGAAAGCCAGCGAGGTGGCGACACGTGCAACCACCTGCCCTGACGGCAGCGACGGCCTTGAAACGGGGCTGGCAGCCCGCAGCGCCCGGGAGCCCTCCCAGCCCGAGCCCACCGCGGCCTGGGGCGGGGCCGAGGCCCGGCAGAGGGGCCGACCCCGCCTGCGCTCCCTGCGCCGCTGGGGCCCGACCCCCCGGCTCCCCGGCCCGTACAGAGGCCCGGCTCCCCGGCTCCCCGGCTCCCCGGCCCGTACAGGGGCCTGGCTCCCCGGCCCCACGCACCGTACGTGCTCCAGGCCGCCGCCATGGCCCGGCCGGCCCCGCCCGCCCAACGGCTCCGCCCGCCCCCGGCCGCGGCGGGGCCCGGCGCACACACCGGTGCAGGCGCCAGCCCGAGCCCGAGCAGCCGCACGGCCCCGGCCTCCGCCCACGGGTCACAAGCCTCCCGCACCCGAACATCTTGTTCCCCAGCTGGAAGAAAAGAGGAGCCCGGGCCAGTGATTGGGGTGGAATTTTCTGCTTTATGCGTCTGTTACAAAGGACAAAACAATAAAAGCCTCGTACAATAGATGCGGGTGAAAAACAAGTCCTTTACAGGACAGCTCCTGGGTCATGTCCTTTGAGTACAATTAGGAGGGCTCTGGGAGAGTGACACTCCTCAGCAGTTTGTCGCCTTCCTCACCTGCTGTGCTAACAGAAACCACTGTCAAGAAACAACAGGATTTTCACAAGTAAGACTGCTTGCTCGAGGACATCTCAGACTAAGCTTGAATAAACTGCTCAACCTGATGTACAACTCTCCCACCTTTGCTGCCAATTTAACTTAAAAGCCTGCAGTCACTACCTCAAATTACAGCATTTTGGTTTTTTGCCTGTAGGCAAAAAAACAATGTATTACTGCTTTCATTTTCTTGTTTTGATTCACTAAAGAGGCAGTAACCAACCCAATTTCCAGAGATCACCAATTTGCCACTCCCATAACAACTGAGCAACAGTCCAACACAGCAACAAGAATTGTCACTGTCAAAAATACTAGCAGCAGCATTTTAAATTTCTGACACTGACAAGAAGTGAGGTCTCATTTTTAACAGAACACCACTGTTAAAAGTGGTAAAATCTGTGAAGTAAACATATTTCACTTTAACCTGAGACATCAAGCCATGTTAAATTCACTGGATGCAATTTTCTTCCACAGAAGTCAGTGCTTGATTCCAACCTGACACATGAAGCTATCGTGCTCATCTAAACTATATTTTCCCTTAAACCTGCTGCCTGAGAGACAGACTATTTTTCTCCTACAAATATGCTAAAAATAGACTACTTCTCAAATGTATTTTCAAACCACTATAAATTAAGATTTTCTTACCAACTAGATATCACTTTTAGAGGAATTCCATACCCACCAGGAAAGCATATCTGTACATTTCAGCTGCCACACAGCAAACTGACCATATGGTAACACCTGCTCTCCCTCAGCTGCAAACACGATGTTGTAAGAAAAGAGCTGTCACTGTGATTCCAAAACCAGCTGCCCTATCAGCTCCTTGGCATCCTTCATGCCGGAAGAGATCTCAGAGCCATCTTCTGCCACATGGGTACCAATCAAGAACATCTTCCTCTCGTCCCCAATATCAGACAGAGCCAGAGCATCGTGAATATCAGTGATGCAATATGCACCTTCGAGGTCCTGTTACACAAAAATAAAACAATTCTGTTAGTTGCAAGAGGTGGTGGCACCGTTCCTGCTTTGAGTCACTGCTTTTGTCCAGGGAGGGAAAGAGTCCTAAAGGCTCTGGGGCACCATTCTTATGTGACTTCTATGAGGTCACTTCCCACGTCCCAAAATGCCTTGGGGAAAAGAGTTAATCTCTAACTTAAATTTCTTCCTGAAGAAATATGGGTACAGTAGTTTCTATTTCTACGCTAATTCCACTGTTTCTGGTATCTATGTAAGACCACCTGCACAAGGCAGACAAAAGCACTGCCCCAAAGACAGAAGACAAAGACAAGACCCCAGCAAAGTTACAAGAATACGCCAAATACACAACAGTCATGCCCTGCGCCTACCTTCTCAGCCACCAGAGCTGCTGATGCATTTGGGTCTGATGAAGCCCAAGCCTGCTCTTGTGTTCAGGAGTAACATACATGACTACGAGTAATGGGCCTCTGCTACTAGAAATTTAGGAGGTAACAAAATAGAGCAAACTGAGCAGACAACCTTGATGAAAGAGAATCTATGATTAAAACCCTTGGGCTCTTCTGTCATCTGATTGTACCAGAGGCCAAATTCTTTTCCAGGTATAGCACCAATCATTGAGACTTTCACAAAGATCTTAGGAGGAAGCACTGCCTTGTGAGGAAAGCTGCTCTTTCTCTCAGGTTTCAGAAGCAGCATTAGGAGCAACCAACTGGGATGTCCGAAGGCAAACAACAATGCTTCACTTCTTAGCTGCTGCTAGGTGAAGTGGTACTTCTAAGCAGATACTCAGAACAGAAACCTAATTTCACATCTAACTGTGGTCTCCCTTGAAGCTCACAAACCTTGCAACTGTACAGCAGTTTCCACCCACAGCTCTGATTGCATCTTCACCAAGCACAGGACCTGCATCTTGCAGATCCAAAACAACCTCAGATTATTTTGTTTTGTGGTCAACAGGTGTGTCAGAAAGACTCCCGGCCGTGTGCCCTCCTTAAAGGCATGAAGCCTCTTTTGAAAGGCTTTGTTGCTGTTTCCAAAGCTGCTGCCAGCCCAAGCTGTGCCAGCAGCAGGGAACTCTTACCTGCTTGTTGGCCAGAACTACCACAGGCAGGGTGGAGTTGTTCTGGATTAGTTGATGAAGCAGCTGTTTTGCCATAGGCAGTCGGGCATGATCAGCCGAGTCCACGACATAGACCAGCAACAGCACTTTGGGCAAGTACATTTTCCAGTATGAACGCAGAGATTCACTGCCCCCGACTGGAAGAGAAGACAGCAGCACAGGATTCACCAGGTAACTCAAGCAGCACTGCTCCCAGAGGTGTAGACAGCAGGCCCTGGGCCGAAAATCCAAGGTATTTGGATTATCAAAACCTCAAAGTATTTGAGCTACTGCATGTAAGACTGAAAACAGCTTTATTTTCCTCAGTCAAGTCACACGAAGGCATATGTGTATGCTCCGGAAGAAAAAAAAAATCTTTCCATTTTAAGCTCTTATTTTGAGAGGGTTCTGGGCTCAGTTTCTTTACAGGTGCTTTCTGCCTTGTTGGTTCTTGCTCTCAAGCAAGTAAGAAGAATAGAAAACAGTTCAGTGTCCATAAACAACACACGTCCCCATATAACCTATCTCCAAATGCCCATCTCATTTTAAGCCAAAGCAGGTCTACAATTTCCAGAGGAGCAATTGAGCTCTGAGGTGTGGAGGGTTCTCATTGTATTAGTATGACACTAAAAACTAGCTCAAAGCTCCCACAGATTTGTCAATAATCAGAGGTGCTTAAGGAAGAGAGAAAAATCAAGTCCCAGCAGACTCCTCAGGCAATCCTTCGGAGTAATCTCTGCACAGCATACATTTCTCTATGAGCTCTTCTCTGCTGGATACAGAGGAAAGCTGTTCACCTTCAAAACTAGGTCGTAAAGTAATTCTCTGTTGAAACCACAGACAGCAAGTTCTCTTGAGATTGTTTACAGGTCTCTAGGTCTTCTCCAGGCATATTGCAGGACCACTCACTCAGAGTACTGAGGTGCTCAAAATGCATGTGCAAGTCTCTCAGAAGTATCAAGTTTTCAAAGCAATATATCTGAGGTCTCCTGCCTTACACAGGAATTCTTTTCAAAACTGTCTGACTACACAGCCATCATTTATTGCCCTCTTTGACTGTTCTGTATCAAAGTAATTTTGCTTTCACTTAAATCAAAAGGTTTCAGTAGTTTCAAGAACACGGAAAAGGAAGTAACATTTCCCACTAGAGCTTGCCTGCCTCTTCAAGTGGCCCAGCATACCTGGAGGCAGAACTGCAAGCCTGCCATGGTGTAAAGGAGCCAAAGGGCTGTGACTGACATGTCATGTTTGGGACAGAAGCCCTATTCTGTACTGTGATACTGCAGGGGTTCAGCACTGCTCCCCTTTGTTAAGTGTATTCATGCACAGCATAACCCAGGGGTCAGCAACCTCACAGGGAATATTTTTTTTCCCCCAAGCTTGTAGGAACTCAGCAGAAGCCAGAAGCTCCTACCCCCTGCAGAGGACAAGATACCGCCCAGCTATCTGGATGCTGGTACAAAGAAAAAGAACAGTTTTCCACTTGTCTAAGCCAGCAAAATAAACCCCTGCTGTTTGCTGATCACCTTGTACCATGTGACCACAGCATAGGCTGCTAACCCCTGGACTAGGCGATGGTACAGACTGGATAAGTAACCAGATTAGAGAGCCATGCATGGATTTACCTGGCTGAAACTGGCCTGAGACATTGCATTTACCATGGGTCAGATCGCAGCCATCACATCTCAGTCACTACCAACCTGGACCAGAGAGGGAAGGACGACTCAGAAACAACAGGTTATGCTGTGCTGTGTGCAGTGCTGGGCCCAGACCATCCCCAGGCAGGAGAAGAGACACTGTGGGCTCCTCTGGGCTCAGACAGGCAAAGCACATGCCAGTAGAGGACAACCTCTCACCGACCAGGCGAGGGGCACAGACTACAAGCATCTCTCTAAAGATGATTTCCCCAAGCCACTGTAGAGACTCCTATGTTAGTAAGACTGGGAATGAAACTCTGCCTAAGTGGCCTCATCCCCACATCCCAAAAACTTACCCGAGAAAAGCACAACTCCTTTAGACCTGCCAAAAGTACAGAGACATCTATGGGCTAGCTACCAACTGAGCCAGTTGAGCACTGGTACAGAAACAGCAGGAAGGCAATGAGCAGCTCCTGCCTCCACAGGCATTGATAAGGCTGGGGTGTCAGCCTCTCTGTAGCAGAGAGTGACCCCTGGGCCTCCACCTTTCCCATCAGCTAGCTGCACCTCCAACAGCTGTGATGCACCAAAGGCATCACAGGAGATGCCCTCTGCAGGCACGGACAATACCCAAAAATCAGAGCTAAGGACAGTACAGAAATTTTAACAAAATGCTACAGACATTCAAAAGACTGCTAAAGACTAAAAAACATCACTTATGAGGCTTTTGAACAGAAAGGGTACAAAGTTTTTCTCTTCCTCCTCTCTTCCTTCACTTATTATTTATTCCTCTGGAGCTCTTGCCCTTTGCCAGGCATGAGCACCAAGAAGAAGCAGTACAACACCTATGAACCACAACACAGGGCTTACTGGGGAAACCTCTGCTGGTTTCACCCCACTAGGCTTATTACCCATCTCTCTCTAGGAGTAGAGTTCCCAGAATGTCAGGACTGAATGAAAACTGATCTCTAACACCATTGTGTCTCCTCCTTCAAAGAGGCTGGGTAGAAAAGCAGAATCCTCAAGGAGGAAACAATCACCAACTTCATATTATCAAAGCAGGCATGTGGGGACATTGAGCTTTTAAAATATGCGCCTGATCCTTAGGGCACAAGACAGGAACTTATTTTATGCTCAATAGTAAAACAGGTTCACTCACTCTCCAGAAACTCCATCTGACAGTCTTCGGTGTTGATGCAGATGGCATTGAAGCCCTCGGTGGGAGCCACGCTGCGCTTGACGTGGTTAGTTGCCAGGGAGTGGAGAATGCTGGTCTTCCCGGCCCCATCCAGGCCCAGCACCAGGATCTGCTGACCGTGTCCTTTACTCTGCAAAGCGAGGGGCACTACACTTACCCGGGCCGCCGGGGCAACAGCAAAGCTTAGCAGGGCTAGGGGAAAGAAGGAGGCTGAACAAGGGGCCTGGAGGGCACAGCAAAAGCCTCTTCGCGGTGAAGAAGCTGGAGATGCCCGCGGCGATGGGGGATCCCTGGGACACCAGCCGGCCCCGGGCATCGCGGGGCAGGAAAGCGGCGAGAGCGGCCCCGGCCCGGTCCCCGCCCCGCCGCGGCCCAGGGCGCCGCCGGGGCGGCCGAGGAGC